>RCIC01000001.1:14875000-15470000 GCA_018883505.1 Ceratosolen fusciceps
CTCTCTCTCTCTCTCTCGCTCACTCCGTCAGTCTCTGTCGTCGTCGTTCGGTGTACGTACACAAACGGCCGACAGAGTGGGAGAAATCCTTGAAACCGTGTGCACCGCTTCGAAGATCTGGATTACTGCTATCGCCCTTGCCGACCCTCCCTATCAACGTTCGGTCCTGCCTCCGTCGTCAAAAGTTAAGGCCAGCCACATCGCGGCCACATTACATTTCCGAGCCTTTCTCCTCCTCCTCCTCCTCCTCCTCCTCCTCCTCCTCCTCCCACCGTCGGTCGCCCCGCCGTCGTCTCGTCGCGTTGCCCTCCTGCCGCCACCGCCACCGCCACCGCCGCCCTTCCCCTCCCCCAATAACCCCCTCACCGACCTGACGCACGCCCGGCTAATGCTGCCGGCAAACTCGTGTGGGCATACGCGAACCACGCACACGTACACGCCCGCCCCGACCAAGTGCCGGCGAGGGGCGACCGAGGGGGAGGAATAACGTAAGGTTTTTTTTTTCGCGATATTTTTTTTCTCCTCTTGCTTCCCGACTGCTTACAAGCACCATCTGGTTGCCCATCGCGGAAACACGCGGAGAGTATTCACGTGCCGCTACTGCCGGCGAGCGGTTTCTATTTCTTCCATCCTCCTCCTCCTCTTCCTCCAACTCCAACTCCAGCTACTCCGGCTTCTTCTCGCCGCTCCTTCTCTCACCCCCTTCGCCGACACACCGCTGTCGACAGACACCGCCGAACCGAACCAATACCCCCGCCCGACCCATGCACACGCAAATCCCCCCCCCCTTCCCCCCCGATTGCCCCGGCAGCGCGCACTCCTGCTCTTTACATTTATCTTCTTTTCGACCGCGGTGTGTGCGGAAAGCCTCGTCGCCGCCGCCGCCGCTCCCCCTTCCTCCAGCTCATTCTATCGAGTTGCGCTCGAAGCAACAATATACATTATTCCCACAGTCTTGGCAATTTTCAAGTCCGCACTTTTGTCCCACGTGTTTGTCACGAGCCACATAAACTTGCTCTCTCTCTCTCTCTCTCTCTCTCTCGCTCACCCACCCACCCACGCACACACAACTTTCTTATTCGAGGCGTAGTTCCGATCGGACCCATCGACGACCTATTCTCGCTTTCGCTAATCGTCTTATGACGACAGCACCTTCCCCGGCCTACCGGGGACCATCTTTCTCGATCGCGCGGATCCATTCGTATTCCAGGACTCGGACTTGGTTCGTTTTAACACTCGAGACAGGTTTGTTTTCGTTAAAACAAAGAAATTCATCGGAATTACCATTGGTTACGTACACGTTAACGAAAGGGGCCTGCTTATTGTTTTATTTCATTCTAAACGCAAGTCCTGACGCGTATCGCATGCACCCCCCTCCCCCCCATAACCCCCGGAATCGTCTGCAATTCACAAACTTCCAAAGTTATAATACGTCGTACCGAATTACCTGCCTCGGTGACAAACGTTGCATAACGTCGAATCGCGTCGGAATCACTTGCTAACTTACTACTACTACTACTACTACTACTACTACTACTACTACTACCAACGTTGACTTGGCTTTCTTTCTGCTTAATCCGATGCAGATGAGCCAATGGTTAGAAAATATTCTGAAATACTAAAACATGTGCCTCATACACATATACATATACATATATATATATTTGGAAAGTTGACAAATTCTTAAACCGATAAGGCCAGAGTTATATTTTTAATTGTAAATTTTTTTTTTTTTTCTTTTTATCGCCGTTACAAATCGAATTATCTTAGGAATGTTTTGATAATAAATACAACAAAAAAAAAAGCTCGATAAGAACGGAGCGTAATCTACTTTTAAATGATCTATCAACGCACCTAACCTCAAATTACAAGTTAGCGAATCTGACACGTGGGAAAGAAGAGCTCTACTATTCCAGACTCTATTTTATATTTTGCTTGTAAAATTAAATTTTACGGTATTTTAATGGACGGCAATTCTTTTAAATCATTACTGTTAAAATTCACTTATTTGCCATTTACGGAATCGTATAAGCGTTCGCGTGTCTCGTCAAAGAAACATAAATTTACTTTCGTTTTTGACAAATTGAAATCGCTCGAGTCCTTCAAGAAAAACGTCAAATTTTCTTTTATTAAAAGTACGAAAGGTACTTTCAAGGAGCAGTTTTAGTGATTGCCAAGGGCTAAATGAGTTTTTAAATACCGTTCTCACCTAACGATTCAAGCTATTTGTCTAGTCCTCTCGGAACAATTTAAGCTCAATGCCCATAATTAAGCCCATTATAATTCTTGAATCCGCCAGCTAATAATATCTGAATCTTTAATCGGAGCATTTCGTTGACATAAGTCCAGCTCAGTGTTTAAATTTCATTCGATTTTCCAGAAAACCACAATCACAAAAACATTTAAAAACACAGAAAAAGAATCACAGAAAAAAGATCATTATTTCTTAAGGTAGGATTAGTCGGACTTTATTAGTCGGAATCCGCATGGCTTATGTGAAACAAAACTGTAAATTGTAGTAGAGGAGCAGCAGCACCTCGGGTTAATTACAATGAAGCGAGCCTCGTTTTCCCGTCCATGTAAGGACGAGATACGTTGAAAAACGAAAGGGCAGCGGCGAAACGTGAAGATTAAAAAATAAAAATAAATAAACATAAAAACAAACAAACGAACGAACGAACGAACAAATAAACAAATAAATAAAAAAAAAAAAAGAGGGTATAAAATGAAGAAAAAAATCTCGTTCGGGCAAGGCCGTCGGGTCCGCTGTTTGCCCTCGAGGCTGCTGCTGCTGCTGCTTTTACTGCTGCTACTCTTACTACCTACTACTACTACTACTACTACTACTGCTCCTGCTCCTGCTCCTGCTCCTGCTGCTGGCTGGCCCCCGTAATCATGCAGGCACGATTCACGAGCGACATTTTCACTCGTAGCAACGGCATCCCCATAAAGCGTTAGCGTGAGAGTGAGAGGAGGGAGTTGCGGCCGGCGGCGGGTGACACTCGCAGCCGAATGTAAAATGGAGCGTCCGTCTCTTATCGATCCCCGCTCGGCAGCACGGTGCCGTCGTCGGGCGCCGTCAGTCGGCGGAGGGATTTGTCGGGAGGGGCCGAAGGGGCGGGGTTGGCAGTGGAAGGGGTGTGGGGGAGCACGCGTGCGCAGGGGGCGAGACGACAGGCGCACGCCGGCATCGTGCTGCCGCCGACGCTGCCGTCGACGACGCCGCCGCCCAAACGGGGATCCTCGAACCCTCCGCACGGCTAATTTACGAATTCGCGAGCGGTGCGTCGAGGAACCGAGAGGAAACCGATCGATCGACGACGCGCGCCCTCCCAAGACCCATCATCGCCATAGCCGCGGGGCCGCCCTCGACACCGACAAACAAATACACGCGGCTTCCATACAACAGCTCGTCAGTGAGAGAGAGAGAGAGAGAGAGACGTCGCGGTTGTTGTTGGACTTTGTGAGCTAGTCGTCCGGGACCGAGACTAGCGGATCATGCCGAGCGATATTAAGATGCTCGCAACGTCGTTTACCTCCGCGTATCGATGATCTCTCTGCCCTTCTGCTAAGACTACATTGTATCATCCGACCGTTCGGACTAATATTTTTTTTTTTAATGCAAACTTGTTTGCGCCCCGGTAAGATCGTTCTACTTTTGTACACTTGGGGAGTAAATTTCGGATTAATGTAGTTCACCTACGTTTCGCGCGAAGCGTTAATTGGTCCATATTGCGAAAACTTCGGATTTTAAAAATTGACGCTCGAAATCAGGAGGAGATTCGCGCCTCGTTCAATTGACTTAACGTATGTTTACGCCATTGATGGTGTTCCGGAATGGTTATCGTGCAGTCGGTCGAATCAATGAGTCAACGAGTGGTTTCAACGAGGCAATTCACGTTCCCAAATACGTTCGAAGCCGATAAATTATTATTAAAGCATCGTTGAATAATCATGAATAATCGCGCGTTAAACGCTGGCGTTTAATCGGTGCGCGGGCACAAAAAAAAAAAAAAAAGACTTTTAAACTGTTTAAAAGTAACTTGTGCTCCGCTTGACAACGAAAATTGACTTGCATTATTGCCAACAACATAATGTTAACGCCTTTTCGCTTTCATAAAATTGCCTGCCCATTAACGGCAATGTTCCCTTTTTAATAAAGCCATTAATCGCGTTTGGAAAATCTACGGAAGATGGAACGGATAATCCCTGCTCAATTAAAAGCGCATAATAAACTTGGAGAAATCTAATATAGCCGTACTTTATGCGAGTTATAATTATTTCGAGGCATTTTTCGCGTTACTTAGACGAACGTATTTTCTAATTTTCACGATTTTAATTGTCATGTAGATTATAATATAAGGCTGAGCTATCGCCACAAAACTAACGAGGATAATATTATAGAGAAAATAATATAAAGAGTCATAAAATAGATTGCCGTAATTTCCATCCGTGGGTTATAATAATAAGTATAAGGTCTGAAAATGTCGACCCTCTTTGATATCACCAATGGACTTATCACAAAGGCTCCCAGTCGTATAAATTTATATACTATTTTTGGGAGCCAGAGCACGATGGCTTTCTTATCTTTGCCTTTTTCATTATTTGCCTGTCACTCGCATGGAGCAACTTAATTTAGAAAAACCGAGGGCGATTCGGTAGAGGAACACGAGATACGGATGACGTCAGGGAGTCGTAGTCCTAGTCGTAGTCGCCGTAGTCGCCGTAGTCGTAGTCCTAGTCGTAGTCGTAGTCGCCGTATTCGTAGTCGTAGTCGTAGTCGTAGCAGTCGCTTCAAAGAAACGTAATTACGTATAATGCCTCGCGATTTTCTATGTCGTCTTCGAGTTAGATCGGATAGATCGACCCTATATCTTCGGTCCGCGCTCAACGTCTTATCTTTATGGTATCCGAGCATTTGCTTGACGAAAAGAGTCGCCTGTCCTTGAAGCACTTTAAATAAACCTCAGATTGGCAGAAAACAAGTAACCGACTTAATAAAAATATCCCCGTACCGTTGCTCCGTGAATTTACGCAAATACATGCCACAGAGCCCTGGCGATGAATCCCCCACCTCTCGCATACGTAGTAGTGGCCCGTCATTTTAGCCGTCATTATAGCCGCCATTTTAACGCCCACAATACGACGACCATCAATATCCATTATTTATGTTATTAATAACTTCATTAACATTTCCGGCAACGATCCGCGCCTTATATCGCGAGCGTTTAATAGGAAAATTTATGCGAATCGTGTCGTCGAAACATTTTGCACGTCCACTATTCATAGCGTGGAAAACATTGAAACCTTTATTTGCTTATCGGATTAAATAATAACAACAATGATAACGGATCATCGTGTATACAATGAACTAGCAATGTAGCGCGGAGATCGCGTAGCAGAAATATTCAGTGTAATATTATTATTCGCGAAAATGTTTCACTTATTATAACTAAAGCTGCTTATTTAGATATCGTTTCGTCCCCGTCCCCCTCCCCCCGAGACCTTGTTGTTGATAAAGAATTTCAATAGGCACAGTCAGTAGTATTCTACGGCCGATGAGTTCCGATCGCATTAATATATGCGATAAATCGATTCGGTTATCGACATGGGGGGACTACACTCACTACGGGTAAAGTAAAGTACACGTTCGCGAGGAGAGGTGAATGAAGAAATTGTTAGGAAAGTAAATAAATGCGCGTTGGGACTCGAGTCGAAGCCTTAAAACTCGGTAATTGGATCCAGGTTGTGTGCTTCGCTAGAATTAAGTGTACGGCAATAAAAAGAATGGCAACGTTCAATCTCACGAGTGCATTTTACGATCGTCGCGTCACTTCGGTATTTGCGTTTTTCCAGTCGACGGCGTGGAATAAAGCATTGCAGCATTTTCTCCGTGTGTCATTTTAAAGGTCGCGAGGCATTCCCTCGGCACTTTCGACTCTCTCTCTCTCTCGCTCTCTCTGCGATATGCAGCCAAAGAATCTACGGGATAATCAAGTTATTTAATTATGATATCATTGATACTACGGCCGCTTCTAAATCTCTGTAAGGAATCACTTAAATCGTCATTTCTAATACTTTTTTTTTTTTCATTTCTTATATTCTTCTTCTTCTTATTGTTGTTGTTGTTGTTATTCTTCTTCTTATTATTATTATTTAATATTTAATATTTTACGATCGTATACAAAATTATGAGTCTTATCGCTCACGAGTGTACTTTTCTAATTCTTCAGTACGTCTTAGATATTTATTAGAATTAATCAAGCACCGTTGAATAAAATAATCATTGAATATAATAAAAGAATTATGGTTAAGCGATGTGACAAGTAATCGTAATGCTTTATTTATTGGGTGAAAAAAGTTCGGGTCGAATAATTTCATCGATTCGCGCTTATGCATTCGGAACTATTTAATTTAGGTGTACTTTTCAATGATCTGACTAAGCCAGACAAACGAAACGGTGAGAAAAAATTTCAATTCAGTTTTCGTGCAGTTAACTACTCGTTATAAATAATCTTTTTTTTTTTTTTTATTTAAATTCTACTTAGGCGTCTATACTATGCATAAAAGTACAAGTAAAAATAATCACAATATCCACAATAATAATAACAATAATAATAATAATAATAACAATAAATTTCGAAAAGACTCCTTTTCTGAGAAAATTCTGCTAATTGGCCCTTGAAGCATGCAGTGGATTTGCAAAGTTCTTAATGAGCTCCACGCAGTATTAAACTTATGTGAAAATCATCGTTATAGATATAGTAATAAGTAATGAGAATCCTCATTTCTTCATTTTTATGTTAAACCGAAGGAAGAGAACAAAATTTAAGGCCCCGATTTCAAAATAAAATAACTATTTTATTATTTTATATTAAATGCCATTTTTATGTATTTAATGAAGTTTTTAAAACTATTCGAGCATCGCCAAGGAATTTCGGATATATTTTTTAGCCAACCATCGAGCCATTCAAATACTTTAAATTTGATCATTTTTTTTATTTTACTAAACCCTAGGTTTATTGATAGGCAAATTGATTGACGTATTATTGATTTCTTTGTTGCATTTATAGAAAACAAAATCATTCCCTATATAATACCGTCGAGCTTACCTGAAAAAAACCATCGCGTGAAGGAAAATCGTAATTTCGCTTGTATATAAAATACTTTTGACCGTTGAACGCTTATTTGTTATAGTAAATGAAATGCGTTTGAAATTTAGTTGACAATTAGACTATCTTTTATTGATAAGAACTTATGATTTTCTTTAATATTAACTTATTATATTCAATTTTTATTTTTTTCCACAAAATATATGGTTCGTCTTACGTAGAGAAGGTTAAATTATTCTTACATAATTTGAAGCGGCTTTTGCGGTTGTGAATGTTTACAACAGACGAGCTTTCAGAGATATCCTAGGAAAATATATTATTGTTGTTGTTGTTGTTCTTGTTCTTGTTCTTATTGTTATGTGTTATTTTAACGTCTTCGGCTAGTAAATTTGGTGAAATTTTTTACACGTGAAAAACATAAATTTTAAAATTACAATGAGAATTAGAATTCATATTAAATAAGCAAGCTCTTAAGTGTTTACAATAATAACTTACGGATGGTGCAATGCTTACTTTTTTTTTGTAATATTACAATAAATAATTAATTTTCTAATATTCGCATTAAATTTACATGTACATTTAATCGAGGCCTCATTTTGCGTAAAATATCTAAAAGTGTTTAGAAAAAACTCGAGGTCAGTGTTTAAGATGATACCAATGATAAGATTGTGGTCATTAAAAAAAATAATAATAAAGTTTCGCCAGATAAAGTAAAAATATTTCTTTTGTGCACATATTTTACATATATTAATAAAAGATACTGGGAACGCATTATCATTCGATTATTCATAAAAAAAATATGAGAATTTTATATTATTAAATTAAACGTGCTAATAAGTAGTATCGTCATTTCTTTATAAAATTCAAAAAACTTTCCTTATGGCTTAACACATTACGGAATATTTTCAAGCCGATAGTAGACTAAGAATTATGATAAATTTCATTTCAAATTATTCTATTATTCTTTTATTATAATTTGCGGCTATTATAAAATCTATAATAATTTTTAACTTAATGAATTGCACGTTTCGGCTTCGGCGATCGTAATTAATCGATCTAATTGAATCCCATACATTATTCAAGAAATTTGAAAATCGACGAATAAAGCTGAAATTAATTATATTAATTATATATTTAAAATCAAATGTGAAATTCAATTGGCGTGACTTATAATGATCGAATTTAAAAAAATTTAAATGGCAATCGAGGTCTGCTTATATTGTTAACCGATCGCTCGATATTGTTTAATAATTTCTAATTCCTGATGCGAAATTATTTTCTACTTTTCTTTTCTTTATCCGACAAATTAATCAATACCGTATTATTATTTTGACGCTGAGAAAAAGCAAAATATTTATTTGTCGGTCTGCACATAAAAGCCACCGTTTCCGCAAATCGTTATATGTAAATATACACACATACATGCGTAAGCGAGTTTTAATATTTAGTTTCCCTCGTTTATTAATTTTAGTGACAAAAATTTAATCTTGTTCGGTTAAAAAAAAAAATAAAATAAAAAAAAATAATAATAATAGATGTCTCAAATTCTATTTTGTTTTTAATGCAGGTGTAAAAAAAAAGCGACTGAGTAGGAAGTGATTAAAATTTTAAAAAATAGCCTTAAACCGACAGTACGTTGTTAATTGTTGGTGCAATATATTGAAACCGCATGTCGCAGTATGCGGTGCAATGATCTTATCTGTCGTTATGAACAACCCTAACTCTCTACATATACATAAACCATTTCCGCTATCATTTTCACTGCAGCAGATGGAATAAGCCCTGCACGAAGTTAAAATTTAAATTATTTATTTGTCGATAAATATTATAAATAATTGATAGTTTATATTATTCAAATACCGAGTGAAGATTTCGTATATGGAATGCAATTATTATTATTCTTATTATTTTTTGTAGATATAAACTTTAATTATTCGTAATTAAATGATTGATTTCTCAATTAATTACGTTTCTAATAATAAAGAAATTATGTATTTTAAGAAAACTATTACGTCATGGAATTTTTTAAATTGAAAGTAAAATTTATTTCGTTAATTTCTATAATTTCAAAATCATTTTTTGTATTTTTTTTTTGCATATAATTTACGCTTTCTTTCAATAATTATAATTAGTCTGGAAAGGTTTTACGGCGTATTAAATATGGATTATAAATAGCTCTTGGCCGATATAAATCTGAAAAGAATATATCAATTAAATAAATTCGTTAGCAGATATTGATAAAATTAATTGTACTTTTTTTCTTTTTTTTTTTTTTTTTTTGTTAAGATAGAAAATTATTTTTTATCAATGAGTGAACTTAATGAATTTTCATTAAGTTATCAATTAATAAAATAAAGTATGAAAACAGGTGAATAAAGCAAAAAATTTGAATTATGGTAATACGTAATTTAGAAAAATAAAACATATTTCTTTTAGGGTCAATCGAAAAAAAGATATTTTATAAGAGCGAGAGGGAGGAGTAATAATAATTTGAATAGGATATAAAATCAATAACAAATATTCCATTCATGCATATAAGTTTATTAAAGTCTTAAATGCATAAATACGTATCTCTGGAATCAATTTATTATTTATGTAACGGTATATCGTTGATATTTTTATAAATATAATTTATAATTCCTAAATAACAGTGCATAATGTACGTTATTAAGTGAGATTTTTATCCTATGCAGATGAATAAATAAACCATAATTTCATTACTTTGAATATTTCCTAGTGCACATTAGAGAGAGAGAGAGAGAGAGAGAGAGAGAGAGACTCTACTCTCATGAGCTTATAAATAGTTTGCAGTATAGTCACCTGCTCTCACGTGCTCTCGCAAATTCCTTTCAATGTCGCCTGATAAGTTGTCCGATAGCATATGGCTAAGGGGGGGGGGTTACCCCCTCGCCCCGGTCTATAGTCCGAATCGTCTATGATACCGTTATACAAGAGGCGATCGTGCGTGTCGCATAAATGCATAAGCAAATGCCGTAAGGATACGTAGGCTCGACCATTTAGCATAAACTTAACACGTTTAAATTAATCCCATTCGGATTGTTAAACTATTTATGTGCAAAACTATTACTATTTGTATTGTGAGATAATTTTTTGCTATTATTGAATTAGTTCTTCAGGGATATATGTGTGTCAAATAGTTTCCTAATATAAAGTAAAATACCACAAGTATCGAGTATTTAATAAACGATAAACTTGTTAATCCCTTGGAGATTCAATTTTATTTTACAGTGATTTTAGAATTTTGCCAAGGAAAGGAAATAAACAATTGGGCAGTAAATATTTGCACAGTGATTAGTCAATTTCGACGATTTTAGAAAAAAGATCAGCACACTATCTAACTTTTGAGTGGATATGACATTTTATTTAATTTCAATTATCGAAAATAAATTAATGAAAATGAAATACGTATATCTTTTACTGCCCCGATATTTTAGCCTCGTATATAGGAAACTTATCTGGAAAAATTTTATCAAATTAAAAGTATTTACTTGGAAATGAAAGCAAAGTCATTTAAACCGAATAAAATGTTACTTACTGGGCATTAGCACTTATCACTTATTACTTTCGTACATTAAGAGTAGCATTTTACTTTAAATAATTTCAATTAAATTGAGTACCTTTTAATGAGAAGTAAAACAAAAAAAAAAAAAAAACAATTAATAAAATCATTTACGCTTAGTTTTTTATTTTTCATTGAAATTTAATATAAGAATTAAACCATTATCTATAGGCGGTTATTGAAAGCCTTGTTGTATCCTTACGAACCTTATAAGAGTTCGATGGGTTATTAAGATAAAAAAAAAACAAAAAACAAAAAAATTGCCTGCTTTCTCGTAAAATACAAATTAAATGACTTCCTTTCTTTTTAAAATTGCGCGTCTTTGCAAAACGTATGGAATATTGGCCCGATTAAAGAAATTCGTAGAAAGATGTTATTGACATTGGCGATTCCGTCATTATGTACTCGAGACCGATTCGACGATTCTATCATTTTTAACGTTGAGAAAACGCTCGAGAAATTCAGAGTTAAATGAACTCTCGGGCTAATTAAACGCGCCCGTGCATTTCATGCAAATCGTTAAAGACTTGCTTAAAAGACCGGGAGCGTCAAATAAAGGAAAAAAACGATACAATCATCGTTACAAATAAAAACAATCGGCATTAATAAACTTCGGCAACTCGCTCGTGTTATGTATTTTTTTTTTTTTTTTTTTTTTTTTTTTTTATTTTTTTTTTTTTTTTTTTTTTTCCTGTTACGTGAAAGTGCAAGAGTCAACGGTTAGTGCGCGGCCTGTGCCGTATAGTGGAAAATTAGTCATAAATTTTTTCCGAGTATCGAACGTAATAATTTGTGGTTACGAAGATACGGATCGATTTCAGTATACCGTTCCTCCGTTGCGTACAAATAAATCATTGATACGCATTCGCCCAATAATAATTATAATTCTGCCTTCAAAGCGAATCGTAAATTTCGAAAATTAATTATTAAAAGGCTATAAAGCACCTAATTACTGTAACAACAATACTTATCATTCTTATAATTTTATTTAAAAATAATTTTATAGTATCACTTGGTATTTCAATCGAGTTCATCCGCATATCTACGAAACATGGAATGAATCGTCGGGGATTAATCGAAATTCATATTTGGGTCGATATTAATTAAAATTTTCGAGAACTTTTATGTGCAATACTTGCGTTTTTTAAAGGCTAAATAGATACGAGGCATCGTTTTCAAATGCATATAACATGAAGTTTATATTGAGAAGTAACGTTATCTTATCGATTGGTATATTCGTCCTCATATAACGTTACATTGCACTGAATTAAGAAATCGAACAATTAAGAAGCAGAAGAGGAAGAGTTATCGCGTTGGAAAAGCGTCATTTACAATTTTCAGTTATAATGTCATTATTACAAACGTTAATATTGTTTTTGTTTTTTTTTTCGTTTTTTTTCGTTTTTTTTTTTTTTTTTGTAGATTAGTTTGTCGACGAGGCAATTTCTCCGTGCCATTTTACTTTATAATAAACCGTAGAGTCGCATATTTAATTCACGTCTCGTATTAACATTTTAAAGGAAGCCGTATGACGAGGCGAGTCATACGTCGATGTCTTTGTAACAAACTAAACGTTCCCTCTTAATTCATTTATGAATTCCAGTGTAAGCGTGAGCATTCACTTTGTCGAAATAGTCGTCTGTCTGCCTTTTATCCACGTAACATTTATTATTAGGCTTTAGCTATCCGTTCGGTTATAAGCGATCAATTGCCTTTTGCGTTCATTAGGCGTAAGATTTATTAGAGTATAGCGTACAAGCTTCGCCGAAAGTAAAGGCCACTTGATAAAGAAAATCGTCGCAACGAAAGCGTGTGGAACAAGCGCTGAAGTCAAAGAAAGGACTGCGGGTTATAAGATGGATCGTGTGTATAGAGTCTCGTACTGTCTCGGGTTCCGTCCAAAGAGCAATCCAATTTCATTTAGAAAATCGAGGTCGAGCCAATGGCAAGTGCCGATAATTATCGCGAACTTTAATGTCGCGTTGTATTGCCTTCGGCCAACCTTGGAAATAGCACAATAGGACGAATGGCTGCATCAGCTAATAAAAAAAGAATAACAGAGAAATAGCAATATAGTGAATGAAGCATGATAAAAGTTTTAAACTTGTGTATGTAAAAGGTCGTCGTAGTCGTAGTCGTAGTCGTAGTCGTCGTCGTAGTCGTAGTCTCCGTAGTCGTCGTAGTCGTAGTCGTCGTCGTAGTCGTAGTTTCTTACAATGGGCATTTAAATTCGTTATATTGTAGTGTAATTGGAAATATTAAAAACAACAAAGTGGCCGGGAGAAGTTATTCGTTATTACGCACTGTATCTATAGTCCTCCTGTGTATAATTAAAATAACAATGCTGCGTGCGAGTGTTCGATGCAGAGCCTTGACTGGCAAATTCTCTGATGCACTTCCTCTAAGAAGTAAGAATAAGCGGCGCATTAGAATATAAATCGTTAAAAATCGCCCCGCGATCTCTGGATTTGTATTTTTTTCTTCTTCCTTTGTCTTTTTCATTTTAATTTTAATACGCGCGATAGGCGTACGTGTGCGATGATTGCTCATTTCCTTACGTAAGCTAAGGACTGTTTTCTTCAAAACAGTCGCCCCGTCTCTAAAAGTTTCCAGTGCTTAACAGCCACGCGTTGTCCAACTCATTACTTATACATTGTTAATAACTCGTTAAAGTACATTAATACGCGAATGGTAATTAAATTGAAGAAGTATCGAGCCTTCGATTAAGCACAATCACGTATTGACCGTATTAGGTTAGCGTGTAGAGTTTTTAATTTAGTCGAGACAATTACTGTCGTTCATCCTGAAGTATGAAGCTTGAAATTATTTTTATAAACAATGCCTTAGCTGTCCGATACACCTTTCTTCTATACTTCCGTTGCGATTTACCGTATAAACATTGTGTAAATGCTTACATTAAATCGTCACTCGCGTCCTTATTTTATTACGAAGCATGGGAAACTCTTCATTCCTGCATTTTCCTTCTTCCCTTGGATCCGTGACCTCTAATCTACAGGTTCACGTTTTATACCGCGAAAGTGCACTTCAGCCTCGTGAGTTATTAATATTACTGCGTTTATTGTACTACACATGTACATGTATATTATAAGAACAGAAATGTGTGCGAATACGGGAAGACTTTGATGTACATACGTATCCTTTTTCATTTAGAGGCCGAGGGATAATGGCGATAGTAGTGGGATATTTTATATAGTATTTCTAGTCCTTGGGCGAATAAAATTGTAGGTTAAACGTTCTTACGGAAAATTACATTGAGAAATTTTTAAGTAAAAATATAACTTAAAAATTTACTCTACAATGCAATTGTTTTGCATTTAAATTACTTTGCTATACGCATTGGCTGTTTTATTTATTTATTTATTTTTTTTTTTTTTTATAAGAACATCGTCTCCGAGTATTCGATTCGAAGTATAAAAAAACGTTGTTGCTCGCGATATGGATTTGATTATTATACACTTGGTGGAACTGAATCCTAAACTTCTCGGCTGTAGCCACGTATCGAATATTTTAAAGCGATAAATACATTAGGAAATTATCAGGCGTCACTCGACTGAATAGAATTTTTCAAATAATTACGATATAAAAAAACAATGACGAGCAAAAGCCGTTTCATTAGCCTTATACCGTTGCTTCGGCGAATAGCGATTCTTTAATCGAGTATACAGTCTTAGGATGGGCATTCTGATCTCCGAAGATCGTGTAGCTTGCGTTTGCAGCCAGTATATAAGAATAACCCTCTCCTTTCGAGCTCGTGCACATGTCGTCCTCTGTTCCGGTAACGTAATTGAAACGTCGCCTGTCTGCTCGGCGCGGCACATGCGCGTCCTCGTCGCCGTCCCCGTCGTCGTCGTCGTCGTCGTCGTAGTTGTTGTGTAGTGTCGGCGGGGTGGGTAGTCGGGGCAGTCGGGGCAGTCGGGGTAGCATGGGCCGTGCGTGGGCGTCATGCCGTTGGCATGCACGAAGGGCACGCCTCCCCGGAGATAAATAAATTTAGAGCGGTACTCCAAGTGGTACTCGGCGTTATCATTGGCAAGGATGCTCTCGGCAAATGGCACTATTAGCCAAGGTCTCCGTTTTCGGCCTCTCCCTACTTCGCACGGGCCTGCTCTCAACCGGTCCGCGGCATCCCATTCCCAAAGAGCGCACGCCGCCCAAGCGAGACTGCCCCCTTGCGTGCGTGTGCGCGCGTCTACGTACGCACGGCAAGCCCCGCCGGCACGGCTTTTCGTTGCTTGCCCCCCACCACTACGTTGCCGGGCTCGGTAAGATCGGCGAGGGCAGTCGAACGTGTCGATTGTACGCCGACGGGCTAATGAGATTCTCCGGGCGCTGTCGTTGCCTCGAGTCACTCACTCTTCGAGGATCGGCGGCCTCTCTCCTCTCCTCTCCTCTTTCGTTTTCGCTCTCCGGCTGATTAGTGCGCGAAAAGCAGCAGAGAAAGGCCTTTCAAGTTTAAGGCGACGGAGGTCAGTGTCAGTGTGTTACATTACGTCGGCCGTATCGTATCCACTCTCGTGTAGGTAGCCGGGGCACTTGCACTCGCGATTCGTATGTGTTCCATGACATAATGTCGCGCTGCACCGATCAACTGAAAGCTACACAACAGCTGATCTCTGTTTACGAGGATCAATAATAAAGCACGTGAGATCGTCATACAATAGTAATACCATAGACGTACGCAATCCGTTCCCGCGCTCGCTTCCTCGCCCAAGCCTCCTTCCCACAATGATCTATCGTTTTTATTATTATTCTTCTTCTTCTTGTTCTTGTTCTTGTTCTTGTTCTTGTTCTTGTTCTTGTTCTTGTTATTAAGACGATCGCGAGGGTGGGCCTACGGAGTAGGAAAAAGTATCCGCGACCGGTGCTAATGTAAATGTAGAAAAGTCGGAAGAGCCTCGTCGACGGCCGTTCTCAGGGGGGGGGGTCGGAAAAAAAAGAAAGAAAGAAAAAAAAAAGAATAAAAAAAGCTGTAGTCGTGAAAGCCAGTGGCTCCGTAACGTGTTCGTTTGAGTATTTTCTCAATATAGCTAGGTAGCTAGGTAGGTAGCTCCTTCGGTAGGTAGGCTCCAATCGCATATGAGTCAAGAGCGAAATCGGCTCAAGGTTATTTGTACCATCAAAACCTAACGTCCGACGTGAGGCGGAGCGAGAGGATCGTACGTACCGGCAGTCGGTCAAGGGCAGTGACGGACGGTTAGAATGAAGAAAGCTCTGTAAAGGGACCACAAGCTGTTGGCCGTCGTCATCCTCGGCCAGGATCGGCTTCCCGAGCCTAGGAAATTCGCACCCGCCGACGCGTACGCACGTAGATACGCGCAGCGATCCCGTTGCAACGTGGACTTGACTTCGGCCCTGGCTCCCTCGCCCCGTACACCTCACCACCTCACGGTCTACGCGTCCATCGCCGTTTCCTCGTCCAGAGCGCCGCATGCCGCGGTCCCGCGGTCCCGCGAAGAAACCGATCTCGGCATCTTCTCTCCTCCTTTCTCCATTGGCTCGATTCTCGAGTGGTATTTATTGCGCGCGAGGGGGATCCTCGCTCGAATCCGAGTCTTTTCTGGAATTGCAAGGAGAAACGCTCCTTCGGCTGGAAACTCTTGCCGTGATTAATGAGACCGATTTCGTACTCGCGGAAACGAGTGACAAGGCCAAGTACTACTAGTCCTTCTCCCCCACAACCTTATGTCCTTTTCTCTATCGGGCTCTTATCCGGACTAATGGATGGAAACTGGAAAAATGTTTGGGGCAGGGGAGGCGGTCCAGTCGGAAGTCGGAATGGAGGAAAAGAGGAATAATGGGAGGGGTGGGTGGGTCGGCGAGGTACGGAGATGGTAATCCGTCGCGTGAGCCCACATTTACCGCTTACCAAATCGAATAAGCATGGTTGGCGTTGTTGATAAAAGGGAGGGAGGGAGCCGACGAACTCGTTAGGCCATCGACGTCGCATCGGGTTCGCAAAATCAATCGCAAAACGAAAAGCAAACGAATGCGGCTGATCGAAAAGCTGCTGCTGCTGTTGACGGTGGTGGTGGTGGTGGTGGTGGTGGCGATGGTGGCAACGGCAAACACATGCGTACGCGTTCATTAATACGGGCCGTAGGCGCCGATGCCGACGGGAATGCCGTCAACGTCGCGTTAACCTTGCCAGCGACGTTCGGCATTCGCCTCGGCTTGAAAGAGGGGCCCGACCCGGCCCAGTCGGACTAATAAGCATCCCGACCCGCGCCCGTGTTCCTTTATTCCGCCCTGTCACGCATTCTACGTACACGTACTGGCCAACCCTCCCCGACCTTCGGTTTCACAAAACTTTTTATTTATAATAATCATAATAATCATAAGGAGAGAAGATGGTCGGCAGGCGGGGTTTCTCAGCTCGAGAGCATTGTAAGGAATAAGAGGTCGAATGGCTGCTCGGCGATTGGGGTTGGGGTGGGGGGGGGGAGCAGAAGAGAAGAGATAGGAGCAGCGTGTGCCTATGCTACTTTTGCAAAGTAATCCCTGTCGCAATTTTAATTCGTTTACCACCGAGGCTTCACCCCCCCCCTCCCCCCGTCCGTCCGTACGATTATGTTAGGCGAGGATCGCGATGTCTCTCCTCGGCTGGGAGCAAAATGTGTAAAGGAAGAACGTAACTTACCACTCCGGATAACGTAACTTATCTCCGGAATCGCTCTTTAAATTCAATGAATGGGAGCAATTATAATCGATTGATCGAATGGTATAATTTGTATATCGATCGCGAGCCTTATCGGAGCAGTGGTAGGGGGTAACTTTGTACCCGAGCGACGAAACACAATCGTATGGAAAGTAAACTGCGCTCGCTGTGTTCAAGTGAGGAAATACTACTCCCTCAGGTCGTTCAATCTTTTTTCTTCTTCTTCTTCTTCTTCTTCTTCTTCTTTTTTTTCCCCCAAAGCCAGTATCACAGAGACGGAAATTCTTTTATGTCCTTTTTAATTACACCCCGAGCTGATCGTCGAGGCTTTTTTTGGCCAATCAGGGAAAATCCACGCATTAGCTGGAATCTCATAGATTACGACGTTATGCGGTAACAGCTAGTAATGCTTATTTTAATTGGTCGACTATTAAAGTTTAAGTGAAGTTGAAAATGAAATGGCATTTTATTGCAGATTGCCAGAAGAAGAAATTCTTTTCTAACCTGATTGAATTTAACTCAGGGCTGCAACAAAAACATTATTATTACAAATCGATGCTTAATTTTCATAGAAATCGTGTAACAATGCGCAATGGTCTTATGGGCAAGACAATGGAGTCTTAAATGATTATTAATCATATAGAATTAGAGTCGTGGAGTTAGTTGCTTGTGTATCCTGAGAGAGTATTGTCGAGATGATTGGTTTTGAGAATGAAAAAAAGTTGAGGAGTGAAAAAGCGGATAAACGTGCAATCGTGACCTATAGAGTTGAGAAAATGGGGAATGTGAAGTTGCGCGCGCGCGCGCGCGCGCGTTGTCATATCGATTTCTCCATTAGTCCCAAGCCGCAAAGTCGTTGAGGACTGCAACACCGACGACGACGACGACGACGACGACGACGACGACGACGACGACGACGACGTGTCGGTGGTGGCGACAGCGGTGGCGGCGATGAAGCCGCGTCGTCAAAAGAACAAGTCGACGAGCCGCGGCTGCTAATAATAACGACTCGACGCCAGGCCGCGAAGGAAAGAGAGAAAAAAAAAAGAAAGAAAAGAAACAAAAAAGATGTCAGCCTCGAGAGCTGAGAAAGAGAAGAAACACCGAGCAATGTCTCGGCATTTGGCCAGACATCTTTTATTCGCTTGTCCCTCTCTCTCTCTCTCGCGCGCGCGCGCGCGCGCGTCTTCCCTCTCGCTCTCACGTACAGGCACGTACACAAGCAGCGACGGCTATTTGATTCCCATCTGTCTACCGATGTATTAAATATTGCCGGGAGTCGCTAGCGAAAACTCTTGGGACGAGTTTACGAAATTAGGGCGATTATTCCTTACGACGTGAAAGAGAAAATAAAATATCAATTTTACAATATTTTCTTGCTTATTTCGTGAACATATACAATAACATCTTTCGTAAACGCTCATTTCCTATTCGAGAGGACATTTAACTGAAAAAATATCTTTATGCGGCAATTACCCTTTTTTTTTACGTGCGCATTAATTACAGAGCAATGAATCTTCTTTTAAATGCACTGCTCATTATCGTAATCCATATTTCTGAATCTCGATTTTTTTTCCTTTTTAACCCCTACCTACCCCCGACTCACAAAACATACGCGTCCCTCTCTCTCTCTCTCGCTCTCGCTCTTTCATTTGCATTTAGAGTCCAAAACCTGTTGATCTCGGAAGCTCGTTCAAGAGCACAGGAAGAGGAGGGAGTTCGTATATGGTGCATCGGTGTTTCAATTAAGCACCGTAATTTTCACGGTATTTTCCTGATCGATCGAGATCGATATTAATGGCTTAACTATATTCGTTGTAAGCTCGATTAACGCTATTGCGAGCATAGAGCATCGCATTGAGCAGAACAATACCGAAACTATTCGACAATCTTTAATCAAATATATATCATCGGTCGAGCGAACGAACGAACAAGCTTTTTGCTTGTGAAAAAAATAAAATTAAATAAAAAAAGAAGAAGAAAAAAAAAATTGAAAAAGCGATGAGAATTTGTTTGATCGTTCGGACGTTATTTTTTAAATACGGCGAAACGTCAACGAAGCCTTAGTACAAGCTTGATGAATATTTTTTATAAAATTATCGGATGTTTGCATCTTTCCATATATAACAGTACACGAATGACTTTGTGATTTTCAACATGACCCAACGAGTACAAGTGACGTACAGTCGTCATGTACATCCTGTTAAAAACTTACTAAATTAATAAGTTAAATATGATAATAAAAACGGCTGAGCGATAAAAGATTGAGTGTATGGAATAATGTTAAGTTGCGAGTATGTTGAATGGAGAAGATTATTTGCGTGAATACTTGCGGATAGAATATTCGACCAAAAGAATGGAATCTCGTATGATTCAGAATCCAACAAGTAAAGGAATAACTTTTTTTATTGTATTATAATAATAAAACTTTACTACATGTCGAAGACGTCCAATGTTATCCATATCAGTTAAATGTTGCTACATGTATTCTTAATTCCTACTTGGTATCTTTCTTTTTTCTTCTTCTTCTTCTTCTTCTTCTTCTTCTTCTATTCATTTATTGTAAATAACTAAAGCACAACGATTAATGTAAACGAAGCGAACTTTAAGTTTAAGAAATAATAATAATAGTATAATATGTTGATGTCAGTACTTCAAGCACAAATAACACTTCCTTTTTTCTGTTTCAGGTAAGTGCTCGAGTGCTATGCATATGTCTATCAGTGGGTAATTTATCATAAATAATCTTGGTATTCGATGTTTACCAACTTATAAGGTATTATACAGAACTTTAATATTTACCATATTTGAAAAGGATGAGAGTTTATGCTTAATGTATAAATAATGAAGTGAGATTATAATCATTATATAAAATTGAATTTTATCTATTAAAATTATACGAAAGTCGAGTAACGTATTATTACATACAATTTCAATCGTAGTAAATATTATTCCATTTCATAGTCTTAACATTTAAATGGCATCTCGATTGTATTTCGATCGATATCTAATTTTATTTAAAAATAATCGTTTCATTGTCATTATATTAATATAACTTAAAATATTGTCGTTGACATTATCGTTGTAATTGTTATTAGTATTATTATTATTGTTGTTGTTGTAGTTGTTATTATTGTTGTTATTGTTGTTATTTTCCCTCGTCGAATAGATCATTAAATTTAAAAGCGTGGATTAATTTCATTGCAACTTTTAAAATGTTGTGGCCTTTTTACTTGGAAATAAACCACTTATAATTCAATTGATCAAGCTTATTTAGAATTCATTGCTACGTATACATTTGTAATTAATTACAAGAGATTCTTGTTCATTTCGCATTTTCCATGTTCTTGGATTTATTCTTGTTCAATTTTTAATGCGCAAGAGATTTTTAAATGCCTTTATAAAGCGAATCGATTCGTCTCTGACAAATCTTATAAATACTCCTTTGCTTCCGTATTCGTGTTAAGCATTGAAATTGAAAATGAAATCTTAATTTAAAAAACAAAGGCTTCGATGTTATTTCTCTCTCCCCCCAAAGCTTTAGCGATATGCGCTATTATATTTCAGTGGGCGCATACCTGACATTTGGATCGATCCAGTCACACTAACTCCTTGATGGATAGTTAGGATGGATCATCCGCGTACCCAAATACCAATGCCATATTTTAGTCAAACGCTCAATTAGATAGTGCATTTGCTGTAGGCGCAGCCGTGACTTTTTTATTTTTTTTTTTTTTATTTTTAGGGTGTTCTTAATGTATTAAGGAAATACATTGACATGACGCGTACAAAGAAACGACGTTTTATTTCATTATAATTCATATATATTTAATATGGAACTGTTGTGTATCAACTAATAGCTTTTTTCCAACTCTAAGGAATATAAATTAATTCTGGTAATTTCGATGTATCTTGTTGCGTATATATATATACATATATTCAATTTCTAATTTTCTTTCTGATTGCCGTATTACTATAGTGTTACTTGATCTTACATGCCAATTGCACATACATCTTTCTATGATTCACTAGTGCAGTGCAATTTATTTACTTTTATATCCTTATTCGATATTTATGCGATACTTATGCATTCTTTTGATATATATATATACATATACATACATGTATATATATATTCAATGCCCGTAGTGTAAGAACAACAGGATGTATTTCATTTCAACGAAGAGTTTCTCTGAAGCTATTTATCAGATAATGTTTTTCATTGGTAAGGATTGATTGTAGACTTTGAGAAAATAATTGTATTCTAAAAATCTAGAACGAGCTTTATTAGAGTGAAAATGAGATACTTTGAGCTATTTGAAAGTATTAGTGAAAATCTATTGATGCGAGATGCATTATTAAGGTAAAAAGGTTTGATATTTGATTTTTATTTATTAAAATTTATAAGGAATTCAGTGTGGAGGGGCAGGAGGAGGGGGGGGGAACAATATCGTATTGCTTATTATAATAGTAAGGCTAAAAAAAAGGTTACATAATTCACATATTACCTTTTTCTAAAAGCTCCTTTACAAGTAATTACCGGAAACGTAAATAAGACTTTAACCTGATTAGTTGAATTTAATAATAGGATAATTATCGGAGCGAGCGTAGAGGAGAAAATAAATTAAAGATGCATTACAGGCACAAACGTTAGGCTCGTAAAATCGAAATGAAATCCGATTCATCGAAATGTTTATCTAAAAAGGTACAAATGAAAACGGACTATAATCCCCGTATGGAAGATCGATCGTTTATAAATGATCTAGCCATACGTCAGCAGTATTGGATTGCTTTTATTCTGACTTTGTTAACGTAAAGTTGATATTAATAAATTTTGTACGTCGGACGGAAACTTTCTCGCTGCTCGGAGATTTGCGTCTCTCCTGTCATGAGATTTTCTCTTCGAGCACGTAAAGGATTCATTAAGAGGAGGCGAGGATACGCGTTATATATCGCGCTAATAGAGCGTAACTCGGTATGCGAATACCATAGCATAGTCCCGACGTGGTACGAATGATGGGGGGGGGGGGAGGAGGGGGGGTGAGCGTTAAAAGGTTCCGGCATGGAGACGGGGCTGATCCTTTTTCAACAAAAAGGATCCTGCTTAAATATAATACGGAACGTGCGCGCGCGCGCGCGCATGCGTTTATTGTGCGAGCAAGTGAGCATTTGAAGAATAACCGCTTTTTTTTTCTTTTTCTTTTTTTTTTTTTTTTGGAATCACAAGTTCTTTACGAGCTATCGGCTTTATTTAAGGATTTCTCTAGTCGAGGGAAAAAAAAAAAGGTAAAGGAGGAAGGAGAGTCGAGTACAAGTAGGATTGGCGCGAAATGCGTAACGAGATATGCCGTGCATTCTCCGATCCAAGTCCCGTGAAATTCCAATGAACTCCGCGTGCTTGAATTAACATAAAAGAAACCTTGGAAGTTAATTTACACAAAAGAATGCTCGCTCGTGCATGGAGATTAAAATATCTTTTGGCGAAGTTCTCGGCGCTCTTCCAAGGCAGACGGACCTTTATCGCCCATTGGACGGGGAAGGACGGGCGCGTTCGCCGGCTCGGAAATCCATTATTAATGTCAATTATAAGAATAATCCAGTTGGCCTGTATAATTATTGTAGCGTATCCCGGCTAAGATCTTGTATTAGCCCCGTCGTCTGCTGGGACGGAGATCGTTAACGCGCGGTCACGGATTAGAAAATGTCGAGGCGCTACGTACGTGGCTGCCGGGAGGTGGCTAGGTCATGGATGAGCTTCGCCATAACCGTCCTGGTTATTGGGTCGGAGGTGGGGAGGCGGGATGGAGGTGGGGAGGCGAGCGAACGAAAGAAAGATTTGAAGGACGTTTCCGCGTTTGAAAGCGTCGCCGAAGCGAAAACCGCACCGCGTCGACAGGCGGATTTCTTCTCCCCGTCCTCCTCGGCACGTAGGACGAAGAAGAAAGTGAAAGCCGGATAAAGCAATCGACGCAAATCAACGTCAACACGCGCGCCGCGCAGCCTACCTGTCCGCTGTCCCGCCATTGCCTGCCCGCCATTGCCTGCCCGCCTTTCTTCGCGCTTTTCCTTCGGATTTTCATGGCCCCGTTGCCTGTCGCGGCCTTTTTCGCCGGCCATTATCATCTCGGCCGTGAAAGGAGCTGATTTCTCGTTCGATCTATTGTAAAGCCGAGCCGTGGGCAGACATTGAATGGATCGCTGATTACGTAAGGAACGACCGGCCATATGCAAACTCTGCTTACATTTACATTGCTTCCTTTTTGAAATGGGGACAAAATGGGTACGAGTGTGCCCGGGATGGATGGTGGGCTGGCTGGCGGGATGGCTGGCGGGTAACTGATAATTTGAAGTCGAGTATAAAGAATGACGGGGAGATCTTTAGAATTGCTAAAGTAGCGACATCCTCTTGGTAAATGCTAATCCCTCGGCTAATGGCAATTTTTTACATAATACGTTAACGTATTTTTTTTTCCTCCTCTTCTTTTTTTTTTTTTTTTTTTTTTTTTTTGTTATTCGCGGAGCAGTCCTTGCGAACTGGACACGGACACGGTTCGCTCGCTCGCTCAATTATCACCTTCGGAACAAATTACATTAGCGGTAATTGCACATTAATCATCATAGCCAAGTATCGTATACCTTTTTTTTTTACCGAGATGAAATATGCCGCGCGCGAGCGAAGAAGCTGAAATCGGCCTGATACTTACTAGATCGCTGACAATATATATACATACATATATATATAAAGTGTCCGTGGAAGGATCGTCGTTCGATAACGATCCGGTAAAGCCAGAGTGAAAATATCGCAGCGCCACTGGGTAACTAAGCAATCATTAGAAAGCGAGGGGCCGGCGTGCTACCGCCGCTGCTGCTGCTGTTGCTACAGGTTAACACGCCATCGGCGGCGGGTGGCGGAGGATTATTATTGGGCTATCATCGGCTCGCGCGGGGCTAATTGATTGTAATCAGTCGCGAGGACGTCGGGCAGGAGGGCGGCGGGGGCGGATCAGCCGGACTTTTTAGAAAGCTGTACTGAAAACTCGCCGCTCACTGATCCCCCGTCCCCGCGCGTACTTTTTCACGAGCGACCGGTGCAAGCCCAGCATTTATTGCCTTTAACGACGCGGCCTTTTTAAGCTTCCTCCGGGTCCCACCGCGCGCGTAACATTACCCCCGGCTGATTAACAATTTTTTTCCCCATTTACAAGACTCCGCGCGTATACCGGCCGAGTCTTCTTTTTCATGCCGGAGAAACGCTTACGCGATCCTTAGAAAGCTCTCTATCGCTCGAAAGTCCACGTATCGCAATTACGGGACACATTTTGCGCTCAACATTTTGGCCCACCTCCCGCCCGCACTCTCTGCCGCAAATTACTTCCTTATTGCTTAGTTAATAAAATAAATTTCAACCCGCTAAATAAAAGAAAGCCCTTCGCTCGAGCCCGTTCCGAGCGATCCATCGGGTGAGTTTCATCGGGTCAGCGATTACCCGATCCGCCGGATTTTCATCATTCACCGTAATAGCGGAATCCCGACGCGGATGAGGAACGATCCCCTTGCAGCGTCCGGCCGTTCTTCATTTACTTGGACGTGTAATGCGAGAGCGGGCAAAAAAAAAGGGACAGAAAGCAGCCCGTGAGCGTTATCAATGATTTATCAATGACCTCTTATGCGGTCACGCCTCTCCGCGATGATAGGGAAGCGAGCAGAAATTCTAAACCTCGCGGAGATTGCTTCTTCGTAAATTTTCATTCCTATGCCCGCGCTCAGTTGCCCGTCAGTTGCGTTCTCCTCTCGGATTTACAGCCGAGCTTCAACCGAGCGCACGCGAACGGTTATTTTACTTTTCGCGCATTACGAATACGCGGATTCATTGGCATCGCGAGGCCTATTCATTAATTTAAGCTAATTACGTCGCCTCTCCTCCCCCCCCCCCGCCCTTACGACCGCACCACGACCACTTTTACGTTTTTTTAACAATAAAATACCCCCCCCCTTTCGTTATCATTAACTGTTATTATTTGTTATTGTTGTTGTTGTTGTTGTTGTTGTTATTAATTATTGTTATTAATTATTATTACGGTTATCTTGTCTTGCGAGTGCGTGTGTAAGCGAGCGGTAAAAAACGGAGCTCGAGCGCGTGTTTATTTAACAATCGCTCCTTATCAATACTCATATTCTTAAGCAAACACGCAAAGAGTATTATCAATACGTTAACAATTTCTCAGTTTGATTTTTCCTTACATTTAACGGCGTAAGAATATAAAGTCCCAGGCGGTGTTTAAGAATTCCTTTGGCGAGACGATTGGGAATATCGAAACTAACGCGTTCGCTGGGAAATTTTTTAGATACTAGCGAGCGAGCTCCTCCTCGCTGTCGTCAGTCGCACTGTTCAATTATACGTGATAAATCATAAATTATTAAATTGGTAAACTGTCCCAATAATTTTTGGCCTCCGCTACTACCGACGCCAGCCATACCAAATAAGAATAGCAGCAGCAACAATAACAACAATAATGATAATGATAATAATAACATTACATTTATAAGCGGGAGAGGTAATTATTGGGCCGCGGCATTAATAAGTTTTTCCGTGCTTTTACGGTTCTCGAGTTTTTCTCTTGGATTATCTCAAGCGAGTGATCGGTATTATTTGCCAAATAAACAGGTATAATAATTAATACGCGTCTCTCTCTCTTATAATTCCCTTTAAGCGCTTAATTCCGTCGTTTCCGGTGTATTATAAACGCATAATGCAATCGATGTCATTACCGTCAGAAATAGGCGTGGGGGTGACAAACGCAATCCCCCCCCCACCCCAACCGGCGCTTCGTTTCGTAATACGAAATAATTGAGAAAATAACGAGCGAAAAGTAATGTGCAAAACGTTTTTACATTTATTCATGAGGAGGCATTAAAAGGATTGAAAAGCTTATCTTATTCATTGTAGGATCGGGAAGCGAAGCGGCCCGAGTTATGGCAAAAAGTATGTACAAAAGTATTTAATTTGAAGAGTAGCGGTAAGGTCCATTAACCACGGCCATTGCAAGTTATTACCTAGATTGCCATTCGATAAGTTTTATCTACACGCTTATACTTATTTTATTTTTTCCTCCTTATTTCTTTGTTCGTAGGAGCCGTGTATTTATTTACCGGTCAGTCGCACTAAGGCTGCTGAATCATTAGAGGTGGAGAGGGAGGGGGGTGGACGTGGAGGTGTGGAGGTGGAGGTGGAGGTGGAGGTGGAGGGGCCGGGCCGGGCCGGGCCGGGACCGAGTCGTATATTATTAGGTGGTCGATCGAGGCGATCGAGCCGATCGAGTCGACCGATCCCTAGGAGACGTCCGGCCCCTCGACCTCTCCTGGGTCGGTAATTTCGGAAAATCCCGACCGCCGCGTCCCTACGGTAATTGGCCCCGCAAATTACCGAGGGAGTGGCGGCGCAGGCGCGCTGCACCGTAGAGCTTAAAAGTAGTCGGACAGACAGACGGAGAGCGACCGCGACAATGGCCCCGAGGCTGTAAGCCGGAAGTAGCATCCGGTCCCCGTCGCGATACCCATTTCGAGGCTCTGATTTGCGCGCGCGCGCGCCTCTCCATGCCCGAGTAACCTCGACGGGTAAGACTGGATGGAGCGCAACCGCGCGACACCTTCGCGACTTTTACTGCCCGACCTCGTGGCGCCCCGGGCGATAAGGATCTCCGTCTCTCTCACTCTCTCACTCTCTCGAGCGCGGCCGTCAGTCGTAGGGAAATCCATCTAACTGCGAGGCACGTGCATCATTTCCTCTTCCTCCTCCTCCTCCCCCTCCTCCTTCTCTTCTACTTCATCTTTTCGCTCGCGTAACATTCAGCCAACGATAACGCGTCCGCGGTGTATAATTTACGATATTCCTCTTAGTGGCTCGTATTCGCGTTACGAGCCGGGAGTCGTTTGCCAGCACTACGAGGTTGATCCCGAGCATCTTAAGCTCGCTTTTCCCTCCAATTCCCTACGTGTCCGGCGGTAAGCGCGCACCTCTCACACTGGTTACGACTCCCTTATCTCTGGATCGGATTGATCGATCGTCGTTTTGATTGACGCAAGACTGACAATAATATCGATCGGCGGCTCCTTACGGTTCAGATATTCCTGGGAAAATTCGTATTTGGTTAGAGCGAGACCTCGGTAACAACTTTTCCGCCATTATATTGCATAGGATTTTTTTTTACTACGCACGCAATTCTCACGTACAGCGTAAATAGGACTTCAGTGGCAATTAGCCGTAATTAGTGGGATTAAGAGAAAAAGTAATGTTGAAAATATAACTGACTCTAGGCGCTGGAGATAATTCTGCTCGGTTGATTTATTACGCGCCTTTTCATAGGCACGTATTTATTTAAGCAAACGGAATTTTCACTTTATCAAATTACCGAAAACCGATTCGACTTTCATAACATCGGCGTTATCAGCAACAGTTGTTACTCGTAATGTACTTGAACATTCAGCTAATAGCTCCAATGAATATATATATATATTATATTTTTGGCGTTCGTTGCTCATAAATTACGAAAGAGCGGTAGTAGATGTTGCCCGATATTTACGACAGTATTCGTCTGTTAAGGCACTCGTAGCGTAGCGCTCATGGGGTTACGTGTGGGAACTCGGAGTAGGGCAGTGAAAATATTATGCAGATATAAATAATTGATTGTAAAAGTTGGAAAATAAATAATTGTGAACGCGATGATAATTAATCTTGGCGTCAGGCTTAAAATGAAAAAGAAAAGAAAGAAAAACATTTGATTGAATACGTGTACATGCAGATGCGCCGATAATTTTGCAATTATCCGCGATCGTGTGTCCGTGATTTAAAATTGAGTTTGCGAATCACGCGCGAGTTTCCATCGATTAAAATGCAAGGAAAATTCTCGTCCAGCTCGCAAACGGCTTTCTTTTGCATTATAATATTGACAATATCGCTGGGCCAGCCGAGGCTCTTATTTATCGCCAGCGCCCAAGAGAGAAAATCAATGGCCGAGTCGCCGCTGTTGATGATGATGATGATGATGATGATGATGATGACGATCTTCTTTGTTCGTTGTTATTAAATTACAAAAATATGAATAAAGCTCGAGCCATAATTCAATGGGATATAAAAGGCAGCGCGTCCCCGTCAATAAGGAATTGCAGCAGCAAAAAAAAAGAGATAAATAAAGGAAAAAGAGGATGAGGATGGGTAGAAGGGAACGAAGAATGAGAGAGGTGGCGGAGGAGGAGGGTGGTGGGGGAGGGGGGGATATGGCGGCAGCTCGATCGCCACTAATCGTCGGCCATAAATAATAGTCGCTTATCGATCTTCGTAGTAGCAGGAATGCGCATCGGCAACATCGAAAAAGACCGAGCATCTACCTCCTCCCTCTCCACCCACCCCCATTCCCCTCCGCAGCGAGGTCTCCCTCGCGGGAGAGACACGAGAGATGCGAGTGAGAAATCCGCGCTTAGGGACAGACGCAGGCGCACGGCCGAGCCAGAGGAGAGAACAGGCAGCCGAAGAAGCTCGGCGTCGGCGTCGGCGTCGGCGTCGGCGACAGCGGCGGCAACGGCGGCGGCACCGGCACCGGCGTCCGCCCGTTTGTTTAACCTTCCCTTGGCGTGCGCGGAAAATAAAGTGGCGGTGTCGGGTTTTTCGGATGGTGCGTCTCCCTACCTCCGGGTTTCCAGCAGCCCCCTAGGGCTCGGGTCAACGCACCCCGGCGCTCGGGAGCGACGCCGCCGACTCCTTCCTCCTCGACGCACGTCCCTCCGCCGATCCTTCCGCCCCCTGACCTCCCACCCCATCCCGCCACCCACGCATCCCTATGCTGCGACCGACGAAATGGCGAGCGCCGTCTCGCTCTTCCTCCGTCTTTATTGCCCCTCCGACCTCCGGTGGTCGCTCTCGCCCCCGTTCCCTGACCCTTACCCTTACCCTTACCCTTACCCTTACCCTTACCGGCCGGGGGCACGGAGCAGCGTGCACGCCGCTTGCTTATACGAGAGTAGTAGTAGTAGTAGTAGTAGTAGTAGTAGTAGTGGCTCGTCCGGTCGGCGCGTCCACGCCAAGGGTTGAAATCGATCGGCCGACTACTGACGCGTCGACGTTTTGCCTCTTCTCTCCCGATTCCGCTCGCCGTGTGCGGTCTCCGTCCCCCTTCTCGTCGGGGGATCCCGGAGGATTCCTACAGGTGGCGCTTAAGCGCTCTCATCGCCAAGATGGTGGAGAGCAGCCGTCCTCGGGAGATTCCGGAATTAATTTTTAACTGACTCTAATTGAATTTTCGTCCACTCTTCTTTCCGCCGCCTCTGCCGCCATAACACCGGTTCTCTATTCCCCTACCCCCCCCCTACTACCCTACCTGCCGCTCTCGCTATCTATCTTGTACTACCTGCCTCCCGTCCCTCGCTTCGAGCTTCGAGGCCCCGCTTCCGCCCGCTATTAACAATTAAACAGTCGAAATCTTGCCCTTCCTTCCTCGTGCTTTCCCCTGCGCGATCTCGCCCCGTGACCTTCGTCGCGCTCACCATTGTTGAGCATGGGCGATGCCGCCCATGCTACCCACTGCTCCTTCATATTCGTAAGACTTTCTCATGCATCGGTCCTTCGTATGCACTTCCTTACATCGATAAGCTCTTACCGACGAAGCATAACCGAATGAATCCCACCCTCCCTCCCACCCTCCTCGGCTTATTTTTAGCAAACGTTTTGCTTTACGTATAGAGTTATACGTACATTTACAATTTACATAAGACAAAAAGCTACGGAAATATTTTAACGTTTGTCATTCAGCCGAACCTTATCTTACGTTTATTATTAATTATATTCTCGACAGATGCCTTTATGTACGTCAAGTACATTAACATCGTCCACGTACTACTGGTACTGGTAATTACCATTGCCAGTAATAAATAACCAAAGTACGCCTGCATATCACCTACTACCAGCTTTCAACTGCGCTCGATAAATTACGTCCCCGTACACTGATTTTGCATATTTCAATCCTTTCTGTGGAAAAAGCTGTATTCACATGCAGGCGTCATGCGTACGCGTGGGGTACAACAAACAAGAAAACTAAAGAAATAAAGAAAAAAAAGGGCGGCAGCAGCCTCTCGAAGAGTAACGCTTGCCGCCCTCTCGCGAGAACGTAGGATCCTGGAACTCTGTCTCTCTCTCTCTCTCTCTCACTCTCTCTCGTCGTTGTACTCTATTTTATTGATCGGATTCGCCGCATCACTGCGCCTGGCTTTCCTTGAATTTACGTCAATGGCCGCGTGAAATACACCAAAGCGTCACTAGTCTGCGGCTCCGTGCTCAGATGTCGGATTGATTTTCTCGCTCGTTAATCTATTTTTATATTCGACGATAAAGATATCCTTTGCAAAGCTAGCCGCTTATTAACTTAAGGATCTGATGAGCATCCGGCCAGGAATTTATATCGCTCTCGGCATTGCCTATGCTAATACGCGCTAATTATGTATTTGAGAAAAATTGAGGCTACGAACGCATGTACCACTACAGAGGCACGTTATCACTCGAGTCAGCAGCTTCTCGTCCGTGTTATCCATAATATCCACCAGAATATTATAAATCCTCTATATGCATTTTATTATTAGCCCGTAAAGGCTCGCTATTGTATTATCGATTGTAATTATATTACGCGAAACAATTGTACTCCAGGGCTCGAATGACTGTATTATATTATCTTTAAAAAAAAAAAAAAAAAAAAAAAAAAAACAAGAAGGTAGCGCCCGAAAAATGAATATTTACAGTAACGAATGGTAAAATAAATTTTACCATTATTTTTTACCGTATTTTAAATTTTAACTCAGTTTTTCTCTAATTTCATATGTCCTTCGGATCGAGCGATTTATTCGAACCGTAATTTCTTTTCCCCAAGTCAGTTTTAAGTCAGTTGAGCACACACGGCCCGGATTTCTCTCGTAATCTTTAATCCTTGTACGTACGAAAAACTGGATTCACCAGTTCGCAAGCTATAGTTGACAGATTGTAAAATGGAAAGAAAACAAAAGATGAAGGGAATACTTTCAGATTAGTTCCGATGAAAAAAAAAAGCAAGGACTGTCGTTCTTAAAGGATGTTTCTCCCTTACTATTGACATTGTCAGTCCTTTTGTATAATTGCACGGGGCAAGCAGCCCGAGCTATAAATAATACGTATGCGTGTATTATATGCATGCGCGTACGTAAACATAATATTATGCATAATAATAATAATAATAATGATACGTGTGCCTCCATCTCTCTCTCTCTCTCTCTCTCTCTATATATATATATATATCTATGATTAACGAGGCTTGAGAAAAGGGATTTTACGGCATTTTAAGAGTATTTATTACTTTTGAACTCTATCGAACTAAGGAGCTTAATAGAATTCTAAATAATTTCCCTTGGCCTTGGGCATCTTCATTCACGATGGAAGAAAAATTATGCGAATAAACCAAACGACCCAAGTATTTATAAACGAAATTGAATAAACGTTGTTGTATTAAAAAATTCGGATAAGATTACGGTTAATTTAAACGGATTGGGAATTACGTTGAAAGTCCGGCTGCTAAAAAACGGAATAAATTGACTGAAATGGCGAAGAAGGGGGTGGGGCGATTAAGGGTTAGAGGGAGAAACAGTGAAGCGTGCCCCGGTGGGTCCTTCGTGTCCATTGGTGAAAATCTAAGGGGAAAAGGAATGATTGGATAGAGCACAGGCAGATTAATGAAGGCTAATCGTGTAAGCTATTGAGGATAAGAGGTGGTATACGGAGACGGCGAAGGACGACGATGGAGGGGACAGTGGGGAGGGAGGGAGGGAGGGAGGCTCGTGCATTAAAAATTAATAACGCCTGGTGAATTGGGGAGGCCGGAAGAAAGCTGTGACGGGGACGGGCCGGGTTGGGCCGGGCTGGGTCGGGGCTCACGAGGAACGGGAAGCAGCCGAGTTTCCATGCGCCGTCGCGCACCACTACGAGCCACTCTCTGCCCTAGGTAGCGCGTGTGTGCGAAATGGCCGTTGAGCCGCGCAGCCGGGAATCTTGGCGTCACGCGATCCCCGGAGGATAGATAGGCGGTCGGGCGAAGCCGTCGAGTGAGAGCGCGAGAGACGCGGAGCAGAGAGCGGGGAGGGATCGAGAGAAGTCCGGCCACGAATCGGCGGAGGAGCGAATGAAGGGGCCCCGGGGGGTGGGGGGGTCGGCGCACCGGCCGCTACTTTTAATAAAGCCCACATTTCGGGCCTCGTTAAGGACGACGCATGACGCGACGTAGCTACACGCGATCAAGTCCCGACAGCTGGACATCGCAGCGGGGGTGCGCGGACTTGGCTCTGCCTGTAAGAAAGACAGAGAGAGAGAGAGAGAGAGAGAGAGAGAGAGAGAGAGTCCGAGAGGTGCCGCCGTTCACTCGCACCCCGCAAAGTGCAATCGCATGTATTTCGCGTGACGGTTCTACTTTAACGCGCTTTTTGCTCGACTGTCCAGAGCTCTCGGTAAATTGGATAAGCAGTTGGCCATTCTGGAGCCAAAGGGTAAAATCGAGTCGTATCCCTAAGAAATGCGCTTTTATAATCTACGTTTTTTTTTTTTTTTTTTTACCGAGTGCTGTCAAATCCTGCCCTCGAGCTCTTTTTTATTTTTTGTTTTTATTATTTTTACACGGACCTCCTTGTAAAATTATCATTACTATTATTATTTATTATTACCATTATAGCGGTACTGTTATTATTATTATTATAATCGGCGATTCCGAATATTATGTGACGTTGCAATTGCATGCAAATTGTCCATCAACGCTCGCCGTTGCGGATTATAGAGTATCCGTTCGCTGTATCCTCCACCCCAATAACCCCCACCTCAATCAATTATATCAGAGAGATAGATCGGGAAATTGGGGATGATTATTAGTGAAGCTCCGAGGACGGAAAATTATGCTCGCGAGCCTAGGAATTAACTAATTAAGTAATCTTGTTGCGACAGTCACATACGTGACAAAAAAAAAAAAAAAAAAAAAAAAAAAAAAAAAAATTGATGGATAACCGTGGCTTAAATTTATCTACGCCACTCCTATATGCACATTTTAATACTGACGTATACACGAATGAGAATGGGTAAAGGGCCAATTCGGATTTATGAATTCAAAATAACTGACGGGAGTATATACTGGCACGAAAATTGCCATGCCAAGAAATCTACTTGATTAAGCTGTCTCACTAAATTTGCTACTGTCCGTTTATCACGAAAGTTTTTACGCTTTCCCGTCCCAATATACGCTTTTGAACTTTTAATTCCCAAACTCAGAAAGCTCAAGTATTAATTAATTACCACTTTAATTCGTATAATTATCAGCACGTGTAGTTTGGAAAATTCACAAAGTGAAGTGCACGTTATTCCTCTGAATCTTCGAAATATTGTTCTGAAAGTCGTTGTGTCCTCTCTACCTTGATAGATGGTTGGGTACAGTCGGTCAGGGTCCAGTGATCTTTCACCGAGAGCTAAAAATCGTAAGCCATTGTTTCTGATATTGTGCCGAGCCCGTGGCTATCCGTAGACAATCCGTGTACGAACGTGTATGAATGTCCTATATTATGCACTCGTAGAGCAACGGGGCAGCGGCGACTCGTGTATGATTTACCTCGCTCATCAAATACCTGAGTCCACTTGGCTATGATTGATCGCGCACGCCGCTGCTTAGGAAATCCGCGCGGGAGCGCGCGGATCCTTTATATTTAAATGATAAAATATCGCCGGCCGTCGAGCTATAAAGGCACGACGAGCTCTTCTACTGTTGCATTGCGCTTACCCATAAATTAGCCCGGCTTGAAGCGGACCGTGCACACCAGCACGTAAAACCTCGAGCTCTTTCTTTTCTTACTTAAGATCTATTGCCGCTAATCTGTCCCCGGCGTGTCCTTTTGAAAATAAAGGCCAAAGAAAAATGGTAATGACAATGAAAACGGCAATGACAATGGCCAGAATGATAATGAAACGATAAATAAGTACGGTATAATTGAAATAACTGTGTAATAATCGCCTCGATGAAGATGATAAATAGAGTCAGGGTTGGGGGTTGGGGGGGGCCAAGGGAGAAAGCCGAGAAAGAACACTACTTTCGATTAAGGTGCGTTGCAGTTTGCTGTACTGTTTAAGACCAGTGGTCTCAAGCAAGTGCACGCAAAGAAAGTGGCGTAAGCATTGGGACGGGAAGTGGTTATCGAGATACGGGCATGTCCCGATCTCTCGAGGACGAGCCCTTACTAATAAAAGTCAATGTTTCATGTGTTGCAGGGTCCAAACGGACCTCGGCCGACGTACACGGGCGCGAACGGCGGTAGTGCCGGAGGAGGTGGGGGCGGCGGCGTCGGCGGCGGTGGTGGCGTTGGCGGCGGCGGCGGCGGCAGCGGCAGCGGTGGTGGTGGTGGTGGTGGTGGTGCCGGTGGCGTCGGTGCCGGGGCCGGGCCCGGAGCCAACGCAGGACCCGGGGGTGGCGGCGTGGGACCGGCCGCGGGCGGCGGCGTCCAGGTAGGCGGCGGCGGAGGCCACGGCCTGAAGTCCGGCGTGGGCGGGGGCCCCCGTGGCGGCAACCCCGTGCAGTACAGGGCGAGCGGAGCAGCCGCGGCCTGGGGGGCGGCACCGAGCCACGCGGCGGCCGCGGCGGTGGCGGCTGCCGCCTATCCGCCCTACACGAGGTACCCGAGCGGCGCGGCTGCAGCCGCGCAGATTCCCGTTATTGCCCAGCAGATACCACCGAACCCCAACCCCTACAGTGCCACGACCTACGTCCAGCACGCGTCGGTCAGTATGCCAGCACTTAAGAACACGACCTTACTTTTTTTTTCCTCACTGAGAATGTTGGGCCTGTGGGAGGAGGACAGCAGTCGCTCGTTCGTGACCGCGTTGTGACGGACGGACGAGCCACGACGGACGGAGAGACGCTCGTTGTCATTGGTACAGCGGGGTATCCTGCTGCTGGGGGCTGGGCTGGGAGGGGGGGGGTTAATAAGAGCGTCTCTCCGGTTCCGGCCTCGATTCCGAAGGGTCGGGCAGGTTCAGAAGGAGGTTCCGAATACAATGTAAGTAATTTGCTAATACCGGTGACGGGGGTTATTGGGGTAAGGTTTTCGCGACCATTGAACCTCTCGGCGGTGCTTTACTTAAAGGGAGAAGCTACGGAGAAGACGGGGGCCGCCTACTATCTGTTCAATGACATTTACAGATAAGAAATAAAGAGAATTAGCTGGTTGCTAATGTATACGTATTTTGTTTGATGCAGTATGGGGGACAACGAGTTCCTACCGCCTCGTCTCCGGCGACCACAAGCAGTAGTTCTAGCAGTGCCACAGGTAGTCAAAGCGGGACGATGAGTACTAACCTTAGCAATAGCGCGATGCAGGGTCAGCAGTCAGAGCAATTGTCGAAAACCAATCTCTACATACGTGGTCTCAATCAAAACACAACGGACAAGGATCTTGTTAATATGTGTTCTCAGTAAGTCTTACCCACTTGGTTCGTAGCCACTCCGCCTGACTAATTCAAACTACATTGCAATCAGCATGTATTCTGATTTCATTTTGTAGAATATAAAGAAAAAGAAAAGAAAACAAAAGGAAAAAAAATGCACTCGGTGCTTTATTATGTATTTATGGCTCCTTTGTTTACTTTTTCTTTTTATTAACATTTGTAACATTTTGTTTGCGTCGTGGGACTGACTTTCTTGTATTTATTGCAGATACGGGACTATCACTTCGACGAAGGCGATTCTGGATAAAAATACAAATAAATGTAAAGGTACTTAGTTGAAATTTCTACTTTTCGGTTACGTACTCTTTTTAAAGCACGGTCATTGTGGCTCCCTTGGGAAGCCATCACGTGACCGTGTCTTATAAATTTATTCATTTGAATTTTCTTTATTTTTTTATATTCTTTATATTCTTTATATTCTTTATGTTTTTTTTTTGTACGTTTTTTATGTTTTTCTCCACTTTACCAACACCGAAAGCTCTTATTTCATGGTTTTTTATTTATTTTGTTTTTAATTCGATCAATTATTTTCCCCCAAGTCTTTAATTAAAATTACATTTGAAATTATATTTTTAGTTCTTATGTCTTGTTTTTTAAAAGTAAATTAATAGCGAATGGGATGATGTATAAGTATTTGACAATCTTGTAATAAGATTTTTGTTCATATTCATACAATTTTCATTATTAATGGCATTTATCTGTAATTAAAATATTTTATCCTGATAAGAAAGAAAGAAAGAAAGAAAGAAATGAGATAATACGTAACACACGCTAAATGTCATTCAATGTTAATTTTTTTTCATAATTTTGTTAATTTTCTTTTTGCAAAAGTTAAAAGATTAAAACTTAATTGTTCATTCGCTAGTTGATTTACTTTTTACGAGTACTTAACTTACATTACTAAGGAGTTCCGATCATAAAATCACGATTACGCATTGTAAAAAATGAGTAAATGATTAGAGGCAGACTTTGCGCGTGGATTAAAATGGTGAAATACCGAACTCAAAGAACTTGTAAAACCGCTATGAATGTAAGGAGCAAATCCTTCATGAGCAAATGGAATATCATAACTAAAATGTCTGCAATAATGGAAGTGAAAAGCTCGATTGAGAATTTCTTACGGTCTTATTTAAATGTACAACATGTTTGAAGGACCGGGACTTCTTGTATAAAAAATACATTTTTATAAGTAGTTGGATATAGATTAGTATAGCTTGTATTAATATGTAAATAAATAAATAAATAAATAAATAAAAAACTGACCTTCGGCGAGTAGAGCCATAGTTTTAGGATTGCAAAGAAGACTTTTAAAATTAATCGGTTGAAGAAGTTGATTAATCATTTTGACAATTCTGCATTTTCCCTTGATTTCTCGATCAATTTTATAAAGTTATAGATGCAGCCACAGAAATAATGAGTAAAAGCATTTTTTTTTTTATATATATTTTTTTTTTTTTTTCAATTTGTACATAAAAAGGGAAGGAAAAAAGAGTAAAAGGTCAAATAAGTGATGAAATTTGAAGCTTCAAAATTAATTGAAATCTATAAATGCGTAACCAATGAGTAAACCAACTCATGAGAAAAATTTTCCTTTTTTTTTTTAGGTTATGGCTTTGTTGACTTTGAATCACCGGTGGCGGCAGAGGGTGCCGTCAAAGCCCTGGTCGCCAAGGGTGTCCAAGCGCAGATGGCGAAAGTGGGTATCTCGTTGATCCGTAGACTGGCCAGTGTACGTTGGTTGTGCATGCAAGTACAGTAATACCAGAGTAACAGTAAACCTTTCTCTATCTTTCGAGTCTACTCTCTCTCTCTCCCTCTCTCTCTCTCTCTCTCTCGCTCCCTCTCTCCCTCTCACTCTCTCTCACGCATACACACACTGACACACACACACAATCACTCACCAGCTCCTATCTGATTCTCCAACAAATTTTCTTATTCTCATCTTATTCTACTCTTCTATCTATTATCTTTCCCGATATCAGAACAAACATATTTACAGTCCGGTAAGCGTCCTCTTCTAATATTCCAAATCTCTTGCAAAAATATTAAATAAAAAAATGAATTAAACATTCAAATTTTGACGTATTCACACGTATTCGTCTCCGTTTATCATAAAGATGTTATTATTGAAAGATCATGTATACTTATTGTTTTCTTAACGGTCTAGCATACGCACAATACAGATTGCATTTCCTTTCCAGGATTGGATTTCGGATATTTACAGTTCTTATTCAACAGAATTTTATCAATTATATACATATTACACGCATACGCAACGAAATGTACTAAAAATCTCTTCAATCTAATACACAAATAATCAAACGCTCTTCGATTCAACGATTTTCTCTCCTCTGTGTCTCTCCCTCTCTCTCTCCCCCTCTCTCTCTCCCTCTTACTTGTTCTCTTTATTACTCTTTACTAAAACAGATTACCTACAAAACTGTCAATGCTTGCTGTTAAATATTTACGGCCACAGTCGCTGATTCTTGCTGAATGTTAAACAAATTCCAAATCATCACTTAAATTCAGAATCATTATCTGCCGAGATCAAATTTTAATATAGAAAAACGAATAATTTAATATTTTATTTGTACGTCGCGAAGATTTTCTATCAATCTTTTAAGATAAAATAATTCTGATTGAGCCTCTGCCATACTATGGAGTCAAAACTTTAAAGTATTATTATTTCATTTTCACTTTTTTCAAAAACAATATGGATAATTTTTTAAAAAGCTTTCTTATCTGGAATAAAATAACTCAAAACTTCTATGTGCGCGCTTTCCGATATGTGTATGTGTTTTGTTTATAATTTATTTTAACAATACAATACCTGTTAATTAATGTTGGTAAATATTTAAATCTTGTGTTTTTTTTTTATGTGTAACTGTGTTATCACCTTACTGAAGTTAAAAATCTTAATGGTTTATAAAAAATTCTAAAAGTTGAATATATGTGTATTAATGAAGGTGGGAAAAAAATGACAAATGCGTGCTTCTTAATGAAAAGAAATGTTAATTAATTCTGAAAGCATTATAAATTCCATTGGCACGATTAATTAAATGTATTAATAAAAGTATGGCAGCATGGATATAATTATGAAAACAACGAATGAACGATGATTTGTTAAAGTAATTATAATTAAAATCAATCGAAATATTCCCTACGGGTCCACTCTAAATAGACTCTAAATAGACAGTGGATGACCTGCAGATTTTTAATCTTTAAATCTACTACGTTTTTTAATTGTCAAAAATAAAAGTCGTGCTCGGATCAAAGAATATGGTCTAATAAGAGAAACGTATCCGCAGTTGACATTCAGAATATTTTTCAAGCAAATGACTCGACTCTTACTTAACATATAGTGATGTTATGTAAAACTAACTCGGAATGGTTCTTCTAACCCTAAAAGTGGTGAAAGCACGAGGCACCACTTTATTAATAATTCAATACCCAAACGCATGTTACTTATGCCTTCTAAGTCATAGAAATAATAATTAATCAGTATTATTATACGACTAAAAAAAAAAAAAAAAAAAAAAAAAAAGAAAAGAAAAAAAAAACTGGCCTTCCATTCTCATTAACACAACATTATTCGGTGAATTGGTACGCGGTCTACTACTACTACTACTAAATACGCTCATTTCATTTGAATGGTGACACCTACTTTGTCCTCAATTTGCCTATCAGGATCTGGTGCTGTTTCGCTCTAAATTCATATAAATACGCCTTGCTTTTTTTTTTTATTCATATTTCCCATAATAACGAATGGAAGAACGTCCTGTGCAAATTACTAATAACTTTTGATTTGTTTATTATTTGTCGATACATTTACGGATCATGTAGAATTCAAACATTATCAACAAAATTTCGTTTTATTACTCGTAAGTATATGGAATTCCGTAGTCGTTGCAAATGAAATGAAAATTCTTTAATGTTCGAATGATACATGATTCTTATCTAATTAATTAATAAAACAACGAAATATTGTTGAAATAAAAGTTTTGTAAATTTGCGAACATGTCATAATGCCATCAGCTTGAATACTTATATCAAATAACGAACTTACCTTTTGTTTAAGTTTTTTTTTTTTTTTTTTTTTTTTTTTGTTTATGCATTAGCGAGATTAAAGTAAAGTGGTGTGATAAAATATAAGTATGACCGAGTAAATGTAGATTAAATTAAAACTCAAAAGAAATGGTGGATCTCAAAATATGCTTATATATATATATTTCGCTTCGTTGTGATTAGCCTTTGCCTAGTGCAACGAAAGTGTAAAAATTACAGAAAAAAAAAGGTAAAGACAAACAAACAAATAATTCTCTCCCCCCACCCCTCACACCCACCCCTCACCCCCTGTAACTTTACAAGTTAATTATTCTCATCTATTGTTCTACGTTTTTAGTCGTTACTTTCTTCGTGTCGCAATTCTTTCTATTATCTTAAACTACTTTGTGTTCTTTCTTTTCTTTTTTTTTTTTTTCTTTTTTCTCAACTTCGTTTCATTTCTTGTACTTTGATTAAACTTTGATTGTGCTTCGACTACTGGCTTTCATTTAGTGGGTTGTTATGAAAATTTCCAAAAACAAAAGTTTGCCTCCTAGTTATAGATTTCATTGGCTCGTTACAATACTTTATCTATCTTCCCGCCCCCGCCCACCCCACCCTCACCCCATATGTAGACAAACTCGTGTAATGTACCGCCTTCCATAAAACTCAATTTTGTTAATGTACTCTTAATAAATTGGAGTTTAAGAATAAAAAGTGGTTAGAAAGTAGTATACATAATGGTATTATTTTGTAGTAAGTAGCGAGATGCATTTTTTTTTATAAGTATTTTTTTATATATATACATACATAATTAATTATTTTAAATGAAAGCAGATTTGGAGAGCCACCAGAATGTGGTAACGTAATGCAACGAAGCATGAAATACTTTCAAAATTGAAAATAAATAATTTTGACTTATATAACTTTTCATTAAAATCATCTCTAATGCGGCGTCAGCCATTAGATGAATTTTCTTAAAATGAAAAAAAAAAAGTCAAGCCGGGACTTATTACAGCTTATTGGTTATTTATTTTTGTAGCTTTATTATTGTCGTAGAATTCATTGTTCTCTTACGTTACTTTATTATTTTACAATTACAATAATGACGATGATAATAATAATATTAATGAATATTGAAGTATATTTTGTTGGATTGTCACTTGAAGGGCGACAGAGTTTAATTTTGCAATCAATAAGCTAATGAGTATATAATCCTTGCTTTGTTTGTTTAATAAAATTCGAGACGTTTGACAATTTGAAAGTATATTATTTTGTTTTGTTTCGTTTGGTTTTTTGTAAGTAATATTATTAAATTTGAATTTATGACATTGATATAGTTAGAGTGAATGCTTCGCCGATATCTCAGAATTTTGCGAGTTGCATTTTTCGAAAGAGGGCGAAATGCCTGGAAACGCGACGATTTCGCAACGGCCAACCGGTGCCAGTGTACAATACAATCAAGCGCGCCCGGGAAGCGCGTATCTATGAATATTCGTACAAGTAAAAGAGAGAGCGAGAGAGCGAGAGAGAGAGAGAGAGAGAGAGAGAGAGAGAACGTTGACTCATACCAATGCAAAATTATAGGATGTCGGCCGAAGTAATCACAGTTGAAAGAATATGTTTAAGATTGATAGAAAGGCCGTGCGCCGGAAGACAATAAATTGCATAGCCTCTTCGTTAATTTCTTCAGCAACAGGAGCAGGATCCAACCAATCTCTACATCGCTAATCTGCCGCTGTCATTCAAAGAAAACGATGTCGAGGGACTGCTCACTCAATACGGCCAAGTTATTTCTACGCGCATCCTACGAGATATTTCCGGACAAAGTAAAGGCGTTGGATTTGCAAGGTTTGTCGTCTATTATTTTGTTTCATAATTTATTCACTTATTTATTTATTTGTCGTCGAAGGTAGAGCAGAGCAGAGCAGAGCAGAGCAGAGAGAGAGAGAGAGAGCAGAGACGATTTCATTTTGACAAAAATTGCCACAACCCGGCAATATATAAATATTTTAATGTTAAAACGCTTAGAAATAAAGACAACAAGTCATACGGCACAAAAGCGTAATTCAAAATTAACGTTATTTTTACGCCTCTTCTAATTAACTTGCGGCTATCACGCAATTAGCACGTTAGCTTTAATAATCTCTTAATCTCTTGATCATCTTGATCGACTCATTATTGACGACGTTCGATTGGCATAAAATTAACGCAACAGCCCACGCACAAACGAGTTACTCTCATTCGTTAATTAATCAATCAATCGTAACGTGGCTGATTTTATTTTCCAGGATGGAGTCCAAAGAAAAATGCGAACAAATCATACAAATGTTTAATGGCAAGGCATTGCATGGGGGCAAGGATCCTCTATTAGTTAAATTTGCCGATGGCGGTAACAAAAAAAAATCTCTCTATAAAAGCACAATATGGAGAGAAACGGGCGATGTGAGTAATTCGGTAATTGAACTTTCATACTCATTTTTTATTCATCACGACATTCATATAAGTATAACACAGCACGGCCGTTATGGTATATAGCCTACGTAAATTTTCGTTAAAAATCAGTTGGCGCTTTTATTATTCCGCGCGTTATTAAGCTCTCAAAGAGACTTTTATGGATTATTAAGCATTTGTTTGTACAGTAATAATTTATTATCGCATCTTCATTTTATGGAATTTATGGATCGGTTATTGGGGTTATTTCATTAAAGGCCTTTTTATACGAAATCGGGGCGACGCACGAACACGTGAGTGAACTCGTGCAAATACACGGGCGCGCAATACACATGCACTTACGGATAATATACGTACGTGTATCACACGTATTTGCGTACGTATGGATGAATAATGTATGTAGCATGTACGTAGGGAGCAGTAGAGCAAACGATTAAATTAGCGCGCTCGGTCTGCGGGCGTGAAAGGGCCGATGATGTAATGATGGGAGCAGCGATGATCCATCCTACATGTGAACCTCTGTTTCATGGCCGACGGCAGAACATGACCCTGAATTACGATACGAGTGCGGTTGGGCAGAACGGCGTGGCGGCGGCCCACATGCTGCCAGCGGCCACCCTCGCCCAGTATGGCCGACATTACAGTCAAGCGATGCCAGGATACAACGTCCCCGGCACGCCTTGGGTCACACCCTACCTCGTCCAGACACCTCCGCACATGCAACAGGTCGACGTGAGTTTTTTCGACTTAGGACGGTTTTAAGTTCCGCGGCGCGCTTCCCTTTTCATTTCATTCTATTATTATACTACCATTGTTATTATTACTCTTATTACTCTTATTACTGTTATTGTTGTTGTTATTATTAAATTTTTGTCGCTCATATTCTTAGACTTTCCTTCTCTTTCACCACTCCCGAATACTTCTCTTCTTATCTGACAAGAACGTCAGCTGTGGCTATTCCGTGAAATCAACGCCGGATTTCCATGGAATAATTCATGAATTTTAATTAAACGTACTTCGAGCTTCAATTCGTCGCTTCTCAGCCTCACCTGCCGATGATAATATTATTTATTACACGCATATTAGGCGCGGCCGGTCGGCTTATTCCGAGTTATTAGCTACAAATATATTTTACCAAACTTTGTGCGCTCGGCTGTTATTTTTACTTTGGATATTTTTCTGCCAAACAGATGATGCCGTCTGCTGATCCGAGCAATCCACAGTACAGCATGATTCCACAACTTACAACTCAAATGTCCACATTACATCTTGGAACTGGTTCCGTTAGTATACTTCGACTACGTTCTTAAGCATTTCTTATTGATTAGCGGCAGCTTTGAATATTATAAAACATTATAAATACACAAAATCGAGTGCACGATGATGCTCCGTGTGATTGATCCAATATATAATATTCAAAGGCTCTGCGTCACCGAGACAGGAGCTCGTGCAATTACTGGCCTGTATTGAAATAAAAATTTAAACTTTCAGTACATAAGTCCGCATCCGTACCCGTACACGACTTACCCGGCACCTAGTATCATCCACGCCCCGATGGCCATAGGCGATTCCGAGCAGACGAGCAACGCAGCGTCACCGGACGACTCCTATCAACAATACCAGGCTCAGCAGCCCAAGTAGGCTACAGATTTTTAGGTTAGGTCAAGTTTTAGCGATTAGATTGTCGAAAATGCGAGACACGAGAGATAGGTTTAACTTAGGCTTCGTTACAACTTCTTAACCAATAAACATGAAAAATTGGTACATGAGAAAAAACTAACGGTACCCTCTCTTCACTTTTTAGGTTCAACTACGCGGAGGGTTACACGAGTTAGGCGAGGTACGCTTGTCGATAATGGGGAATTACATTAAAAAGACAAAAAAATACAAAATAAAAAAAGAAGAATAGATGAAAAAAAAAAAAAGTAATAATAATAATAATGATAATATAAGGTTACATTGCGTAAAGTCAGATAAGATTCTTCCTCACGATAAATTGACTTGCCAGCCATCTTTTATACGTTTTATCAAGCAAGATAAAATAGGTGAAAGTAGTTGAATATTTTGCAACGAGTAGAGAATGATTGAGTATTGACTTTAAAAGAAAAATAATAAGAAGCATAGAAGAGCGAGCAGGGAAAAGCGATACTCGCGGTGTTGATTTATGTACGACATGCTATACACACAAGTGAAAAATAATAAGAAAATTAAGAAAAAAAAAAATAATTTTGAGAGAAAGGGAGAGATATAGAGAGAGAGAGAGAGAGAGAGCGAGAAAGAGAGCGAGAGAGATAGAGAGAGAGAGAGGAAAATAATGGCACGACGGCTCCAGAAAACGCCCAACGGATAGTAATAGCTGTATAGCGACAACTAACATAGGCAACGGGGCAGTCATAAGCGTCAAGTTGATAGGCTTCCAGGATAACTTTAGGTATTACATTTACTAAGGAAGACATAAATAAGTCGTCGGAGCTAAACGCTTGAGAGAGTGTGAATAAATATTTTAACAAACTGGAAACTATAAAGAAAAAAAAACGCTGCTTAGAAATATACAAAGAAAATGAAAAATCTTCCCAAATTTCAAGTTTCAGGAAAAATCAAATTCTGATCCTTTGTCAAGACTAAATGGCTTACAGCGCTTGATAGACTTTTCGGAATATCTGTTTATCCTATTTCAGATACTTGCCTTAATGTGCGATTTGTACCTTTTTATATTGTTCACTGGCGTCTTTATATGAAACATTTGTAATACAGTGCCTTTGTTGACCTTTGAAGCATTGAAGTATTTCGTGTTCGTGTCGATGTAAGATAAGTGATCTGTAACTATTCACGATTTCTTCCTTACCTCCTGCCTATCACTCTTTATTTGTTTCTCTGTCTCATTGTCTTCTCCTCTCCCCTCTCGCTCAATATATCCTTCCTCAGCCGCTCATTGCGTTATCAGCACTATCGCACTTTCCTGTTTCGTCCCTCTCCCTCACTCAGTTATTCAATCACTATTGCTCTTTCCCTTTTAACGTACGTACATAATCTTCTTAAGTCGGTATTGCCTATTATTATTTTTATTTAATTGATGTGTATATATTTTTTTATTTTATTTGTACATGGACAAAATCTTTTGTATTCGTTTTTACCTTCGCTGTGCAAAGGTCAATTCGTAGGACTGTTTAGTTAAAACTTTTAGATCGATAAGATGCTAGTGAGCAGTTTTTAAAAGAAAAATAAAGATAATTACAATTTCATTATAGCTTTTCTATCATAGAAGTGTGCGAAAAGTTTTTGAGTAATGTAAAAGAGTGAATCTTAACAACGGTTAAAATTAGATTTTTCATAAAATTTGAAAAAGGTCAGGGCATAAGCCACTAAAAGTGCCCTTAGTTTATTTTGGATCGTTTGAGAAAAAAAAAAAAAAAGAAAGAAAGCTAGTCTTTGTGCGAGATAATGTGGTGGTTTAGATAGGCTCTTCTAAAAAGAAATGAAGATTAACGCAACGGGCAGAAATAACGAAAGTGAAGGAACGAGTGCAAGAAGATAGAGTGTACTTGAAAAATACGACCTGCCTATTTACACGATACAGACTGCAGACATACTGTTAAAATTGTAAAAAAAAAAAAAAAAAAAAAAAAAAAAAAAATTAAAAAAAAGAACAAAAAAAAATAATGTGAAAAATAAGAAAAAATACTGCACACAGACGCTGCGAGTGCACTTCGTATCGAAGCATGTAAAGATTCATTAGTCTGAGATACTCTTACGTATCATGATTCGATACATCTAAAGTGACAGAGAATCAAATACATTATTATCATCGTCGTCCCTTACCTTTTGATCAATAAAAGATCTGTTTTGGGGATTCGCTTAAAAGAATTTCAATTAACCTTTACCCAAAGTGTACGAGTACGGGTTCGAAGGGACACGAGGAGACTCACTTCACTCGCAGAGTATCCTTTGAGGCAGATCGATTGCGAAGAAGACTGCGTGCATTAAGGATACTGCGAAGTAAAATATTTTTAAAAATTACAGATTTTTTATATTTTTATGCGAGTTTTTAGAGTTGATATAAGTAGAATTAAACTTTATTGTAATGAATTATTCTATTTTAGAGAAATTAAAAATATTTAAAAGAAGAAAAAAGAAAGAAAGAAAGAAAGAAAGAAATCCAAACATGACGATGACCGATGTAATTGTGTATCAAGAGGTGTTGTATATTAAATTTTCAATTCGTCGAAATGAATTCTTTATGATTTACATCGTAATACGGTATCCTTAATGAAGTACAACTGATTTTGTTCGAAAACCAGGATATGTACAAGCACGTCTTGTTTTACGCCGCGCTTCCTTTGCAAGGAAAACATTACTTTAGATGACTACCTTAGAAATTTAAATCATTAAAATAATGACAAAATACAATACGTCGGTGAATAACGAAAGAGATGGGGGGATAGAGAGAGAGAGAGAGAGAGAGAGAGAAAGACAGAGAAAGTGTGAGTGAGAGAGAGAGAGAGAGAGAGAGAGAGAGAGAGAACGCGATAAAAAAAGCCTTCGATCGAAGCGTACGTAAGACAAGATGGCCTAGAAACGATTCAGTATTAAATATGAAACGTCCCGCATGAACATTAGACGTCACATTCCCCCACATTATCCTGAAGCAGCGTGATGCATTTACGGTGTCCACCTAAAGTAATGATTTAGATTAAAGGAAAAAAAAAAAAAAACAAGACTGGGATGTAGCGTGTTACGTACGAGTCAGTAGGCAAACCATTTGAAATTCGAGGATTTTCTTAGCGCCCTTAAGAGTGTAAAATGTGATATTTTTCACGTGAGAAAGAGAGCGAGAGAGCGAGAGAGAGAGAGAGAGAGAGAGAGAAATCATTTTGGTGGGTCGCGATGAGCAAATGAACGTAGGTGAGTTTTTTCTCTTGCAGAAAAAGCTTTGGCGTTGTATCGTTTAATCTGTCTGTTCATCAATTTAAAAAAAAAAAAAAAAAAAAAACAAAAAAAAAACAAAAAAAAGCAAACAAACAAACAAAAAGCAAAAATGTGCTGCTGTTATAGCGCTATCGAGCGGAAAAGGAGGAATAAAAAAATCGGCACGGTGCAATGGAATTCATCGGATGGTTTATAGAAATAAAGACGATACTTTTGTGTCAAGGCTATTCGAACTTTTCAATCATTTTCTTTTTACTTTTTCAATGCTTGTAAAATGTTAATCCTGTAAATATTACGAGTTACAAGTGAGAATCGAGACGACGTGTTACTACTACTACTACTACTATGTGAGAAGTCTTCTTTTTTTTCTTTTTTTTTTTAATTATTTTATTTTATTTTATTTTATTCTGAGCTTAACACAATAAGAGTCCCTCCCCCCCACCTTCTCTTATCTTCTGTGGATAAGTTTGCTTTTAACAAGCTGACGACGAATTACTTTTTATTATTTTTTGACATTTTCTTTCCGATTTATTTTTTTTTTTTTTTTTTTTTTTCTATTTTACATTATTTTTTACTTTCTCTCCTATTGTCTTTTCTTGCTTTCTTTCTTTCTTTCTTTTTTTTCTTTCGAATTCCTGTAAAATCATTAGAGGCAGCAATGCGGGAACAATTGATACTCTTGTGTTTATCAGTTTTTGTTTATTATTGTAAATTACGGATTAAACGAATATTCATGCAACAGGAGCTCTTTGTGTAATTCACGGTTTTTTATATTATTTCATGACTAAGGGTCATAAGTTTTTGCGCTGGTATTTTTTTTTGATATTAATAAAAATAATAATGATAATAATAAAAAATTAAATTAAATTTAAAGGTTAATTTTTTTTTTTTTTTTAAGAAGGAAGCCCATTTATACATGATACGTCGAATACAACAATTTTGTAACTTTAATTTCAACGATAACATTTGTAAATAAAATAAAAAAGGATCTTGTGCTAACCGTTGTTTGATATAAAAAGAAAAAATGTTTTTTTTTTTTGTGAGGTTTCAAACTTCGCTACAATTATTTAAAATCATAGGTTGTATATTTAGAATATTAATTAATAGTTTAATTTAAAAAAATGATTCGTAAAATTCAGGTTTGTAAATTTATAAAATTTTTAAAACTTTTTTTATTAAAAAAATTGTAATTTATTTATATTTTGATAATAGAAAGTTATAGACCTTCATATTTTAAGATATTGTAACTTTAAGCAAAAGGAAAACAAAACAAAAGAAAAAAAAAAGAATAAAAAATTGGAATTAGTATGTAAATAAACTAAGGAATAGACGATAAAGAGGTAAAAAAAAAAAAATTAGCAGTAAAATTTATAATAGATTTAAATTTACAATAAAATGACAAGCCCACACAAGCAGTTTTTCAAATATACGTGTTTTTTACCTTCTTCTTCATAAATAATTATTTTATATGCAAAGACGAAGACGCTTAGAAACGAAAATCTGATCTTTTATTTAATACGAATTCACTCACAGTAATAATATACGTATGCACGACCTCGCAATGCCAATACTTCGAATGAAAAAGAAGAAGATACGTCACAAGTTTTGCTTATGCGAATTTTAAAAGGAAATGTGCATTTTAATTTGCCTTCAATACAGCGTAAGTATTTACTCGTTATTATTATTATTATTATTAATTCTATCATTTACGAACTGCGATTTCGTTGATACGATTTCAATGATTTAAGAACAGTGATTGAATTCTAGTTTTATTATATTCATATATATATATTTGATTGATGCCTGACAACATCAGCGTATTAAAAAATATAAATAATGTCTCCAAGGATATTAATATGTCGAAGCTGATTACATGGTCATCTAATGCCGTAGTCGGCAGTTCTAACAAACAAGATGCCTCTTTCTAAATGTATATAGTTGGTTGTATTGCACGATAGACGAGGTTTTTTTTTTTTATGCAATTCAATTACTGAAGGCTTAGTTGAGACATTATCCGCAGTTGAGTTCCCAGCTCACAGGAAACAGAGCGATCGGACCATGCGCCAGCCTAATCTCTTACGGTCTTGGTCTTATCTTCTGAGAATCCTCAATCAGATCTATTCTAATATGGACTGCGGAAGCTTTTCTCTCTAATGCTCGATATACCACTTTTTGTTAGCATGGTATGCGCGGTTCCCTTCCATTCCTGGTTCATGGCGATTGTGACTCGTGTACCAGGAGAAACTCCTCTTCTCCTTTCCTTGGAATTGATAATTCCGGCTTCTCGGCTGCAGCATTTTAGTCTACGAGGCGGAGAATGATGTTCGCACCTCAATCACATCTCTTCGAGACCGTTGTACGGAGGCCAATGCATCGAACGGTCACGAACACATGTTCAATGGAAATTGACTCGTACTAGTTTTCCTCATTTCGGAAGGATTTTGGTTGTATTTGCGAGCTCGTGCCATAGGCTACACGCCGGCATCTCTGATACTTGATCAAGATATGTTGTCAGACTTGGAGCCTCCCTGAGGAAGACCTGACCAACCACTAGATTTCACGGCTCGATAGTTCTATAGTTTTTATAAATATTTTGTCGGTAACTTTGGACCGCGAACTTTCAACTATGACCACCCAAACAAGGTCCGAGATCCCGTAGATCCTCTTGTAATGGATTCCTTGCGCGCTGTCTAGGATATATTTTCTTTATGCTATTAACTGTATTGACAAGCGGTTTTTGTGGAAGGTTTTTTATTACAAATTAAAGCCTTTACATTTTTTATTTTACTAATTCTTTATATATATATATAATATACATGTGCATATATCTTGTTTTTCAATTTTTAACTTGTCTTTCACCAAGAAAACAGACAAAACAATTACTCTGACGTTTCTTTGTTATATATCTTTTGCATTTATTAAGTTAATTTTTTAAACAATAAAGAACAATTGTTACAAATTAATATTTACTCTATTATCGTTATAGTTTTATAGAATAAAATTATTATTATTTTACACATCATTTATTTAAATACATATTTGTTTTATACTACTTATTATTATTATTCTCAAATTTTTTCGTATATACGACTGGAAATAAATTTCGTTCTTACACTTGAATTCATAATAGTTATTTATTTGTTCAAATAAATTACTTTGAAATTGCATTAATTTTTCTATTAATTATAAAGCTATAGAAAAAAAAAAAAAATAGAATGGTCAAATTAATTACGGAATTAAGGCACATTATTTTATACTTTATTAGCATAAAAATTTATGCACAGACATTGTTTAAAACAAAAAATTACTTTTTTGACGAAAGCTTATTTTAAAGTATATTTTGCATAAAATAGAAAGTTTTTAACGGTATATGAACGTATAATTATTGTTTATCTTTTGAAATAATTAAATGTGTTTATTTTACTATGAGACAGATTTTTTTTTTTTAAAGAACTACAAAACAAAATGTAAAATGAAATATCGAATTATCGTTATGAAAGTAATTTATGACATTATGGATTCAGAGATTGTTTAAATGTTAAACTGAATTTTATTCAGTCTTAAAGGCAAAGAAGAGAAAATATGCTCTGAAATATCAATCTTCTCTCTATTATGGTTACTCGAATATGTTTCTCGAATATGCAATGTAAAACAGACTTATCTGCCTTCACGTAATTTTTTCGTTCCCTCGAATAGAAAGTTCTGACCGAATACCGATTGTTATAAATAATATTGTAAAGGCTAAAACATTTGTTAAAAAAAAAAGAAAAAAAAACGCAATGACCCGCGTAGACTTAGAATCGAATTAAATTAAATGACGGACGATTCGTAGCGCTTCAAGACTAATCGAGTAAATTTAATTAAACGTAGAATCTTGTTATTTGACTTAAAAGTTATTTTATTCAGGCTTCAGGGTAACGTTACAGCGCTGGCAGTATAATCCCTTACCTTTAAAATCCTTCGTCCCTTAAACGTTAAGAGCGCCTTTATTATCTCATTACTCCTTTGCCGTATCTTTCTAGAGTGCACCAGGTGTCATTCCGGCACTGGAGAACATATGCTCCAGGAAGAAATGGGAAGGAAGTCTCCCCTTCCCGCTCGTACTATATTCATGATTAAAATTAGCGACGTGATTAAAAATATACATACAAATAACTGTAAATTATATATATATATATATATAATTTTTACGTAATTAGTCTTACCGATATTGCTTATAAAATAATAAACAAATAATACCGATTGCAAGTAAATAGAGAATACACGTAAGACCTTACGCTCAAACTACGTCAATTTCTTTATTCGCACAATTATTTATACAGAGAATAAGGAAATGCTGAAAAACGATTCGAAGGAATTATACGTCGAAAATAACGCATGGATAGGGAACTTTTATTTTTATTATTTTAAATGAGAAATAATTGAAATGTTTCTTAATTATACACTTGGACTTGATAAATTATTTTTTCTAAAAATATATGATTCGGATTAAGAGTTTAATTAAGAGAGGCTCGCTGTACCATCTCGGGGTCATGAGCTTCATTCCCACACACACACACACACCCCTCCCACCCGCTGCCATTGCCGGATCCTAGAGCGAGCTGCGGTTATCTCCCACGAACGGAGCTGGGACCGGCTCCCGCCCTCTCTAGCCCCGCTATATCCGACGACCGCCAAACCAGAGAGGTCATGGGTGCAAATACCCGCAGCAGCCCGCAGCAGCCCCTCCTAAGCATAAGAGGTCAACTAGCAGTGACTCGGCGCACCTTCTCGCCAAGTGATCCGGGATCTAATCCAGGGCCGTTAAAAGGGACAAAGATATCCCGCTGCTAATGAGATATTATCGATATATCATTTATACAATATTACGTATTCATTATTACTAATACGGAGTCCTTGCGGGCAGAACGCTTGTGAGGGCAGGTACTGTTTACGTATCCATTTACTAATGCAGCTCATAGTCCGATTCTTACGATAATTTGGCGATAGTCGGTCACGGGAGTTTCATTGCCGCCCGGGCGAACAGGATGGGGATCGAAGTGGGCACGAGTTGATTAGAAGAGTCAGTCATACAAGATATTATAGACGAAAATAACGTCGCCTCTGTTCTCCCGCCCCCCTCCCCCTCCTGCCCCAACAAAAACCATGCATTTTTTTTCTGTTTTTTTTTTCTGCACGTGCAGCTTCCGCAAGAATCTCTCTCTCTCTCTCTCTCTCTCCCCTCCTCATCGAACACAAAATCGAGTTCGCTCTATCCATGTTTTTTTTACTCTCCGTTCTCTTCTTACGCGTCTCATGCCCCCTGTCCCCTATTATTTCCTGTTCTCTCCCGTCATGTCATGCCCTTACGTTATTGTTGATATGGAGTAGCGGATTTTCTTCCCGTTTGTTATTGTTTTCGTCGATCGACTCTGATTACTACGTATCGGTATTTCGTTCGTAACGTTGTTTATTTGCGTCGAAGACTCCTCCTCCTCCTCCTCCTCCTCCTCCTCCTCCTCCTCTGTTCTTTAAATTCCTCCCTTCTTTGTACGGGAAGAGCGGGAGTATCGATGGATGATAATTTTTCGCTTTTTCTTATCCGGTCTTAACATTTTATAAAATCGTACGTAATAACGAACGACCGCGGCTGTAGATATTTAACGGCAAGCGTTCGTTTTATCTGCAGAGTAACGAGGACAATAAATAAATAAGAAGAGGAAGCGTGGAACTCGTTGAATCGAAGAGCGTTCGATTATTTGTGTATTAGATTGAAGAGATTTTTAGTACATTTCGTTGCGTATGCGTGTAATATGTATATAATTGATAAAATTCTGTTGATTAAGAACTGTAAATATCCGAAATCCAATCCTGGAAAGGAAATGCAATCTGTATTGTGCGTATGCTAGACCGTTAAGAAAACAATAAGTATACATGATCTTGCAATAATAACATCTTTATGATAAACGGAGACGAATACGTGTGAATACGTCAAAATTTATGATAAAAACGTAACGATAGAATTTGGCGCAGATAAATAGGAAGCGGACGAAGGAAATAAAAATTAAAGCGATAACGAGTACATGAAGTTGGGAATAATCAGGGAGCGAGGGAGAGGCCGAGAGAGAGAGAGAGAGAGAGAGAGATACGAGGGAAGCGAGTATGAAGAGGAATGAGCGGCGGTTTAAAAAAATCAATGTATATATATTCGCTTTGTAGTAACACTTTTCATAAAATGTCTCGGATTTGTATTAATTTTCAAAAACAACTTCGAGCGGATATGCCTTTAGAATATTTATAGCCCTCGCGAAGCTTTCCTAAATAAACCGCGTGCTCCATAAAAATTAGCTTTTAATTAATTTAAATTTTTCGAGGTTCGGAAGCAAGTAATGGCAGAGAGAGAGAGAGAGAGAGAGAGAGAGAAATGGAGATTATGCAATTTTGCTTGGAGGTTTGTATTATTCGATTTGTGCTCGATATATATACTTGCTCGCGCGGCTTCTCGGAAAACCCGAAACCACCAAAGAATGCCCTCGCGATTTATTTATTTACTCATGGATTTATTTATTCATTTGAATCTGTTCTGTTAAGGGACATTAGTAGGGAGGCAAAATAAGACGACGTAAAAGAGTTACGTTTGCAAGTGAGAAAGTATTGCAAGGAGAGAAGAGGAAGACGTGCAGTAGAAATAAAGTTAATTTCTTGGAATAGTGGATTATGCCGATAGGATAGGAAATGAAATGGCGTCTTATGTACCGAGGATACTGGTATTATCCTCGCCGACGATGATCACGATGGGATTTCTCTTAAAAAAAAAGGCCTTTACTTAAAAGATAAAACTCGATAAAACGGATTCGTATGAAATCCATAGGGGATTGTTGGCGACTTATTTTATTAGCCGCGATGCGTTATTGTTGCCTCGCAGATGTCGTCACTACTTTATTCACACGCATCGATAACAATAATCTCACGTATTTATTGCACCGCGTATGCGTGATGCGAGTTAAGCCGCGATAAATTGTGCTTGCGATCGTTATATAAAATTGCCCGAGCTGCATCGTGTTCTCGTTAGGGGTGGAACGACGGGTGCGGGGAGGAGGATGAGGAGGAGGGGGGAGAGGTCGTGGATTATCGGGAGCAGTTGTGTTGTAATTGCAATTGTTCGATCGTTCGATTTAGGTTAGACGTAGATCGTAGAAGTGGCATGACTCGACGTAGTAGAGGCAGCTGGCTGCGGCGAGAGATCGTCCATAGGAAATTCGGTCGAATTTTGGCGCGAAAAGTTGGGTGGGGGGAGGGGGGAGGCGTGCAGGTGCGCCATCGAAGTATAGATGCGACGATGGGCTGGGCTGCTTAACGGTGACCCGAGGCTCGAACAGCCTCGACAGGGGCGGTGAGGAGTTACACGTAACACAGGATCCCGGTAAATTGCGAATCGCTCCGTGCTCCGGGTCGTAAAGCGCGAGGGGGTGAGAGAGAGAGAGAGAGAGAGAGGCATAGAGAGAAGCATAGAGAGAGGCATAGAGAGAAGCATAGAGAGAGAGACAGACAGAGAGACAGAGGGTGAGCGGGTAGTCGCGACGGGACGGAACGGGACGGGGTGGCGCGGCGCGGCGCGGCGCGGCTCGCGTTCGAACGTTGGTCCGCGCTTTTTGAAAGTACGAGGCCAAGATGGCGGAGGACTTGTCCGGCCGAGGTCGAGGTTCATTGGCTGGGGTGACTCGTTGAGAACGCTCCCGGGATCCATTGGCCACGAGCGGCTCCGAGTGGGCCCGAGTCTCGGAAAGGCGGAATCCCATTTGGCGGTTGGCCGGTCCAGAGGATATCGCGAGCCGTCAGTGCCGAGGAGTTCCGTTCGGAGACCGATGGGGATGGTTAGCTTGTGACTGGTGGCTAAGGTATCCCAGGTACCCGGAGGAGGAGGAGGCCGCGCTTATCTCGATTACAGCTCGCTGAGAGCTGTGGCCCTGCCGAGCGATCGCGGGTTCCCTGTAGCTTCTCGCGGCAGGCGGCTTACCCTGTCCTCCTCGTGTCCGCGGTGCGGTTAGGCCACTTTGTGTTTCGAGTGTCTCCCCGTGTGAGACGAGGCCTGCGGGGCCAGATAGATTAAGAGAGACCGAGTGTGCGTGTGCGTGTGCGTGTCCGTGTCCGTGCTCCAGTGGCCAGGTGGCCCGTTTTACCGGACCGAGATAATAACTTCGAGTCATGGCGAATGTGTCGCTCGATAGGGACACGTTCTTTCGGCGCATGAAGCGCTTGTACGGCGCCTGGAGGGTAAGCTCAGCGGTCACCCCCGCTCATATTTCGGTTTATCCGCCCTTTGTTTGTTCTACCGTTTACTTATCTTTACCAGGATGGAGAGGTCGGCAACGATGAGAGCCTCGGAAAGATTGATTGTCTCGTATCCGTCGTCGGTGCAGACGAAGACGTTGTTTACAGCAAGTCTACCGCACTCCAGGTACGCGTTACCGGCTTGACAGCAACTTTATAAGCCTCGACTTGGCCATTCTTTACTTTACTTGGCCTCTTTTACTCTTTATTTTATCTTGCATTTGTTTACAACTCTCTGGCATTTACTGGTATTTACAACTATCGCACAGTCATGTAATCTGCCAATGATCCAATAATACTTACACTCGCGCACAGTGTAGCTTGCCTACCAAGTTTATGGATTAAAGGATTTTAAATAACGCTTATAACTTTGTAATCACAATACAATTCGGAACTATGTGCTTTTTAACTATAAACCTATTATGTCTATTATATTTCAGACATGGCTTATTAACTACGAACTGCCGGATACTGTCATGATCTTAGCAGTCGATTCCATTAATTTTTTGGCAAGTAAAAAGAAAATTGAATTCTTGAGGAAATTAGAGGAAACAAAGCCCGACGACAGTGGTGTCCCTCCTGTTAAACTCTATATTAGAGACAGAGTGAGCTATACATTTTAATATACAACTTATAATTTAAATCACGTGGTATTTTCAGATTTACTAATTGCTTTGTACTTTTAGAGCGATGAAGATAAATCGAATTTTGCAAAGTTTATAGATATTATTAAAGGCAGCAAAAAGGGTAAAACAACTGGCATATTTAGCAAAGATAATTACAAGTCTGGTTTTGCAGAAGCATGGAAATCAGCTGTAAAGAAAGAAAATTTTGATAATGTAAATATTATACTTACCTACATATTTGTATATGTATATATGTGCATACGTATCGTGCAAAGCGTAAAGGAATTTTTTTTTTTTTTTAAATAGGTTGACGTGAGTGCTGCCGTAGCCTTTATTATGTGTCCAAAAGAAGATTCAGAAATACTTACGGTGAAAAAAGCTTGTTTGGTATCAGTCGATGTTTTTACAAAATATCTTAAAGATCAGATTTTGGAAATTATTGATAACGATAAGGTATGATTGAGCTGTCTTAAGATAGACAGATATAAATTATAATTTAAAAGTACTAACAAAATTTGATTGTTTTGAATAGAAAGTGAAACACTCAAAATTGGCAGATGGTGTAGACGCTGCTGTAACAGATAAAAAATATGTCTCAGGTGTCGATACTTCTCAAGTAGATATGTGTTACCCAGCAATAATTCAGAGTGGTGGCAACTATTCATTAAAGTTCAGTGCCGTCAGTGACAATAACATACTTCATTTCGGTGTCATAATTTGTTCCTTAGGAGCTCGTTACAAAATGTATTGTTCTAATATCGTTAGAACATTATTAGTTAACCCAACAAAGTCAATCGAGGTTAATAGATTCTCCGATATGATTTGACTTTAATGATTATTAATTCTTCGGCCACAATGGTTTTTTACCGTTTAAATTTTGTTTTTAGGAAAATTATAACTTTCTATTACAAATAGAGGAAGAAATTTTGAAGAAATTAACAGCTGGTACAAAATTAAGCGAGGTATATGAAACGGCCATCAAGTTTGTTAAGGATGAGCAGCCAAAAATGGTAGAACACCTTACAAAAAATTTTGGTTTTGCAATGGGAATTGAATTTAGGGAAAGTTCGATGGTTTTAGGGCCTAAGACCAATGTATATGCTAAAAAAGGAATGGTCTTCAATGTTAACGTTGGCTTATCAAATCTTATCAATTCAGAAGCAGCTGATAAAGAAGCCAAGACTTACGCTCTTTTCATAGGTGACACTGTTCTCATAAATGAGGTACGAATCGTGAAATCCGTCCATTTATAATTAATTGAATTTTTAATGTACGAAAGAGCTTGAAAGGCAAGGTGAACTAATAATAAGTTTACCAATTATTTTAGGGTCAACCGGCATCTATTCTTACACCATCTAAGAAAAAGATAAAAAATATAGGTATTTTCTTAAAAGATGACGAAGAAGAAGAAGAGGATAGTGGAAAGGAAAACGATCCGAAGCCTGAGATACTCGGACGAGGTAAAAGGACGGCTGTTATTGAGTCGAAGCTGAGGATCGAGCACAGCTCGGAAGAGAAACGAAAGCAGCATCAAAAGGAATTGGCCCAACAATTGAATGAGAACGCTAAGGCTCGCTTGGCTCAGCAATCCAGTGGAAAGGAGCAAGAAAAGATACGTAAATCAACAGTCTCTTATAAAAGTCTTAATAGTATGCCACACGATAAGGAGGTGAAGGAATTGAAACTCTTTGTTGGTAAGTTTAGCAAGTCCGTAGTTCGATTTTGAATTGAAAAGTACTTAAAAAAAAAATTCTCTTACAGATAAAAAGTACGAAACTGTAATATTACCAATTTATGGAGTACCAGTACCCTTCCATATATCAACAATAAAGAATATTTCTCAGTCGGTCGAAGGCGACTATACTTATCTTAGAATAAATTTCTTTCATCCCGGTGCTACCATGGGACGAAACGAGGGGGGCGTTTATCCACAGCACGACGCCACGTTTGTTAAGGAAGTGTTAGTGCCAGCAAACTTTTATTATAAACGGGAAACCGATAGTCTTGCTAAAGAAGCAATCATGTTTACCGAGATATTTCTTTGAATTCGCAGAACTTATCGCAGTACAAATACTAAAGAACCGGGTGAAATTTCTGCCCCGTCGTCGAATCTGAACACTGCCTTCAGATTAATCAAAGAAGTACAAAAGAAGTTCAAGAACAGAGAGGCCGAGGAGCGCGAAAAGGAGGATCTCGTTAAACAAGATACTCTAGTTTTGTCACAAAATAAAGGAAATCCTAGGTTAAAAGACTTGTACATTCGACCAAATATTGTAAGCAAGCGAATGACCGGAGGATTGGAAGCGCACTCCAATGGGTTCCGATACACTTCGGTCAGAGGTGACAAAGTCGACATTCTGTACAATAATATAAAGAATGCCTTCTTCCAACCTTGTGACGGGGAGATGATTATTTTGCTTCATTTCCACTTGAAAGTGAGATATTTTATATATATATATATATAAATAAAATTAATGTTTACTGAAGGTTTGTAAGAATACACGGTGAATTTTAATTTTCAGCATGCCATTATGTTCGGGAAGAAGAAGCACGTCGATGTACAGTTTTACACGGAAGTCGGAGAGATAACAACGGATTTGGGTAAACATCAGCACATGCACGACCGCGATGACCTCGCCGCCGAGCAGTCGGAACGAGAGTTAAGAAAAAAATTGAAAACGGCATTCAAGAGCTTTTGTGAAAAGGTCGAGTCTATGACGAAACAAGAAATCGAGTTCGACAAGCCCTTCAGAGATCTTGGCTTCCCCGGCGCGCCCTTCAGAAGTACCGTCCTCTTACAGCCATCGAGTGGTTGCCTCGTTAATTTGACAGAATGGGTAGGTTGACTTTCGAACTACCATTAGCAGAAGAAAAACAAAAACTCGTATATCATTACCAAGTAATATATATATATATATATAAAATATATATTATTTTAGCCTCCATTTGTTATAACGTTAGAGGACGTCGAGCTGGTGCATTTTGAACGAGTACAATTTCACTTGAAGAATTTCGATATGATCTTCGTTTTCAAGGATTATCATAGAAAAGTAGCGATGGTCAATGCCATACCCATGAACATGCTGGATCATGTGAAGGAATGGCTAAAGTAAGGAGTAACGATCGCGCTTATTGCCCGAAATTCCTAGAGCTTTGATTATTTTATTAAACTATTTCATTCCTATTTGTTTAGTTCTTGCGACATTAGATATTCAGAGGGTGTTCAGTCTTTGAATTGGACGAAAATTATGAAAACCATTACCGATGATCCAGAGGGTTTCTTTGAGAGCGGTGGCTGGACATTTTTGGATCCTGAAAGTGATGCTGAGAACGAGGAGGTTGATGATGAGGATGAAGAAGAAGATGACGCTTACGAGGTAAAATAATCGAGAGGCTAAATCTTTATTATTTGGCCTGCAATTATTTTTATATCCTAAAACGTACGTTACGTACTAATACTAAATATCCAATTGATTTTATAGCCGTCAGATTCGGGCACCGAGGAAGAATCCGAGGACGATTCCGAGTATTCTGAGGCATCTGAAGATTCCGCCAGTGATGGTATTTATCTACATAGATAAATAAATAATAAAAAAAAAAAAAAAAAAAAACTTCACAATTAATTAAAGATAAATATAAATTATTGTATTTTAATCATATGAAACATTGCTTACAGAGGAAGAATTGGGTAGCTCGGAAGAATCTGGAAAAGATTGGTCTGACCTTGAAAGAGAAGCCGCAGAAGAAGACAAAGAGAGAGGGGATGACTACAACGACGATTACAGTAAAAATAAGAAGGGCGGTAAACTTGGACTATCCTCGAAAGACAGGTACGTAGCCACGATTTGTTGATATTAATAATTTATTTATTTACCGTATCGAGGTCTTCTTAATGACGAAAATTTCGTTATTTCTTATCAAGGCACAACTCCAAACACAAAAGCTCATCCAATTCAAAGAACAGAAGTTCGTCTAGTGGGAAGGACAAGGACAGGAGGTCTTCGGACAAACACAGGTGAGTCAAAAGCTTAATTTAAAAAACAATGATTAATCACACGCGTATGCGGAAGTGTCATTTTTGAATTTTAATCATCTTTGATACTAAAAGTACTAACATATTCCTAATTAAAGATCGGATCGATTAAAGAGTGGGGGATCACACAAGAAAGTGTCATCTCCTTCAAAATCCTCTAAGCACAGGTGATAATTATTTTTATTTATAATTCGTAACGATGATTCTAAAACGACTTTCAATATTTTAGCCCGAAGAAAGGCGATAAGCGCGACAGGCATGACAAGCACAGCAGTAGCAGTAAACATGATAAACACAAATCATCCTCACATTCATCTAATAACAAGAAACGTTCGCGAGATGACAGTTCCGATAAACACAGAAGCCCTAAGAAATCCAAGTAAGTTGACGTGCCCTCGTTATGTATTATGTGCTTTTGTCGCTGTAAATTTTCACTCTTAAATAAGTACCTAAAGACATATTTTTCCTGCGCTATAGCATTGCAATGTAAAATTGCCATTAAATATACAATATTTTCTCGGTCGATTTTATAATAGTAATAGAAAATTTCTTAATAATAAAAATTGTGTACTAATAAACAAGAGCTTTGTGCGTAGCGACTTGCCCGTCGAGTTATTGAATATAAAGATTAAAAATAATTCCTTTTGTTTTTCAGAAAATAAATATAATGTGCTCGATTGCTGAAATAAAACAATTTAATACTACCGTGTTGTAGGCAGACACACAAAACACACACACGCGCGCTCATCCCACAAAGTTACATGAATTGTGTGAAAAGTTTTTCTGAGACTATGTACAAGAATCCTGCAAAAGTTATTAAAAATCATTCTACAGCTGTAAGGTCATATGAAAATCGTCTTACCGGTTGTATGTTTCAGTGAAATATTTAAGTTCATTATCCTTCTGTTATATTCATTTAAATAAGATTCGTTAAAACTCACAAATATTTTTATAAGCTTCATCTAATATATAGAGAGCAGATTTCGAATATGAAGTTTCGCCTTTACAGTATGCTGCGTTAGGAATATTTATCCATTACTCAATAACATTATTAATTTCATACGGCGTATATATGGCACGAAATGTTTTAAACAGGGACGACTTTTATACTGAAGAAAATTTGTAATGTACAGTTGTAATAATTATTAGTACAAGTTTATTCAGACAGTAAAAAGTGAGCTTTTTTTAAAAAAGAAAAAAAAATCAATGTGACATAGTTTTTGTGAATACCCTCTCAGACCCTGAAGCTCGAGTAACCCATGGAAATCAGTTTTGTGCTTGCGTGAACTACCTTGTTACATAAACAAAAAAAAAAAAAAAACTACACCAAATATGCTTAAATTTAAAAAAAAAAAAACAAACAAAACAAACAATTGCGCATTTCTTTTTATACAATTTCAAATCATTTCAGTATTCTTTTCTAATATTTATATTTTATTTTTCGTATAAATAAAAAATGTTTTTATAAAAATAATGTCGCATTTCCAACACGTCATTTGTATTTACATTTATACGCGCACTTAAATAACTAACAATTACTCGCTGCTCCACGAAAGACAAATAATTTATTATTAATATTCGCCATTAAAGCTAACTTATGAATTTGAAATTTATAGACAAAAGAAATGAAAATACAATGGCTAATTTATGATTTTAAAATGACAAGATGCCGAGAAAAATTGCTTAATAATATAAGAGCCTATCAAAAGTGAAAGTGCACGTCTCCGAGAGCACGTCCGTACTTTCTCCTCGCTGTATCACTACTTACATCCTTAATTCGAGGAATAAAGGTCTCAGCTGGTAAAGTCATTTAATTTTTTCTTTTCTTTTCGTTTCTTTTCGTTTCTTTTCGTTTCTTTTCGTTTCTTGTACCTCTGTTAATGGCAAATTTCAATTCACTCGAGACTCTCGAAGGATAAATGTTTCCTTAACGTGTATCTAACTAAGCCTGTCTCGAGAAAATGTTTTCAATTACTTTTTTTGACACAATAACGTATCGTTGTGGCTCGTTGTTTCTCTTCATTTAATAACCGGGCCGATTGTCAATCTAATTGTATTATCGTATTATTCTTCGTGGATAGACAGAGGGATAGAGAGAGAGAGAGAGAGAGAGAGATGAAATTAGCGGAGCGATTAGCGAATGAAAAACAACGGGGCGATTAAAAATAAAAAAAGTACTTTTATTCGTATAAAATGTGAGTATAAGCTACAGTAGAGAGGACGAGTGTAGTAAAGGCTTAACTCGTCGGTCATAAATAATCTCACGAATTCGTAAGATTGGGGGGGTTGGTCGTCGTTGGGAGGGGTATGGGTGGCTGTGGAGGTAGGTGGGGGGTGGAGGGGCGAGGGAGTGAGGTTCAGGAGGCGAGAGGAGCTGGCTAGAGCTGGCTAGAGCTGGCTAGAGTACGTTCGTGAGAGAGCGAGGCGAGGCGCGGCGCGGGGCGGGGCGGCGAGGCGAGGGAAGGTCAGTTCCTTCCGATCTGGTCGATCTGGCCCTGCAGGTTGTTGACGACCTCGGCGGGCACGTGCTCCCCGAGGATCTCGAAGAGGTTGATCCTCTGGTTGCCGGGTATGGACTCGTAAGCCGCGAGCTCGATCCCCTCCTGTACATTTTGTATTTGCGCGTCCTTGGGGATGAGGTAAGTCTGCTGGGCCTGCTTGATCGCCTCGTTGCTGAATATCTGGCCGTCCTTTTGCTGGGGGAAGGCCGTCGCCAGGGCGAGGAAGCCGATGAGTATCGAGGCGCAGACCTTCATCTTTCTGCGGGAGGAGACACGACAACGTCTTGATCAGTTATCCCCGCGGGTCTCCTTCACCCTCGACCAATTGCCAATAAATGGCCAATGGGTTCATCGACGGTGCCCGACCATCGTTCGCCCACCGACATCGTCGCAAATACATTTCTCATATATATATATATACATATATACATATATAAGAACGTTTGACAAAGTCTTAATATGACGGGTTTGCTTGTCCTTGCCGCCTGTTAATTAATTAAACGACGACGACGATGACGATGACGATGGCTATGGGAGATGGCAAAGGTGTGCAAGTACGGTTAATTGAAGAAAAGAAGGAGTAAAAGTGCGGTGCTAAGTAGTTGTCGTAAGAGTGATTGCGCAGTCGAAGGAAATATTGGACGTAACGATTGTCATAACAGCTCGTAATATTATATAAATGACGTGGAGTCATCGGCCACGATCCGTGACGGCTCGCTTCTAAAAATCATTAAAAAATGCGACTTGGGACCGGGGGGACGGTGGGGGGTGAGAGGGGAGCCCGGCAAAAGATTATACAACGCGATGGGCACCGAAACGGATCGAGGCGGGATCCGAGTCCGAGAGAAGTAATTATTATTGGCATTCTCCGTGTGCCGCGCCAATGGATCTCTGGGATCTTGCGAAAATCGTAATGGCACTTTAAGGATCGATGATGCTCGCGCTCGCGTACGACTGAAGCGCGCCAAACGCTTTTTCCACGCCTTCCACCTTTCGCTTCCTGCCGGCACGTCGCTGTCCCGTCCCCGCGCCCCTGCCTAGGAGAAGGTTGCGCAAGTCCAAGGCGGCGCTCCACTCCACTGCTCCGGGCTTTAAAGATCCTTCGTTGGAAAATGAAGCTACCTCGTAGTCTCCGGATCAAGACTCGATCGGATCCGAATTTTGGATTTTCAAATACGTAATATTCATCGGAGGCCAAACGCTTATTTCCCGCCGAAGTCGTGCAAAGCTTCGGCGCTACGCTCAAGTGAAATTACCGCGTGAAAGGTGATAACGACGATGGCCCGACAACGACTACAACGACTACAACGACTACGAGATAAATAAACATGTACTCGCTCTTGCAATCAACGCTCAACTCGATTAACCCTTAACCACCACGTTCAAATATTATTATTACTCGGCTATAAAAATGATTCGCGTGGTTCTCATGGACGACCACCACTTTTTCATCGACCGCGTTGATTAATTACCCGTTCTCGCTCCATCGACCTAATAGACGGACAGCTACGGATTGCGTGGGGTGCGGAGGGGTAGGGGGGATGCGCGTGAAATTGTCTCGAGCGAGCGGCCGAAGATGGTAAAGGTTTTAAGGGATCTGGAGCGTCGAGAGGAAGGAGGTCGGGCCAAGCCAAAATGGCAATTGACCCTATCACGAGATTCCCGTTACTTTTTAGAGTCGAGCAGAGCGAGAGACCGAGAGAGAGAGAGAGAGGAGTCGCGCACGCGCGTCTTGAGCCCGGATTCTCACTTTTTGTACGACGTCCAGTCGCGGAAAGTTTCTCGACGGACTTTCCCTCGTCGGGGGACTCGGCCGATCCGAGATGGAAGGACTCGCTAGAAGATGAGAACTGGCACTGGTTTCCCTTTCGCGTCTCTCTCTCTCTCTCTCGCACGCAGACGCACACGCACACGCACGCACGCACGCACGCAAAGGCAGAGAGCCTCTGTTTAGTTTGAAAGGACGAAAGGACGTTTGCACGAATGCTTCGGATGGAGCGCATCCTTGGCATCCCCGTCGGAAGCTGCGGTTTCGATCGATTTCACACTTACTTCGATCGGGATTTGGTAATGGGGACGGGGTGGGGCGGGGCGGGGATGGTTCGATATAAATAATACTGTACCTCGATGATCAGAAGTGGGGCAGCTAAGGCAGGGGAAGCTCGCCCTCAGGGCAGACGATAAGCGAGATAACGAGATTACAAGGCCGATCGGAGGCTCCTCCCAACATAACAAATAAATCGACACATAATAATTATTATCAACAATAATAAATAAATAAATAAATTAATTAATTAATAAGTAAATAAATAAACAAATCATAGGTGATAAGGTAATGGCGGACGAGGTTATTGGGGTTATTGGGCTCGTTGTGACAATCAAGGCGGTGAATAGGTGAACTAACACTATTGTGGAAAAGTGAGGGTACTCGTCGCCCTGGCGCGGTAATGTCGATTGCAAATTGCAAATCGGCGGTACTCACTTGGAGAGGCTCGATTAACGATCGGTCACGAGTGAACTAGACGCGAGATCGTTGCCCACCGTAGCTTTTATACCGCGGCGGGGATACCGGGCCGCCGCCGATCCTCGTCGACTCCCCGTCGGCTCCGCCGAGCGTCTCTTCTCTCCCTTCGAAAGTCCCGAGTCCCATCCTCCCATCGAGACGAGGAGCCGACCGGTGGAAGACGCGGCTCTCGGGCGCCACGATTTTTCATGACCCCCCTCCCTCCACCGCATCGCGCCAATACCAATAACCCCAAACGCTTTCGGCAAACCCTTTCCCTCAAGTACGCTGTGCATGCCTCCGCATGTCTCTGCACCCCTCCCCCCCTCCTTACCTCCCTATCGTTTCCGATGGATCGGAAATGATCATCCATCTCTTCTCCGTTACATATAGATCCTCATTCGTCCATTCCTTCGCTTACGCAAGCCTCAAAACTTCAATGAAATATTGAAATATGCACTCTGAATTTATTACGAAAGCGCTTTCTATATAATAATGCACTTACTTACTTATTTACTTACTTACTTACTTACTTACTTACTTACGTTTACTTACTTACCTATCGATCGTAAAATCCAAAATCAATTCTAAAAATCTTTATATTATTTATCGATCTGCTACTGCTCGCTCCATTGACTCGCCTCCACCTAACATCCAGACATTATATAATTTAGCGTTATTATTAGTCATGGTTATTGATCCGTGGACTTGTTTGTTTATTAGTCCGCTAGTAGAAGGAGAAAAAAGAAAAAGAAAAGAAAAAAAAACATTCGGGCTTGGATTGGATCTCTTCCTCCCCCGTAGATCATCCATAAACGAATAACGATAACGATATTCGTGCTCTCTTAGTGGAAATCTTGGCTTTCATCGGCTCGGAGCATTTATCCGCCGCTAAGAACTTTACGGGGAAAAATCCATAATAAATACTCTCACTTTCTTCCTCGGGCCCTCGTGTATCCTCATCCCTCGCGGCCGGATCGACATTCAACGCTCGTCCCCCTTTGCTTGCACGATCCTCGTGACGACCAATCCAAAGAGCAGCTCGAAACCGAATACAGTTTTAATGATAATAATGCTTTTATTACGGAGGTCCCGCTGGCTCCGCTATTTATATATATATATATATATATTTTTATGGGGATTCGAACGAGCGCTGATTTAAGCATTTAATTTAAAAATCTGTCCATTGGATTTTCACGGATCTGACGACGCACACGAAAACTTTCCATCGCTCGCGCCATCCTTCGTTCGTTTGTATGGTTTTTAATTATTTATTTGTTTTATTTTGTTTTATTTTATTTTATATTATTTTTCTTGGACAAGCGGTAAATTAAAGGAATACCCTCCTCGGATTCGAAACTAGAAAGTGACGGGCGATAAGGATCGACAATGCTTATTTATTAGAATTATTAGATCGTCGGGCAATAAAGTGGGCATTTGAATTTTAAATTCGACCTATTTAATGAAATTTCAACGATGTCAAGTTTAAAAGGATCCAGAGTACGAAAGTAATTGACGGAATGATGTTTCTTGTCGTGTAAAGAGCCTTTGTGAAGGAAGGCCCGCGAGTGAACTCGTACGAGCCCGAATAACGTTCTTATCTCTCTTCTTCTTCTTCTTCTTATTCTTCCTCTTATTCTCACACCCCCGCCCGCCCCAATCCTTTTTCATCGTAGGATACTCGAGAGTGAAAAGGATTGAAATTTAAAAGACTCGACATTTATACCGATACATTTTTTTTTCGTTAATTTCCTCGACTTTCTAATTTTTACACGTCTCGAATATATTGTTGAATATTCTTTAATCGAACTTTCATTTGGCGTTACCGAGCTATCGGCAATTGTAAATTAAAAACAAGGCATACGTACGTACACAACGGAGGCGGCTGGCGCACTCTCGGCCCCTATTAATTCCTCCGATCGATAATATTAGTGTGACGGAGGTGCGCGGTTGGCAGGGTATGGGGGGACGGGGAGGTGTACGAAAAGCCCGCGAGAAAAATCATTCAAGATTTCACTGTATAAAAATGATTATTTTTTTTTATTTCTCTCTCTCTCTCTCTCTCTCTCTCTCTCTCTCTCTCTCTCACTCACTCACTCACTCACTCTGCCTATTCCGGTTAAGAAATCCCGCCGCGCCATTATAGCTAATCAAGCGGTCGCTTGATTGCCAAATGAAATTCGTATTTTATTATAATTTCATTGAATTACGATGGTAGTAATTCATTGCATAATGATCGCTGCCATAATAAAGAAATTTGTCTCAATAATCTCGGGATTATTGTATTCCATAAAATTTAATGCAAACCGCTCGTTGGATTATATAATTTTTTCTCTCAAAAATTTATAGCTTCACCGAGTTCAAATCTCGACGGGATGGCGTACAAAAAAAAAAAAAAAAAAAAAAAAAAATCCATTTCACCGAAGTCAGAGCAACGAGACTCGCCGCGAATTTTCAAACAGCCTATTAATTGTTATTAATTGTTGTTATTATTATTATTATTATTACTAGTATACTTTTTATCGTGAAGGTGCGAGCGATGGAGGAGCGCAGAGACGCGTTTAAAGGCAATTAAACGGGGGGGGGGGAGAAAAGAAAAAAAAGAAAGAAAGAAAAAGAAAAGACACATACGTTGAATTTCGTAATTAGGATGCAGACATTGTTTGCCGGGGTTATTGAAATTTCACTTTTACTTGACCCTCGTGGTTAGCTGCAGCCATACGTGGATATAGGATCGGCACGTTGAAAACGCTCGCGATTGTCTTATGGCGAGTGACAATCGAAATGACGAGCCGAAAAGCTTTCTGCTGGCATTTCCTTCTCGTCGCCATTGGTCATTTGGCTCTCGTTGATTGAGGAATCTTTTCCCAAACAGAACGAGTTCCCCTTTAATGAATATTCATGGCGTTCACGTAGACGGGCAGACCGAGGCGCACGGGCCGCGCATTAATATAATCCTGAATTCCTGAAAGGTCTCGTAAAGATTCAATGGCTACGTAAATACAAAAATGAAAGTAACCCAGGCGGCTCTCGATTAATAAATCAATTTATTCGATAGTTAAGTGTCCGTGATTTAGCTCAAATATTTTCTCAACGATGTACCGACCGAGTAACTAGCCCCACCCCCCCCAGCCCCAGCCATTATTTTTCTTCGTCTTTTTTCTTCTTCTTCTTCTTCTTCTTCTGCTACGGTCTCACTTACGGTAATTAAGCGCGCGCGCATTTGATAAATAATTTGTTTGTAAGCTAGTAGTGATAATGGCCGGGGATAAAATAATTAATAACATGGATTGCGGGCTTCCGACGGCACGACTGCGGCTACCGCGCGCCTTCACTAATTATACATTCGATAATCCCTCCTCTTACGTTCGCTCGGACAAATAAATAATGCCTCGATAATAACTCGCGAAAGTTAATAAGTTTATAATTATTGTGCAAGCGCAGCTGCTACCTTTCTTTTTGTTTATTCAATTATCCTCGGCAACGATAATACGTAAGGCATATTTGCAAAATATTTGATAACGTTTTTTTTTTTTTAGCGCGGCATGCCAACGCCGCTCTGGACATCATAAAAATGAGCAAGAAATTTTATTAAGCAAATCGTTAAAATTATATAACTATTTTTATGATATAAAATAAATGCACTTCATATATATATATATATGTATGTATAACGCGAGCTCGGGTGCACGCAACTCTACGGATGCTACGAAGCACTATTATATATCATGTAATAATATATAATAGGAAGCCAGGAACAATTAAAATTTTCTCTCACGCAGACGGATAATTTACGAGTTGAGTTAAGTCGCCTTCGAAGGGAAATCATTTTTCCAATTTCCTTACTTTTTAAATAAAGATCGTCGTTCGCAGCCAAGGATAATCCTTAAACAACAATCGGCCGTTCGAATGTCGATGCCCATCCGATGATAATAAGTACCGAACGATCGAACGGCTATTTATTTGCTTTCTCTCGCATTCGATCTCTCGTAAAACGTGACGATAAAAATTAACACTTTTTTAACATTTATTGTTTGCAATGAGATTCTCTGAAAACTTTGGATCGTACGTGCGCCCGGGATTGAACAAAATCCAACGAGGCTCCGTAGCTCCTGTAACTGCAAGAATTGCCACCCAATGAGATTATTTTTGCAAACTTATTGTCAAACAAAGGATTTATAATCATTGTATTTGCTGCGGATACCTGTGGCAACGCTTACTTATGCAACGGAATATAAATCATGCCCATTAAATCATTCGTCGTCATCAGCCGCATGAATAAACATTTAGGGGGTGTTGAGCTTTGAATGTTTAATTATTATAATTTTTTTTTTTTTTTTAGCGTCTATTGCACACCCGCGGATAGATGTAGATATTAGATAGATAGAGAGAGAGAGAGAATGGGGGGGGCGGGTGAGAGATAGCGATGGTATCGTATGGTTGTAATAACGACTTGGGTAATTTACGGTAAGGATTGCACGGGACGAGTAATTTTTCAAGCGATCGGTGCTCGATAATGAACCGGACAGAGTTGAAATCCGAGCGTGGATCATTAGAATGGAAATGAGCCGCTCGCTTGGAGAGAAAAGATCGCGTGCGAGCGTTGAGGTAACCGTCGACGTGACACGGAGAATGAAATTCGCTCGGAACTAGCAGCTCGTAGGCCGGCAAAGCCAAGAGGCGATACGACAATCTTGACGGTCGCTGGAGGATCCAAGGATCCGGGCGAGCTTCTTTCTCCCGTGTCTGGCCACGAAGAAGCGCCACGCGGATTGGAAAGCTCCCGATATCGCGAAAATCTATACGTTAGAAGCCCGTTTAGAATGATTTACGCGTCCACCTCGGATACTCTCGGCTTAGCTCTCTCGACTGGTGGAGGAGGAGGAGGAGGAGGAGGAGGACTATCGGGCCATTCGTATGCGCATAATAAAAGAAAGATGGCGTAGACCGAGGCGCTTAAGGCTTAAGGCGCGGGATGACGACCCTTTAAATCGTTAAAAGAACGGAGAAAATAAAAGAAATTACCGACGATCGGACAAAGGCCCCTCCCCCCCCATCCCGCCGTAATTCCTGGTCCGGAGCAAGCGGTGCATCCAGTCGCATTGAGTGGACCAGCCGGACGAGCGAGTAATTCAAAATCTACCACGACCCCTAAGAATATTATACACAATCTTTGAGTAAACTCTCTTGGTGGCTGACCTTGGCTCCTTCGTCCGCCGCGGACTACGGTGACGAGGCCGCCGGTGCCTCGAGGCTGGACCCGGATAAGGAAAGGGATCGGAGAATGAAACAAAGAGACGAATGTAATTATTTTAAAAAAAACGCTTTTAATTGTTGATAATTCAAAAGTACAAATTTTAACGGGACTAGACAGCTACCGACTGCGTTACTTTTCTTATTAACCCTTCATCATCCTTCCCTCCCTCCCTCCCTCGCTCAACCGATCAACGATCGATTCTCTACTTATTCTTCTTCTTCTTCTTCTTCTTCTTCTGCTTCTTCACTTACCGATAATAGCATATATCTCGCGATATCTAATATAATGTATATGTCCTACGTAATAAAACTGCTTCGCGCAGCAGCACCAGCGCATGCACATAGAAGTTAATGTCAGTGCCATTACAATGTGTCAGTGGTGAATATTACCAAAAGGCGTCCGATGGTCCTTTGTACTAAGCCTTTGCCTACATGAACAATAATTATATATGATAATATACATTTATAACGAAATACTGCGCGTGTTACAGCATACGTTTTACAATGACCGCCTACTTAGGGCGACTGAGTATAATCATCTCTTTTTCACTTCCTCCTCGACATAGACATGACGATTATAATGAGTAGCTACCTGACAGTCTGTGAGTACTATATAATAATAATTCGTGTCTTCTACCATTCGACATTTGCACTCTCTCTCTCTCTCTCTCTCTCTCTCTCTCTCTCTATCTATCTATCTATTTCTATATTTATATATATATATATATATATATGTAATATATTATGCATAGACACACGAGCGTCCGGAACATAAATTAACAAGGAAAAGGCTAAGAAGACCTTATTACGAAGAGTAGTATAAAAATATACAGTTACGTTTCTTTTAGCTTTGCATTACAGTCAACGGCAATTTAATTAAAGACAAAAGCAGGTGGGAGAGAAAGGGGTACTCGAATACCTTTGGAGAACGCGACTTAGTAAGGCACGGCTACCTGGCCTTTCTTCCTAACGTCCACTCATTCATTCATTCATTCATTCGTTATTATTATTATTATTATTATATTATTATTATTATTTATTTATTTATTATTGTTATTAATATTGTTAATATTGGTTGCTGTTGTTGTTGTTGTTGTGATGGTGGTGGTGATTTGCTTTTTCTATTACTATTATCATTATTATTATCATCATCATCATCATCATCATTATTATTATTATTATTGTTGTTGTTGTTTATATTTATACTACGTTACTATTGATTTTAAAATTACTATTGCTGTTGTTATAACATCGCCATTCATGCAGATAAACGCTTTAATAAGGACATATTACTGTTGCTTTAAAATCAACACGTCTTCTCTATTTATATAGTACATCTATTAAAATTAATTATTTTATAAAAATAATTCAAGATAAATACAGCCACAATTTGAATTCACATGTTAACAATATGCTCGGATGGCTTTAAAATCCACACCGCCAATACATGACGATTTCTTTATCTCTTACTTCTTTCTCACATTATTTTCGATTATTTTAAATATTGAGCTACACATTTAACTCATTCACATTGAATCTTGTAATCGGTAAAACAAAAAGACGAAGTTAAAACAATAAGAAACAAAATAAAAATGTTTCGTAACGAATTAATTGGTAATTATTTAACGGACACGTCAACAGACACGTCAACAGACACATCCCCGGTAACGTGTCAGAAAATGTTTCGAGACAATTTAATATAAAAAAAAAAAATATAAATACAATTTGTTAAAACCTAAAAAACATAGCCCTGTGCTTTAAAAAATATAATTTTTCTTTTCTTTTACAGTATAAGTACAAGTTAACAGAAGGTGGAAAATACATTTATTGTAATTTCTAGCTAATTATACTATTCATTAAACCTCAAGGTGTTTAAAATTTGTCGAGTACTGCGACAAATCAATCATTTCACTATATAATTAAACATATAATTATAACGCATATCTAACGTATATTTATATAATAATATATAATAATCTTTATAATATTTTCATTTGCGTTAAACGTCTATTATTGTTGCAAGTAGTAAGTGTCGATTTCAAACCAACGAAATGAGAAGCCATGTCTGATTAATTAAAAACCTGCAAGTTGTCCTTCCCTTCACCTCCCTAATCCCTAATCTCATCGGGTATGCTCGCTCCTCGATACTTTAAAACCAATGAACAATTACTAAATGCTATGGCGAATCGATCACGCGGCAGAATACCGTAAACGCGCCGTCAACTGCCCAGGCGGAATTTTACATTAATTTCCCTTCCGAGTACAGAACGGCTAATGGAATTATTGGCAGTGGCTTTGACAGTTCGACTCGTTTCTTAAGTAAATTTATACGAAAATACCATTTGCTTAGACATTGCAATTTTCGCCGCCGATTTTTCCTAATCCTTAACGCATACGCAGACAACGCGTGTACACGTATACGTTAAACAGACGTAGGTACTCTTATCCTAAGCATAAGCATGACACTTACAGCCACGAGATTCTATAAAAAAATCTCCCACTTTCTTTTTCCTCTAGGAGGTAAAAATATCTCACGATATATATATATATATATATATATCACTCTCTTTTAACAACTCTATCCAGCGTTATTTGTTTTATCTTTTATTTTTATGGTACTGGAGCATTTTATTGTAATTTTTCTTTCTTTCTTTCTTTCTTTCTTTCTTTCTAAACACTAAATATTATCTAACTTCCTATGTTTGATCAGATACTCTAGACATATCACGGCTATCAATGAGTGAAAGGTTACTTTATATATATATTTTCTTCTTCTTCTTCTTCTTCTTCTTCTTTCATTTCAGTAAAATCTTAAGTATAACGCAATACTACATATACACATACATTATACGCGTAGATATATATAAGATCTTTCTATGCCTCTTTAAATACTTTGTCGCGTATCACTCGTAAAGAGAAAAATCTAAGGCTACTAGTAATATTCCGAAAAATCTACGACGATCCTTTATAATAAATATCTATTATATTTACGAGTCGCAACAAAGGTTATTGTCGAGATATATTATAGACGTAGCTACACAAGTTACGATTTCGTTTGTTTTTTTTTTTTTTTTTTTTTTTGTTGTTGTTTTTGTTTTATCGTTTTGCTTTGCTTTTAAATCGTCCGTAGGGTAAAAAATAAACGACGAGGAGCTGTATGCTGTTGCACTTAACTTGTGAGGAGGGGCGCGGGATCATCCCTCTGGCGATCTGGATCTCATCTACTGAATTCTGGTAGAGGCTTGACTATACTCTCTGTGTATGCTTTGTGAACCGCTTCGCAGACAAAACTGTATTGACTCTGTGGAAAAAGAATTTACGACATTACAACGGCGCGTAATCACGGCAATTGTTCGCGCTACAGCTCATTCGGAACATATCGATTAGTAATATAAAAAAAGCCAGGTGAAAATGATCTTTACAATTACGCGGAACGATACTTTTCTGTGCGCGGCTTTATTATTCTCCCCTGTATTATTTTCCCCGTGGATGACGAACGACTACTGCCACTTTCATTTATCGCGCCGCCAGTCCAACAGAAACATTGTTATATAATTATCGGGCCTATGTACACGTATATTCGCGGCATTCGCGGTATTAGTTACCGTACAATCCTCCTATTTATTTATGAGGCTCATTTATTAGGGACGTATTTGAGCGAAAGTACGACCTTCTTTCATAAATACGTAATGGATTGATCGGCCCGGTCGTATTGCAGCAATAGATCTGAAACTCGGCTTCTTCTTCTTCTTCTTCTTCTTCATTTTTAAATGTCCACGTTGCCGCGATATTAACGCGTTTTTATTTACGTGGAAATGGACGTTTTCTTCCCTTCTTATTTCGGGTCCGATTGAGCCTTTAACGTAACTCGTGACGGATCCCGGACCCAGCCACCACCGCCTGTGCTAAATACCTCGATCTTTCTATGTCGCGCATAAGGCATCGCTTAGTCGGCGCGGTATATTATATTATATATATATATATGTAACGGTTATACCCGACGCGGTGCCCGGACGAAATACTCACAGCATTTTGTATCATCATGGCGCGCTGATCCCTCATGGATCGTACGATGTCGAGGGGATAAACGGGCTGGTTGGCCTCGATAAGGCACAACGCGGTTTCCATAAGGACGAGCACACCCGTGCGTCCTATTCCCGCCGAGCAGTGGACGACGGCTGGCTCGACGATCCCCGTCCGGGCGGCTCGCACCCTCTCCGTAAACGTCGTGAACTGCCTCCAGTCGCTCGGCACTCCGTGATCCGGCCACGCGCAGTACTGCATGTGCGTTATATCTCTCTCCTCGCCCGTCTGTCAATGGCAAACAACATGCAAGCATTATTTACTAGCATTATTTACTAGCCCTCATTATTTACTTTTCTCTACCCTCGGGCTCAATGACTCAATGACTTTACAATAACATTTCACTTCAGAGTTTCTTAATACCTCGATCGCCCGACAATGAATGAAATCTACGGACTTACATTGGTGTCCGTGAGTACGAATTCTCGAAAGACAAATGTCTCCTCGACGGTCTCGGAGGTGCAGAGGAGCGTAAAGTTCCTCAAGGTCAGGGTTTCTTTGAGGGCCGGCCAGTACTGATGGCATTTGGCCCGTCCCCGCTCCACCAAAGTCGTAAGCATGACGACGAGGGTGCTGCCGGCTTCCAGGACCATCTGCCAAAAGTCGGCGACCGTCGTCGACAGGGGACCCTGGGTAGCTATGTATCGATTTATTATCCCCGAGCCGGGAATCTCCATGTTCACGTAATTGGCGTTTATGTAATCGCCGTTCGTGCAGTCCATTAAAATTACTCTGGTCACGTCGTCTGCAACGGCAAAGGCATTCAATGGCTTATTTTACTTTCCTCCGGCTCGTTTTATCTCGGTGGATAAACGACCACTCGCGATTCGGAAGGGTCGAGAGAGAGAGAGAGAGAGAGAGAGAGAGAGAGAGAGAGAAACTTACACGGAGAAATGTCTCGATATCTGTTTTTGCTTTGATTTTCGGCTTTCATGGACTCCGTGGAGGTGAGCTCTGGGTTTTCCCGATAAAGTTGCTCGTACTGAGCGATCAAGGCTCCGCTCGCTAAGCCGTCGGCGAGGAGTAGCATCGATTGCGCGAGCGCATCCGAACCGACAGCGGTGTGAGGCACATCTGGCACGTACCTTTATAACAAAATTAACATCACAATTTATTTATTTCTTGCAAGAACGACACTTACGTCGACTCGATTATTATTATTATTATTAGAATGCTCGTCAATTAATTTATAAATACAGTAAGGGTGGCTCTGTCGTTATTGGGATTATGGGTGTTGGGCGAGGAGGGGCGCTTGTTACCTGTAAGGAGGCTCTTCTTCCAAGGTTTCCTCGTTGCCTGCTAGAGCGTTGTACAAGGCATTGGGTCTCACGGTCAACGTGAGCTCGCCAGAGCCAGAATCGCGCGACTGCCTTATCAAATTGACAACGTGCTCGTGCAGCATCCCGTTCACGTCGATTCCGTTTATGTAAACGACTTGGTCGCCCTCGTTGAGCTTCGGGTAGCAGCGATCCGCGGGCGTATTGGGCGCGACGCGCGACACCAATATCGGCATGTCGAGGTCGAGGCCGCCCTTGACATTGAAACCAAAGCGGCCCTGATCGTCCGGACTTATTCTTATGGTTACCAGCCCTTCGTCTATGGCCTGAAATCCAAAGCCCCCGTTCGTACACTTAATTGTCCAACTCACTACTAAATTACATTCGTCTATAAATTCAGTAAGCAAACAAAGACAAAAACAAAAACAAAAACAAAAACAAAGAGAAGCCAATAAACGCGAGCTCGGGGTACGCACTTGTGGGGCTGGGGAGCTCGTAGGCTCGCTGTAATCCGGGATATCGTACATGTTCCTCTCGATATTTGTGTCATCGTCCGCGTAGCTTAATATTCGAGATCCCAACATCGGCGAGAAGGCACCGCCAGTACTCTGGGGATGCGTCCCGGTCACTTCGTCTCGGAGGGATAAAAAGCCTCCCTCGCTAAAGGGCAAAAAGGGGGAAAAGAAAAGCGAAAGAACAATTAATCGCCGTAATTTGTATTGTAAGAAGGAGTTGAATGTCCACGTATGAGGATGTACGTACTCGTCACTTTGATTCCCCTCTCCCCATGCTTGGCGTGGCTCACGAGCACCCAGTGACTGGATCTTGTTATCGTATGTCCTAGGCGGCCTACCCGGTGGTAATATCTTGCCCTTCTCGTCCGATATGGGCAGAGGTAGGATGCCGTGAATGAGCTTTTTACTAGGTGATCTGAAAATTTGATGGGATGATCTATATATTTATATGGGAAAGATCGGACGACCCTTCAATTATGCCGTACTCGTCATACAAAATTTTACCTGATGAATGTCCTTTCGACGCGAGCCCGGTGCTTGCCATCCTCGACAGTCTGGAACTCGGTACGACCGGAGTACGTGAATCGGCTGCTAAGCGCCAGCGGAAACCGACGGGGCCGTAACTTCGGACTGTGCAACCTGAAGAAGGTGTGATGCTCCACGCAGGATTTCCACAAACTTTTAGAGCTGCGATACGTTTGCATATTGAAGCCCAACAACGTGTCATAATTCTCGGACTGAAAAGTCATTACGATCGGTCACGTTATCATTCCGTCGTTAATTATCACATTTACGAGCCAGTAACAACGAAATGGAATTTCATGAATTTTGTTTCAAAGAAAATACCTGTTCTCTCCTGAGCTGAATGAAAAACTGTTTACGCTTGAATGAGATCTTTACAATTTTTGACCAAGAAAATACATTGATTCTAATGTTATTCTGGAATATAACCAGCCCTATGGACGTCACGCCCAGTTGGATTTCTTTGTTCGCCGAGTCCTGTTTCGCAAAATATTTACAATAAATTAATCGATGATACAACAACTTAACAAATATCAACAAAGCTGTGTGTGGATGAAAAAAACAATGAGAGAGAGAGAGAGAGAGAGAGAGAATAAGCTAAATTACAATGGATAATCAATTTTTTTTTTTTTTTTTTTTAACTAAAATTTTACAGATACAATGATAAAAGAGCATACCCTTGCCTTATGCAATTCCACTCCGTACATGTCAAGACGTTTTGCATGGTCAAGGAAATTGAATTCAGCGTCAGCCGGCAATTGACCTCTGAGAAACAGTAAATTTCAGATTTGTTAACAATGGCTTTGCGCCAACCATTTTTAATGCTAAATTATAATGACAAAAAATAATATAACTACTTGTGCAATTTGTGTAATTCCGTAATTTTTCTCTCCATTTCTTCGGTCTGCCCTGGTATCAATTGTAAGCGTGACAAATATCCAGCTCCATGTTCCTCCGGATGGTAATCACCCAGTTCAGCTGTTTTTGGAAAAGTGTATTGACATGTTAGCAAACTGCTATTAACCATTGTCTTCTTCTCTTGTACCTCAATTATTCATTTAAGTAAGTCTATACTCACATTGAACTGTGTAACTGGCGATGAGACAGGCCGTGCTTGGGGGAAGCTGAAGTTTTCCTTGTAAAATATCTCTTCTAATTTGTAAATAAAATTGATACCTGGTATATTCTTCTTGCAATTTACTTGGATCTGACACATAAAATTTGACTCTAAAGAAAAACTGTCCGCCTTTGCTTCTCATTTGTTTTTTGACTAATTTTGAAGGGTCCAGCCATCTCTGCAAATTTTTTTTCAAAGCATTACATTCCCTTAGAGTTCCCAAGGATGTGGACCAAGTTGACATTTGACACTCTTACCATTACGTCGAGATTGGGCCACGTTGTGGAGACTTGCCCATTCTCTGCATATTGCAAGCCAAAGTAATCTTTCTCTATAAGTTCTAGGTGTTGAAATACTAAATCTAAAAGTGTTTGCCCTTTCGCCCTTTTCTGTAAAAATCCAACATTTATAAATCAATCACTCATAAGTCACAACTGTGCACGGACTGCTGTCCACAAGCATATGTAAAATTAATATCTAATTTATGAATACATATTGTACTTACATCCAATTGAAATGTGTGCTGCGTATCGTCTAAAAAGACGACAGTGGCAGAAAGGGTCTTAAGTCTTCTATCTCGCGCCAGCTCTGCACCACGAACGTGGTAGCTCCCACTGGAGCCACTCAGCGCTCGACGTGACACACTTTCGATCATCTCAAGAAACCGCAGGCGTGTTAACCACCGTCGCGGCACCACCTCACTGACACTTTGATCACCTTACCACACATTACATGACAATTTATTATTACAATACACATTGATAATAGATTCTAAGATTTAAATGACTAAAGAGCTTGCGTCAAATGTTCAAACTTTTATTTTGAAATTTTCTTCACATGATATTAAAATCTCAAAGATTTCATGACTTATGTGTGCATTGTATATAAATGTAAATATTAAATAACCTATAATCCATTATTATCTCTCTCTTAATACACTACTTTCTTCAATGGTAAATTTAAAGGTAAACTATTTTATTTACTTGTTTATAAAAAAAAATAAAATAAAAAAAACTGAAATAGTTTCCTCATTGTAAGATTGAGTAATGAAGAATGAGCTATCAGATAAAAGTTCAAAGCATGAATTCCCATTAAATTTAGTAATTCTTGTATTTTACTATTTTCTTCTTATGGTTAAGATAGACTTGGTTGATTGATTAGAAAAATAGATTAGAAAAAAAGGCCACCATTAGTCAATGACCATTATTTATAAAATCATGTTTATAAAATGAATGATACAAGCAACTAACACTAGGCGCTTAATTGATAATAAAATAATTGATTTTATAAGTTACAATTGACGTAGCTGATCTTCCTATGCGCACATCAAATAATAATAAACAATTTGCTTATTTAATTATAATTTTATTTGTAAGCATAGCATTTGCATACATGTTTGTTATAACCATTAGAATAACATGTATTAGACACATTGCCAAATAAAAAGATGTCAAAAAATACATGTCTTAGCATTCTGTATAAATTAATACAAAATAAAAATGAAAGGAATTTGCAGGTTCATTATTGCATTCAATGCAAGTTTATGTGAAGCAATGTTTTTTTATTTTGTTGCCTGTTTTGCGTCATAATTGCAAGTTTTCATAATGAGCTTAAATAAGTTGTGCCTAATTTGCCATACTCATCACAAAGTGTATTTAAAGGTAATTATTATTTCCGTAATAGATTTTAATTAATTAAGTAATTAATGCTTAAGCCAAAAGCTTAATTCTTAATTACTGAAAGTTATTTTTTTAAATCAATTGTAAGTTTTGGATCAAGTGCATTGAAAAGAGTAATTTAATTGTAAGTAGTTAAAATGCCAATTGACAATGTACTACATTAAATATATATATATATATATAAATTGCTAGATTAAACCAAATCTTTATTTAAAGTAAATTGAGAATTCAAACAAATGCTTTGTTAATTTCATGATAAATGACAAATGTTTTAAAGCAACACGAAAATTCAGCTTACAAGTAAATTGAAATTGAAAAACTTGATTCTGAATTAGAAAGAAGTATTTTTTTTTGTAAAAAGTAGCGACAACATTAATGAATAGAAATTAAAATAAAAGTAGAATAAAACGTTTATAGAAGAGCTTATTAACGCGTCTTATCATATAGAAAATACTCAGTTGTCTATAAATCGCAATGATTTTTATTTGCCCTGCGATGCTCAGAAGCATATTGTTAATATAATCAAATGTGTATTATCATTCACATTTTATTTCTACTTTGTTGATAAAGACAGTTACGGCAATTTTTATGCATTTAAAAGTAATGATTCACTATTACTTTTAATATTACTGCATATGTGTCAATGAATCAGGCTAATACACAATTATAAAAACTAGTATTAAGCAATTGGCAAATCTCAAGCAGCAACAAAATATATTTTAATTACATTCCATAGTTGTCATAGTCTCGATCAACTGGGCCTGCAGGGGTCAGTGATCCAACTTGTTATATAATCCGTTCAGCAAGTATTCACCAATGATGCAGAGGTAATATGGAGCAGAGAATTCTCAAAATAGTTTTGGCAATATGGAGAAAACTCCTCAGTGATATATATTATAAAAGAGCAAGTAAATGCATGTTCAATGTTCCTCCCGCCGACTATGGGCCAAGCTCTTTTCATATCCCAATTAATATCCCAACTCTTAACAATATCTATAAATTTCTTTATTTTAATATAACAACAAATTAAGCAATTTTTCATTTGCTTTATGTAACCATACATTTATATATAATTATTGTTTTACAGAACAATTGTCATAACGAGATTAGGAACCTTGTCTACTTGGTTTACATTAGTTGTTGTTAATTATCAATCCCCTCGCCTACATCCTATTTATATAATAATCATAAACAATGAGAAAGAAATAAAAATACAACAGAATGATTAACAATAGCTCGTTGACTTTTAAATTCAAACAGATTCACATGAATCCAATTACCAAACTATCAATTGACAGATTAGTCAGTAGACAGGGAGCAGTGGATATTGTAAAAACTGCTGAGCATAAATTAATAATATTGATACAATGTAATTGTTTAACGTGTATATGCATACGGCTCGAGATGAGCAATGCAAGTAATAATGTATTGCAAAAGATGTGCAGCCAAGTTGTAATTAATTCCAATATTTATAAGCAATCCATGTTCTTCCATTATTTTATTAAATCAAATGCTAGATATTTCTTTCTAGAAATTCAAGAAACCCGAGATGAACGTGTTCGAACGTCTACCTTTGTTGGTAGGTGTAAAGAAGGGTAAGTAAGTGCCTTCTATTTACGTTTTGTTCGAGAATAAAAACACATACATGTGTGTGCCTGCCCGTGCACGTATACGCATACGTATAATATACATTATGCGTGTGCATGCGTTCGAGCGCGAGTGTGCGCGCGTACGCGCTTAAAGTGGATGGGCGGGTGTGCGTGCGCGCGCGCGCGCGCGCGGGGGGGATATGCATAGGTAGACTGATAAAAGGCGATTAATTTAAAAATGCAACGGTTCTCGTAAAACTATATTTAGAGTAGATGTAGAGGGGCGTAAGCGTATGGGTGGGCGCGCGTACGCGTTTACGCACGCACGCACGCACGCACGCACGCAGGGGGGCAAGGAGGCAGGGGGGCCAGGAGGTAGGGAGGCAGGCGTATACGCGGGCGCGCGCGCGCGCGCGCCTGTTTTATGATTCGCATGAATGCACGGTAGGAAGGTCGGAGGGAGGCAGGGCGCGAGGTACGTACGAACGCGCGCGCGCGCGCGCGCGCTCACAGTAGACGTCGGTGAACGGTCGGAGGGGCGGAGGGGTGTCGGTGCACGGGTAGGAAGGTTGAAGTAAGGGAGGGAGGAGGGCAGGGATAAAGGGTGAGCCGAATACTCACATTCATGATACGTAGCGGTGAAATGTCCTCAGGGTAGCCTTAGGAAGCAGCAGCAGCAGCAGCAGCAGCAGCAGCAGGAGCAGCCGCCCTGGAGAGTCCTCGGAGATGACACGCAGCAACACACCTGTACGGTACTTGACACTCGGCCGCGGTCGGCTGAATATGTCGGGCCGGGTGGGGGATATAACCGAGGAGGGCACGTAGGTAGAGAAGACGGGTGACGGTGACTCGCAGGGAGGGAACCGCAAGCGGCTCCGAGCGAGTCAACAAGCGCTCGAGGATGAGCGTGCCTTCCCTTTTTAGCAATTAAAACCAATTGGGCATAATTGGTAACAATTGGCGGCCAAGTTGTCGGATGGCCGAGGCCCCGGTGACGTCCAAGACGTCCAAGACGTCCAGACTCTCTGGCTGCTCTCTGGGTATTTTAATGATCCCTCGGTCCGGCTTGGACGGGCCAGACCCGCCGCCCTATTAGCACTTGGATAAAAGACACTGCGCGAGACATGGGAAAGAGGGAAGCCCGACGAAGAGGATCCTGCCTCCGGGCTGGCTGGCTGGCTGGCTGGCTGGGTGCGTCACCACCGGGTCGTTGTTCGCTCGGGTGGGTGGCGTACCGAGCTCGGGGGATCGGGTGAGTGGATTGTGAGCTTGGCGAGTAAGGACGAGGACAGACGGAGAGGGCGGCTACGAAGGTACTACGAGGATACGAAGGTCGCGGTCGGGTAGGTGCGTCGGGGTTATTGGGGCGGGGGGTAGGGACGGGACGGGACGGGAGGCGGTCACTCTTGCCCGGAGCGGGTTCCTCCTCTGTTCGGCGAGATCGTCCCGGCGCGCATCAGCTAGTGCCGAGAGAGAGAGAGAGAGAGAGAGAGAGAGAGAGTGTGTTGCCAGCGAGGATGGGGACGAGGCGCGCGTCCAGTGGCCCGAGAGAGCTTTGGAGGTTATAGGACGCGCGAGGAAGCCACAAGACCAGCTGCTAACGCGGACATATAACTCGGGCGCGATGCACTCCTTGAAAATTGCAAGCCTCGGAGGTATGCTCGGCGCTAGCTCGAGCGACCGCAGCGACGACTTTCACCGACGCAGAGCGGCGGCCGCGGCGGCTACGACGGCGGCAGCAGCAGTTTGACAAGTGTCGCGGTCCCGACAGAAACAAGCGAACTCTGTCCCCTTGGTCCTCTCCACCACTACCACTACCACTACCACTACCTCCACCACCTCCCCCCTCCCCTCTACTGTTGCCGCTGCCGCTGCCGCTGCCGCTGCTGTTGCTGCTCGATCGGTGGCGGCGGCGGCGGTGGCGGCGGTGACGGTGGCGGTGGCGCTGACGGTAACGGCGACGGCGACGGCGACGGCGACGTGTTGCAGCCCCTGTTCGTACTCCCTCTCCGGCCCTTCGACGGCTCGCCAATCTATACGCCGTGCGGTCCGCCGGCCAGTTCTCCGAGGGCATTGGGGTTGCGGAGTACTCGGTTACCGTAACCGACGACCGACCCCCTCCACGCCACTGTCCTTACCGTACTCGCTCCCCCGCCCCTCGGTACCGGATTCACCGCATTTGTAACGGCTGGGCGGCATCGCTTACTTACTAACCGAGGGTCCGCTCTCTCTCCCTCTCTCTCTCTCTCTCTCTCTCTCTCTCCCTCTGTCTCGAGCTGTCCCTACTTGCCCGCCAAAGGGGAAAATCGATGGCGCTTCCGCGGAGGCTTTTTATCATTGGGGCCGTTGTTGACACGCGTCTCTCCCTTCCCTCGCAGCCCCTACCCCTCTACCCCGTAGCCACCGCCACCCGTGACTGAATCCCGCAGGTCAGTCAGGCAATTCCTCAAGCTCTTCCTGGACAATCCTCGACGTCGACCGAGGACGAGGACGAGGACGAGGACGTTATTGGCATGTGGATGCTACAGGGGACGTCGGACGCCCCTCGTTGTTCTTGTTCCGAGGAGCCTTCGGGAGCAGGCGTCCGACGTCCTTGAGCGAGCCGGAACGTTGACGCTAGTCGAGGGTGCGCCGCCAGTTTGGCCGGTGAGCCGGCAGAGAAGGACGCAGTCATTCGCCGATGATGTCATACGACCTATGGGCACCTCCCCCCCCCATCCCGCCCCCGTCTTCCCAATAACCACGCATCGTCCGCCAATCGCCACTGCTTCCCCTGCCGATAAGTCGCTTACCTCGCCTCCGACCGTGAGGGACTCAGTACCAGTACCAGTACCAGTACCAGTACCAGTACCAGTACCAGGACGAGGAGACTGTCCGGTCCAGCCTCGTCGGCAACGAGGCGCTCCTCTCTCCCCCGATTCTCCATTCTACTTCTTAATCTTATTTTTCATAATACGTAATAAAAACCTTCGATGCTCTTGCTCGTTCTCCCACGCCTAGCTCTCCATGAAAATGCCCCCAAGCAAAGCAAAGCAAAGGAAAGGAAAAGAAAAGAAAGGAAATGGAAAAAACAAAAAAAAAACAAACAAAAAAACGAAGCTTTCCTCACTCGCTCGTACACGCATATAGAATACTATTACGCTAGATAGTGGCTCGCAACTCGCGTTACAAAACAATCTTTGCGACGAGAGAAAAGAAAGAAAAAAAAAGGAAGGAAAAAAAAAAATAATAAAAATACTTTTCTCCGTGAGTCATTCGCTCGTTCTTCGTACATCGCATCTCCCGTACTCGTTTATAAATAAAACGATCATTTTTGACATTTATCAACAGCGGTTACAACGCACCCGATTGACATTTCACATATATATATATATATATATATATATATTTTTTTTTTTGTCTTTTTTCTTTTTCAATCAATCGCTTTATAGATTAACACGTGTAAGAATTCTCTTTTATAACTGACCAACATTGATTGCCAGACGCTTAATTGCAATACCAGCTGTAATCATCATCTACCTATTGTACAATTGACAAAAATGAACGAGAGAGAGAGAGAGAGAGAGAGAGAAAATAAAGTACACGTTATTATTATAGCCAATTTTCTTTCCTTTCCTTTTCTTCTTTCTTTTCAACTTAATGACGAAGCGAAATGTGAAAAATGTTGACATCGGTTATTCAATTATTTTATCTCCGGAATATTTGCATGAAGATTAAACGAACCCAAAACGATAAACTCTTTTGTTAAATATCGGCTTTAAAAAAATAAATAAATCAATAAATAAATAAATAAATATATAAAAAAAAATACTTTGCCTTTTTCTTTAACGGAGAGTTTCAACAATCAATAAATCCGTTATTCGCTCGGATACGCGACGTATCCGTTGTACATGTAAAACGCGTATTCGTTAATAGGGCGAAGGTCGAATCCGCAGGAGCGTAACCGCTGCGTTGACGAATAATAACCATTTTCACTTTATTCTTAATATTTTTTTAGCCCGTCCCTTTGTCGACAAGCGGCGAGTGAGTTAATTTGAGTTCCGGTGGGGGGTGGGGGGAGTTTATTGGGATTATTGATTGGACACCATAAATTAGAGCGATCGATAAATCGTTCTTCTCTTTCGTATATTTAACGGTACGATATGTAATAACTAGCTCTTATTAATTGTAATTATTAATTGCCATTGTTTGCAAAGGGTTTGGCGAGATAATGTCCGCACGGGTGCACGTACGGTACATACGTGTATAAATAGCCTGGGGAGCCCAGGGACTGGGCTGTGCACTTATTATTATACAGGACAGGCTTAATTTCCAATAGGCTGGAATGGAGCTTGGCAGCGGTCTGGGGAGTAAACCGCGCTCGGCTCTCTCTCTCTCCCTCCCTCTCTCTCTCTCTTAAATCTATCGTCGATTGGCTTTAGCTGCTAGAGGGTACGGATCGGATACGGATCGATAATCAGTCGATTTGCATTTTTTTTTTTGTTGCAATTATTATTGTTTGGATTCGGATGGATCGTACGGACCTTGCCCGGACGCGTTTGAAAGGGGGGCGTTTTGGGAGTGGGACCGCAAGGATACGCGGGCCGGAGCAAGGACATCGACTCGGATCGGATCGAGTGGCCAATAAATGAATATGCCGGGCATGATAAACGCTCGCGTTGGTGCAACTGAAACGACAGCGGGGCTATTTAGCGGAAAGCTCGGCTCGACCGAGCCTGTTTTTCCTCCCCCCCCCCCCCCCAAGGATATTACGTAAGGCAGGCTATTTAAAAACAGCAGGCGAGCTCGTGATAGGTAAATAATCGTCGTCGGGCTATTACTCGGGAAGCCGGGAGGATCTCGACTGGGATCATGTAAAATGACGTCGTCGTGGTGCTGCTGTTGATGCTGCTGTTGATGCTGCTGTTGCTCGTGTTGCTGCTGGAGCCGGGAGATTTATACAGGGAGCTAAGTAAAAGTGCGGAGGTATGGTGATTCAAAAATCGAGCCGAGAGGACGGGTCGATAGCGACTAGGGAGGGAATCCATCCGGCTTATCGCTAGCAGTGGTGGCCCGGGGCTCCTTGGCAGCCGTTCCTTCGCGTCGTTAAGATCGGTCCCAACGATCAGCAGCAGCAGCAGCACGAGCACGAGCACGAGCACGAGCAGCAGCAGCAGCACCACGACCACCGCCACCACCCACTACCACCACCATCATCAGCAGCAGCAGCAGCAGCAGCAGCAGCGGCAGCAGCAGCGGCACCACCAGCAGCGACGAGTCGAGCCGCACTACTAATACCGACGGGAAAAAAGGTTAAGGAGAGCGGTGCAGTCGAGTCGAGCCGAGCCGAGGTCTCTCGTCTCGATAGTATGCCATTAATGTTGTGACGTGTTATATTTTTTTTTTTTTTTTTTAGAAGTACGTTGTAATTGTCGGTGAAGCCTCCGTGCGAGTCACGAGGGAAGACGGCCTACGATTTAGGTAAATGGGATTAACCTATAAGATAACGCCTTATCTGCGAGATTCCTTATCCTACGCCTTCCTTCCGTCAAAAGCGTCAAGGAGCTTCGACACGGTCGCACTTGCAGGTTAGGGTTCCATTAGACTCCTCTATCCTAGAGAGCCAAAGCTTTCATTGACCGGACCTTTTTCCTCCCGGCCCTTCGCAACCACTACCTTCACCCCGTAGCTCTCTCCCTCTCTCTCCCTCTCTCGCCCTCTCTTCCTCTCTTCCTCTCTTCCTCTCTTCCTCTCTCACTCTCTCACTCTCTCACTCTCTCTCACTCTCACTCTATCTCTATCTCTATTTCTATCCATCCTCAACTCTATCCCAACTTACGCGGCATTTTCGCCTCATAGTATACTGACAACTCATCACTCTGCCCGTTCAACGGCATTTCTTACTCGCGTTAACGAGATTTTCGTGTATTCGCATACGATCGGGCCTCTTCATTCTCGTAAGACCGCATTCCATCAGGAGGATTCGTCGTCGAGCGTCTCCAGGTCTCGCAACTCGATCATGTCAAATTCGGTGAACCCTTAATTCGGATTCTTCCGGCTTTTTTTTCCCAACTCGGGACTTGTCTACGCCTCGGACTTGCCCTTCGTATTAATTATCCTTGACATTACAGGAAGATACAATGATGCAAGATGAGGATCTTGGTGGTCCTGCAAGCAAGAATGTTTTCAATAAGGCAGTGACTAGATTATCACAGGTCTGTAATGTTAGTATGGCTCGCTTGTTTTACTTTTATATGAGCATACATTGAATGAATATATTAATTTTTTTTTATCGACCTCCCAAAGGGATGATTGTTTGTTTTAACTTTTATATGTTTTAAGATTTATCAAAGTTGGCTTGATCAATGGACGCCACATGTTCTGTTAAGATGGGCATTTGCAGTTTTTTTAATAATTATATTTATCCTTCGTATATTATTAGCACAGGTTTGTAAGATTAATAATTATTATTACCTTGATTTTCTCTAAAATCTTACCGATACAACTAAATGCCTAATTCCTTTCTTCTAGGGTTGGTATATTATCACTTATGCGTTGGGAATTTACCATCTCAATCTTTTTATAGGATTTCTTACACCAAAAAATGACCCAGCAATGGACTTTGATGGTGAAAATCAATAAACAAATTGAATATTTATGAAATTTTTTTTTTTATGCACTCTTCTTGACCGCTAATATATGATATATATTCTTTGGATTAGATTCGGAAGGGCCTCAGCTACCAACAAGGTCAAACGAAGAGTTTAGGCCATTTATTAGAAGATTACCGGAATTTAAATTTTGGTATTCTGTGTGTAAGTCTACGATCATCGCTTTGATACTTACAATGTTTGATTTCTTCAATGTACCCGTATTTTGGCCAATACTTGTGATGTACTTTATCACATTGATGTGCATCACCATGAGGCGTCAAATAAAGGTAAACATTTTAAATTATTATTGTAATAATAATAAATTATTATTATTAATCAAAGCCATTTACAATAAAACATTAAATTTTTCTTTCAGCATATGATTAAATATAGATATTTGCCTTTTACACATGGTAAACCGAAATACCAAAATCACATTGAAACAAAATAATTGCAAATAGAATAAAGTGAAAGTATGTTTGCTGAAATTATAAAAAGCGTATATGTGGGTAGATTTCTGTATAATTCTATTTTGTTTGTTTATTTTTTGAGGACTGTTTCAAATTGACTGTAAATGAATTTCTGTTTTCTTCTGAATGACAATTCGTATGAGTAGAGTCATTGCGTTGTTCAAGGAAATTTTGAAAAACATATAAATATATACATATAAAAATGAAAGAAAAAAAAAAATAATAATGAAGACAAAGTGAATAAGTGTAACAAAATATCGTTTTGTAAAGTTAACTCCTTGTAACAATATTATGTGCGCGATATATACATTAAAACTCGTTTGTCTTAATATATTTGTAACATAAATCTTGTACAAAGTATTGTTAAGTCTTACGTAATTGTGGACAAGGTAACAATATGAAAAAAGCAGCAACCAGTTGTTATGATGTTATATTGTATTAACTTCAAATTTAACAAAGAAAAGGAAAAAAAGAAAAGGAGTAATCATAAGAAGCCTATCGTATAAAACAACTTATTTTATTCGATATTGTATTTAGTTTTGAGTACATTACGAAATTTAAATTAAATTAAATCACGAAATGCAATAGTTTTTACAAACAAAATACGAAGAAATTACATTAATTATTAAAACGAAATCGATACTTCTTTTCTTTTCAATGAAAATCTTACTGTCAGTAAATCAGTAAATTTATATACATTGCATTGTCATGTATCCATATGGGTAAACATTAAATGTTAAAACCCATTCCAATAAAATTTTATTTATATTAATTATGGAATGGCTTACGTTGGATGTAAAAGTGTACTTTTCCGTCAGAATCACACGACGCGAAAAGTAATGCAGATCTAAAATTATTTTAAAAACAGTGAACTTTGAAAACGTTATTGGAGAACAAATTTGAAAACATTGGAAATAAATGTATAATGTCATACAGAGACTTAAAATAGGAACAACATTATTTTATCAAGTGAAACATATTAACTTCAGCTACTTAACAATGGAATAACATTCAAGTTTTAATAACGAAGTATGGACAGCTAATTTGTAGTTAATTGTTAAAAAAAAATATTTTTCTGCAGCTTGCATAACAGTTTATTTATACGTGAATCAATTCATTAAGATAATAATTTTTACACAAAAACTAGTTTTCTTTTTAAATTATTTAAAAACAAAACTATAATTATAATTAAGATTGTACTTTTAATATAGCGTAATTATTACAAACCTTTTGTATTAACCGCAAATTATTATTTAAATCTATTTTCCACGTTTCATGTATACATATACTTATTTTTAAACTATATTTGAAAATTTATGAATTGTAATTTTTTTTTTTTTTATATAAGGCTTATTGACAATTAATTCAATAGGCCCAATGTATTTCATTCTCGTCTTATAACAAATATCTAATATAAATATTTTAAAACTAGTTGTTTTCAATTATACTACTCAGTAACGTATTTATTAATTATAAACAAAATATATAAACGTGAGTTGTATGCTTTCTTCCCTTGACGATTTAGCGGATGTTAAATTTTCTCCAAGGGGATGATCTTTGTAAAGGACTATATCGTAAAAAAAAGAAGAAGAAAAAAAAAGACCTTATTAAATTATTTTAGGCATTCGTTTAATTTAATTCGAGGCTTTCATTACTTTTGAATTTCATTTCATTAGGGATGTAAACAAGCCCGTATGTCGTACAATGTAAAAAAATTCAGCCAAATTTATAAAAAAACAAAAAAAAAAAAAAAAAACAGATCGATAACTATATATTTAAGTAACAATTACTATACTTGCCGTCGCCATTGTTATCGTTATTATTTAAAAAATAGCCGGATAAGAACATTTCCGGCTTCTCGCTTTGGCTCTCGAAGTCGTCGTTGTCCTGCTTCATTACAAAGCAAACCCTATCACGTCTTACATCTTTCGCCCTATTTTCTTGTCCACTCCTCGCTATATGAAATTATTAGCCTCGACCCCCTTCCGACCCTCGCATCTTCACATTTTTTTTTTTTTTTTTTTTGTTGCTTCGCTGTCGTTATTCTTGCTCGCTTTTCTCTCCCGTACCAAATATGACGCGCCTTCCTTCGTCTTACATTACATCAGACTTAACCCTCCACCCCCACCCCCAAATCCCGTGGTGGGAGGCAAAAGAAAATCCTTGCGCGTGCTTTTAATTTTATTTTATCGAAAATTTTAAATATACGCTCAGCGTTTTTAATGAAATCGAATAGCGTAATAGATTAGCGAGTGCTACTTCTTAGTGCTCCTCGGACTTTTTTTGTCAAACGAGCTTCACCGTCACGGCATTTTCACTGCCGTATTATTGCCTATTTTGTAACTTCGTGGAGGCAATTTTTTTAATTTTTACGAAGATTAAACGGGGCGGAGAGTGAATTAATTTCGTGAAAAATCAAGGGCAAACGAACAAACGCAATCGTATTTGGTCTTGTTTAAATCCAGAATCGTTGTTGTTGTTGTTGTTGTTGTTACTGCTGCTGTTGTCACAATTAAAGGTAAAACGAAAGTTGAAGAATACGCGTCGGAAGCATCGATTCCGACAAAAAAAAAAAAAATTAACGCGAAAACCGTAGGGAATAAAGTAAGGGAATAAACCGTAGGGTTAATGAATCCCGGATTCTTAACGGATCTTAATGGACAATGAGATATCGATAGACTGGAGGATATACGACTGGAAATTCGTCTGTCAGCATCGAGCAATAATCATCGATTATTTTTCTCATACAAAAATATGGACTTTCGAAAGATTAATAATGTATGAGGGGGAGAGGCGGATACAAAAGCCAAGAGAGCGACTAAAGGGGAGTTCGAAAGGAGCGAATGATCTGGGTCACGTACCAGCACTCCACTACTACTACTCGCTTGTTTTATCACATTATTATTATTATTACAATTATTATAATTATAACAATTATTACGCGTTATTACGCGGACGGTTTAAATAGGCAAGTGGTGAAATAAGAATAATGCATAATTCTAGCAAGGATAATAAAATTTGTGGACGTTTTTATTTTATAAATACGTCGGTCATTATCTATAATGACTTATTTTGCGCGATAATATAATACAATACTATTTGAGAATTTAATCAATTGGAAGAAGATAAGGTTAAAGATAGTTGTAATTCAATTGCTGGATAAGTTTGATTTGGTTTTAACAGTAAAAAGCATTTATAGAGTTGTCGGATCAAGTAATTCCGGCGCCATTAAGCCAATAACGTCATTAATCGGCATTAAATATACATATATAATTTAATGCTCGGTAGCGCGCTCGTTCGTATTTACCTCGAAGTAAGAAATTCGGACTTTATTTAGGTTTTATTTTATTTTTTTTTTATTTTTTAATATTGTAATTTCGGAGGCTAGAGATATTTAATAAGCTATTGTTGGTTGACAGTAAAGTCTTTTCTAAAAAGACGTTTCTTTATATACGTGTGAGTAGTAGTTGCCCGTTGACCTCAATGTTTACGTAGTCGAGAGTCTCGACATTGGATAAGACCGCGAAAAATCTATATGGATACTTTGAATTAGCAAAACGTGATTCCCGAGCCGTCCCGAGCGCCTTCGCTAAGTTGCTTAGCGAATCCGAAGGTAGGTAAAGCCCTTCCATTACCTCTGCGACATTAGCTCCGACCGATCCTTTGTTATTTCAAGGTATTACATATAACATCCTGGCGGGTTTTCCCTTTGCCAATCATATCATTGATTTCCTGAGTTATAATGGGAGCAGTCGAGCCCTGCAAATATTTATGAAAAAGCCCTGTCCTGGCAAATATCGCGTCTGCAATTCCTTGTTCTTACGTCATTCGTAGTTAGTTCACGTGGACGAGATTCGCGGTAAAGTCAATATCAGCCCCGACCCCGGCTCTTCTACCCCAAAGCCAAGAGCTTGGCGAATGCGAATACTCGGGAAAGTAAAGTGACCCGAGGGTTTCCAGGTCTTGATCTAGTCTTTGAACGAAGAGATATTTCAGGTGGATTCGCAGCAACGGAATCAATAGATTTTACAATAGCCGAGACCGACGATTGACTAATGTAAAAAACATTTACGAGCCGCCGGAGATGTTCCCGACCCAAGTCCATACCGACGGTTAAGCTCATCATTGCCTTCGATCGAGCCGACAACTCGAATGATCCTTGACCCTCGTGTGACCTTGTGCGACGCGAACTGACTGTAAGTCCGATGTAAAGAACGAAACCCTCGATAGAACTTAAACTCAATCAACCTCCTATCCGGTACTCCCGACCTTCCATCGTTGCGACCATCGTTGCGACCATCGTTGCGACCATCGTTGCGAGCTTCATGCTTCGTGTACCGCCCAGCATGGAAATCGTCGTCTCGGACTTTTATGGAAAATTCAGCAGAATCCGCGGGTCCTTCGATCGAGAGCATACGTTGTGATCGTTGTGTGTATGGTATCGGTCGGTGGCAAGGCCTAGACGGCCGTTTTACATGTACACGCGAAGCATTGATTCTGCCTGACCTACGAGCCAGCCCCTATCACTTATTTAAACGATAAATTATTTTTTTCATTCTTTGCTTCGATCCAATAAATCACTTATCTGCGAGCATTATAGGGCTAAATCTTTTTTAAGCAAAAGATCCGTCAGAGAGGAAAGCGTTTAAAAATTGAAAAATTCCTTTCTTACCGACCATATGTATATGGTTTATACTTGGGGTTTTTTTTTTCGTATATTAAAATTAGAATTTCTGTTATGCTTTGATTGTAAGATATATTTTCAAATATAATCTGCCCGAAGAATGTCTCCGAAACGGTCGTACAATATTATTTGTAGATTTTAACAATTGTAAATTTTATTCCAACTATATGATACAATTCATAAATTTTTCATTTTTCGTAGCCATAAACCTCTTATAAAATAAGTTATTAAATTAGAAGACCTTGCGTAAGAAGAAGAAGAAGAAGAAAAAAAAAAATCATAAATGACAAAGAAGATAATAAAATGTAAGGTAATGTATTATAAAATACGTTTCTAATAGGAACACAAAATGTCTGTAATAGTAGAGTAATAATAATATATATAAAAAAAAAACAACAACAACATAAAACAAAAGGAGATAGTAAGTACTTGAAAGATTATTGTGTAGAATTGTCATTTTTTTTTGTTGTTTTCGAATGTATATTATTTTGGTTTTTAATCCCGTGCATTGTTCGTGTGCGAATCAAAATTAATACTATTGAAATTGTTTAAACATGTTCGTTTAAACTTTACTGAACGTATATAATTTACTTGCAATTGGAACGAAATGTTTTTGTTTACAATTTACAGTCTTAAGTCTTAGACTTGATCTTTATTGTTAGGGGGTTATTGGGGTTATTGGGGTTTATCCCAGTTTAACAGTCAAAGGTATTTTAATATCGTTGATTAATTACAGTCAGAGGGTTTAATTTTATATAATAACATTGATCATACAATAACGCATACGATATTGTAAAACAAGAATTGAATGATTTCGATAATATATCTCTTGGGCAGCCGTGGAAACGGCGGAAATAACGCTGCCGATATCGTTAAACATTATTATATTATCTAACAAATATTATAACAATACGTTAAGACTAAAAAATATTTTACATAATATGTTTGTGTTATTTTTTTTTTATAAAAATATTCTGTACGTATATTACATTAAGTATGTTACATTATTTATTAGCTTTATAGTATAGTAAATAGGGTAAGTGTCGCGTATAATAATACCAGTTTAATGCCAGTATCGACATTAAAAACGATTACGTTTATAAATACATTACGAGTAACGAATTGTTTTATTGAATTGTTCCGTAAGCCTTTTGGGCTTTTGGCATTTTCGTGTTGGCGGTGGCGTGCGGCGTTTATCGAATCTTCACGGGAACCGAACTTACGAACAATGGATTACGGGGTTATTGGTAGGAAGGGGCGAGCGCTTAGTCGGTAACAATACTTTCGTTAAATAAGATTATTATTTGCATTTGGACGACGAGCGGTGGAACAAACGATATCGGCGTTCAAACGAATCTAAGAAATACAAAGAGAGGAAGAAAAAATGGCTCGAGAGGCGTTTTATATAAAAACGAAGGGAAAAACAATGCCCCTTATATACCATCGGTAGAATAAATAACAAAGAATGTTTCTTTGTTATTGTCGTTTGCCATGGAAGGAAAAGGAATGGTTGTTGTTTGGTAATACCAGACGAATGGTTAGGGAGGAGCTGCGAACGTTGCCGGCGGAAGCAAGGGAAGGCTGGACGAAATTAATAAATTAATTATCGTGGGGGGGGGGCCATTGTTTTTGTCGCTCCTGTCGTACGGGGATCGAAAGGATTGGCGGGCGAAGGGAGGGAGGATCGATGGCTGGATGGACGAAAGGATATATCTTGGTCCGGGAGAGGCGCGTTCCGGGCGGAAGGTTTTTTTTTTTTTTCTTCTTATCCAAGAGGCGGGTCAGAGTCAGAGCTGGTTCTTCTTGAACCTGACGAGGAAGCTCCTGTTGGTCCGCTCGTTGGGCACCTCGACGGGGGCGTTGCTGGCCTCGCTCATCGGGGCTTCTTTAGCGTGGCTGTTTGCTGAGACGTTGGTTGGTCGACTGTACAGTCTGAAAGATAATAGAGGCTTCAATAAATTAATTTTTTATTGATGAGGTATCCGCTGAGCGGCGTCCCCAGTCCCCCCCAGTGGCACCGTGGGGCGCGACACGGTATCGCGGGCCCAGCCTTTATTACCTGATGCTCTCGGTCCGCGACCTCGGTGCCCAGTGGGCGTAATAACGCTGCCCGGTTCCCAGGCTACGCTCCGTCGCCCAGCGCTCGTAATGGTGTCGCAGGGAGTTTCGCACCTCGCTGTTCAGGAAGCAGTAGAACAGCGCCACCGACAGACCCTGGAAGCAAGCAAACAGCGATTATCCCGCTTACGGGCTCCGCGTCGTCGACTACTCGCTAGACCCAGTGTTTTCGCGACCTCGTCTCTCTCTCTCTCTCTATCTCTCTTCGAATGCCCTCCAAAAGGCGATAATTATTTTCTACGCTAGCTAGAGCTCGTGCATGGGTATAGTATGAGTTTTATGGCTGTCAGCGTCGTCCCTTGTTGTTTACTTTGCCACGTAGAAGGGTACGGTTCGTGAGAAAACGACGCACCTTCGGGCCTAGCTAAATAATTTCTTCGGCCGTTGAATAAATCCAAGAGCGGACCGTCTTAAGGAGTTTACGAAGCGCTCGACACTCGTTATCGATATGCCGAGGACAATCGAGTGAGACTTATTGTACTCTACCGTAAGTGAGCGTAAGCGCCAAAGAACTTTGACATTAATTTTGAATGAGTGGAGCCGACTATAAGTATGCGAGTGGGAAATTACAACGTTGACCTTTTCTTATGTAATTATTACATGGTGATAATAAGCCTCGCGTGTAATTACAGAATATATTCAAGTAGAACGAGGAAATGACTCGTTTAGCCCCACCTCTTTTATATAATAATTGAATTATGATCTACGCACTTCTCTCTGTTCCCTCTATCAATTTTTACATTCGATGTCCCCAATATATATTTCTTTACGTTTTCACATTCCCGTATTTACTGCAAATGCTAATTGACATTAACTGACGATTTACTTTTTTGTTATTAGAATATTGATCAATCTTTTGGACTTCCTTTATATTCTTTGCGAGTATATGTATTTTTGGATTATGAATTTATTTCCTTGACTTTGCAATGTTCTTATAACAAACAGTCGTCTTTATGAAAAAAATTAATAATAATAATAAATACATTTATCCGAGCTTGTCAAAAGAATTTTACTATTCATTATTGATCCTACGTGCTATGTATAATATAACTTTAAGTGTAACACTGTAAATTTTATAGTCGATGGTATCGTTTTATGAGTGATTTACGTCAAACTTATCTTTGATTAATAATTCTTAAAGAGCCGTTATTATCGTCATTATATTTATTCAATATACACAATAGATTAATGCATAACGTTGAATATAAATTTTATGGAATTGCAGCGTTGCTTAAAAAATAATGCTAAAATTACGTTAGATACGTTAGATATAGTATATTTCTGGGCGGTCATAGATCAGAAAAGATATTAAATAGATCATATCTTTGAATTTCAAAATTATGCTGGTTTATTAAAATTTTTATACAGATAACACAAAGTATATTTCAATGGGCTTTAATATTGAAAAGGAGGTTATATAGCATTTTATATATTAAAATAGAAGAGAGAGAGAGAGAGAGAGAGAGAGAGAGAGCGGATGGACGAGCGAGGAAAAATAAAAGGAAAAGCCAAATTATAAATACGAGCGTAAATTATTAAAGCTTAATAGGTTTCTTTTAAGACTTTGAATTATATATTTTTTAAAAAATTGTACAATGAGCGAAAAGTCACAGTAACTAACAATAAATAATGTAAATACGGCGTAAAGAACTCAATTTACAAATTATTATACTTTAATTATTAAATACGTACAATGCGATTTATTTCTATATGCCTACGTATTGCAAAACGAAGTTTTTTTTTTATATAAAATTTCTATACGATTGCTTTGGGCACGAATTCTAACGGAGAAATAATAATAAATTAATGTTTTTACCTACTTTTAAAGATGCACTTTACAGATTAGTGAAGGCTATTCAATTTTGCTGACTGTTATTATGATACGTTGACAAGGCATTTAATATAATATTTCGTTCGCGTTTTGAATCCAGCAAGAAATTAATATTTATGGCTGCTGGCAATATATATATATATATATTTTATTTATCGCAAGAGAATTTATATAGGTGAGCCGAGAGGTATCCAACGCGTTTATTAAAAATCTTGATAAATGATATTGCATTTTTTTGAAACTTACGTAGTAGATTCAATGGTTGCATGCCGATAGCCCAATCGATGGGATATTCAAGGGCTTTTGAAAATATTTTTTATAAAACGAATTTAAATGCATTGAGCATTTAAATTCGTGTCGGCCAGTAAAACCTTCCGATAAAACAACATTAAAGTACATTAAAGTAAAGACTCTTACGGTCGACTTTAAGTTCGCGATTAAATCAAATAGCTTTGTCATCCTAATTATTTCGTGTCAAGACTGAGAAAGAGATGGATACGTTGGCGGCCCCGACAGCCCAGTACACGGGCACACGCAGCGAGAGAGAGAGAGAGAGCGTAAAGGGTGTTTAAAAAAGAAAGATCGAGCGTGGCGCGAATATTGATGCATATTGCGAGGCATTTTCTGAAATCGCGCGTAGAAATATGCAGGGGCAGGAGTTTATTTTCAGCCGACAGACATCGCTGCTTAATTGTCAAAGTATGAAATTATGCCTTATGCCTTATGCTTAAAGTACACTTGGCGAGTAAAAAAAAAAAAAAAAAAATGTTAATTTTATCGATCCGTTTATTATGGCAGGAGGTTGTCTATGGTAAAAAGCTACAAGAGCTAATGACAATCGGTGAGCATCGCTTTGAATATTATTGCGGGCCAAAGGCAAACTAATGGTCTCGATTGAATTCCGTTGGACGACAAGCACTGATTCCACTACTCCCAATTCCAGGTAAAGATAACTTAAGCCTCTGTAGGAGAGGGGGCGAAGCAATTTTCGATCAATCATGTATCGGATGTACAAAGTGTCGGTATCGATCGGCGGACAACGCGCCGAGCATCAGCCTAAATTTTATTTTTATTCTCATGGCTTGTCGCTCTGTACGGTGAAGGACGGACGAACGGACGGACGGATGGGACGTGGGGAGGAGGGGAGGCGAGGCGAGTGGCGGTGGCTCACATAAATAAGCGATAGCTGCTAATTTATTAAAGACCCTCCTCCCCGTCCCCGACCCCTGATCTCAATAGGACTTGTACGCGGCCCGGATAAATCTCTACCCGAAATTTCGACGTTGGAGAGCGTGATCTCGGCGGTATCCCAGCCATCCTTACTTGGATAATTGGGTAAGTTTGCCCGTCGGCCGCGTCGAACTTGACCCTTCGGCCAAGTTAAGAATTACCGTCTATCAAGGACCGTCGAAGCCGGGATTCTTATCGAGGGAATATCTTAGGACTGGCCGTGAGACCGTTCCGACACCTGTTCTACGTTATTATTTCAGCGAAGTCTTAGTCGACCTTGAAAGAGCCTCGAAAGAAGAACTCCCATTTATAGGGGAATATGACGCGCACTCGCGATATCTACGCGAAATCTACGCGAAATCTACGCGAAATCTACGTGAAATTGACGACTCTGTTGGAAACGGCCGGGAAACTAATTATACTTTTGCCTCCCGAGAGCAATAACTGTTACGTATCGTTGAGAATGATTTGAAATCATTCAGAGGAATTCCCCCGGACGCCTTTGTTACATCGCCGTAAAAATTTCATTTGTCCCTTACTCTACTTAAATTCACTCGTATTGAATGGCACCTCAAAAATTCCAGAGGAAGCTCTAAATTCCATAGACGCTCTTGCGCTACCTCGGATCTACTATTTTCTATTTATTTCCTCGCTCTGGCCATTTATCACTATATCCCACTCGCCATTTTACATTGAGTTTTATAATTTGAGAAAAAAAAGCCGAGCTCCAATACGAGACTCCTTTGCCGTACACGCAGAGTTTCCAATAATAATAATAATAATAATAAGGACTTTGCAGGTATTTGTTAAAAAAAAAGGGAGAGTCCATCGAAACGTATATGTGAGGCGCGAGCGCGTATACCTGTGAGGATAGCAGGACAGCTCGCATGTATGTAAACACGTTGGCGACTTGTCCCTCGGTAGGTCCTGCCAGCACCAGTATATACGTGACTCCCAGTAGCGGTATGAGAACCAGAAGGGCTTTCGCAGCTTTCCGATATTGCTGGGTTTCCACATTCGTCGCTGACCGGAGTTTCGTTATGAGCACCTATGAATAACCGGGACAGACATGGACTTTATTAATATACTCGTAAATATAATCCGACATTGTTTTTCATCGTTTGCTCCCGTATGCTCTAGCTGCGTCGATCTATCGTATCCATTGATGTAAATCAACACGGCTTACTAGTAATTAATATAACAATTAGAGGGTTGAAACCGATGTCGTTGATTGGTGGTGGCAAGTAGCCTAGACTGAAGTATAATGATCGATGCTTTCAAAGATTCTCGAACGAATGATTGTTTGGCTATCGATCAATCAGTCGTTCGGCCAATCAATCAACCGACCAACCGAACCAACCAATCAACCAACCAATCAATCAATCAATCAAGCAATCAAGCAATCAATGCGCTTGGATTCGAATAGACACGCGCATGAACTTACCCACATTATCATAAAAAGGAAGACGACGTTTATGCAGAGAACGAAAATTGCCGGGACTTGATAGAGCCAATCGAACGGGTGCGGTATCATCCAAGGACAGTGCCGTGATAAAGCCGACTCCTGCGGTCAATACAATACGCCATTCAATAGCTTATTCTCATTATTAGCATTATTATAGCGAAGAAGAAGCGTGCGATTAATTATAGAGGGATAAGAAGCTCATTGGTAGGGATGTATGGGTGGGTAACGAGAGCAAGACTCGAAAGGACACGGCATGATGGTCCGTGTAAATGTAATTATCGACGTATTTTTACTTGAATCGATACGTCGTAACGGCCTGCCTGGATAATCGTTACTTGTAGGAATAATACGATTAAGGATACGTCACCTGAATTTCAGTCGCGACGAATTTCTTTCCGAGAGACTTGGCTATTCCCCAGACCGTCACCACGATAAACGGAATACCTGTAAGTTAATTGTGACCTTAATTAAGCTTTCGATGGCCAGGCGATTGTTAAATGCTTATTCAAAAGGACCGAGGCTCGAGCCGCATTACGTACCCCAGCCGATAAAAAGGCACATCTTCAGCTTGATATTCTCGCCGGAAAAGGTTTTCACGACCAGCAGGTACAGGTACAAACCTGGAAACATTGCACGGGCCTTAAACACTGAATCATTAATTATACGTGCTCGCATTGGACATTGTTGGGTCTTGGATATTTTAGCTTGGATTTGCCCGGTATTTATTATTTACCTTCGACGAACATCCAGAAGAAGTTTGTCAATTGGAAATAATGATACAGGGAATAGAAGATTATGCACATCGGTATATTCCTTTGCAGAGAAACCTGAAATCGGGTAAAACCTCACTTTAGTACGAGACGTGCTTTTCCTTTTTATGCCAAACGGACTACAAAAGCTCACGCGTAAATTCGTCTCTGAGCAATAATCTTATAAACAATTGTAAATATAGTTTTAATTGGCATTATAAGTACTTGGGACACGGTCGTTAAGATCCACAGGAAGTCAGCCAGGATGTACGTAAACATTAAATTCGTGTGTATGACGTTGCGCAGGCATCTGAGCTCCCTAAAACCAATGGAAATTGATAGATAAGTAGGGAACGTAGACTCTCTCTCTCTTTTACTCGTGTAAATGCATTGGATATTTAGTAACACAAGGACCAAGTAAATCGTGACAATAAAACGGGAATAATTCGCTAGCCTAATGGCGCAGCTGGAATTTCTTATTCGCAGACGTTAAAGGGCCTCCTTCGACGACTAGGCCCACGCGTTTCAATTGCTGCGCCGCGCAATTTTTATTTTCTATTTATCCTTCCCCTCCATCCTACCCCGCACACGCAGAACGGAATATAAAGATCGTCGTTTTTCAGATTACGTTTTGGAGTCTGGGATTACGTTTGTCGAGCGTGCGTATGAGCTCGCGCCGATTCTATTTAAAATGCGCTTCGAGCCAGAATGTATAAATACCACATTCTAATGCGCTCGACTCGTTTAATGTAATTTCTCGTAAATGATTCATCGGTGGCGGTGGCGGTGGCGGTGGCGTGCGTGCATTGGAAATCGGGAGAAGTCGGCCGGTAAGCGCGGGAGAAGAGTCATGGCCAGCCAGTTACGCCACGAATTACGTTAAATACAAATGTAGTATCGGGGAACGGGGCCGGCGGACCAATGAATGTTGTCCGGGACACGGAGTAGTTACGGAATCACGAGCGAACGCGGCTGTAATATCTCTTTCCCGGGATATTGGGCATTAACGCGATGGACGCACGTGATCGATCAAAGCTCCAAGAGGACAAGCTCGAATTACGAACCAGTGGCTCCGTCTCCGTATACGCGAGCCACTGATTATATTCTGACCGGGGGTGATGGGGGGATGGGGGAGATAAATTAAGTCGAGGTAGGGTTCTTTTTTTCGTTTCGTATACCTGTAGTAGAGATAGATGATGACGGCTATGACGAGAGTGGATAGGGATAGGCCGTATCCGACAAAGTAGAGCTGGGTCGTTATCTCGACGCCGCTCTCTGCATCTGGGGGAGTCAGCCTCAGTTCCTTGCACTGGGAGTAGTTTGAGTATCCGTCCCAGGTACCGTTTGACCAGCACCACCTGCTCGCGTTCTCTGGGCCCAACAACGAAAGCATTCTTTTATTATTGTTGTTATCATTGCCCCGACTCGGGACATTATTGCCTGGGACCTTGGGTAACGAGTTACTTTAGTCGACGGGTCACAATCTAGGATATTTTAAAGAATCAACTCATCGGCACGTTTACGCACTTGCCGACATATTGTCTGTCTGTCGACTGCATGTATTTCAATTCCGGCTCGCGGATTCGAAAATATTTGCAAACGGCAGATATCAAAAGGCTCGAATCCCGCGCTAATCTGTCGCTAATTAGATTATAAAGACTTAAACCGTTGAAATTGCAGCGATAAGTTATTCGACGCCTGCCTGATTCGAAATCGGAATTAAACGGCGAGCTGCTGATCAACGATAACGATAACAATAACAATGGCCTCCCTGCTATTCTCGAATGCGAATCGTTAATATTTTTATTCCTCCGAGTGCTCGTGCATCCGTGGCGAAATGAAAATCTTCTCGAAGCGTAAATCAAGCGCGTAAAGTGTCTGTCTTAGTAAAATATCTATGAGAAATACCGAAAACCAGAAATTCCTGACGATGATACTTGACCCGAATAACGTAACCCGAAGCGTAAATAATATTTGCTTGTTACATTATAAATCTCCGAGAGGTTTGAATTTTATTAGTTTAAGGTAACCGAGCCTCTCGGACACTCTTTGCACAAACAGTCCAAAGTCAATAACGAATACGACTGTAGGAATTCCCATTGTGGTAATCATGCAACTTATCATGCAGTACCAACTAACTGCATTTACATTTCAAAGTATTTTCAATAATTTTTTTTTTTTTCTGTTTTTTTTCTTTTTTCGTCCTTTTCAACGTGATTGTATATATTTCACGAATTTAATTTCAATTAACCGTTGTAATTACAAATCTATCGTATATTTTATGGGGATAAGTGCACGTTAGGGCGTTAGGCGAACGGTAGATTACATTTTACTGCAATCACCCATGAGAAATGTAAAATATCAATTTGCATCATTAGCTCGTCCAACGAATTTTAATTTTCTTACACAAACAATGATTGTTCACAACCCACACTCTTATATGTAAAAATCCTTTTCTTTTATTATCCTTGTTTTTTCCCCTCCACTTTCATTTAAGCGTCCAATTACAATAAAAGCAGTATTAAACGAGGATTCTTGTACTTTTATCCCAGTAAAAATTAAGTCCATTTTAATCAATAATATTTATAGTAAGTTCTTGTAGCTGCTATATTATACGATCGTTTATAACAGACGCTCGTGATGTTTTCCCTGCATTCCGTAACCGATTAATTTACTAAACTAATAAAAAAAAAAAAAAAAAAAAAAAACCGTTATATTTCATAGAAAATTGGTTTTCCTCGAGCGAAAGGGTGTACTTTTCAATCCATTGCTTACGTATTATTACTTATATTATTAATGATCTACGTCCGTTACATAAGATCCGCAAGGAATTACGCGACGTCTCGAGATTTATTGCCGAGTATTTATTTATTTATTTATTTATTTATTTATTTATTTATTTCTTATCGAGTAAAGTACTTAGGCTACTTGAAAATTCATTCGTACGCATTTGCATTATTTAAAAATTAAGTATCAACATTCTGAGTTGAGCGGTGCGTTTTTCCGTTCACTTTTTAAAAATTAATAATTAACGTAAATAACATGCGATTGCAATGTTTTGAAAATACTCGCTGACATTGCACGGTACTTTTACAATTTTCTCGTAACAACCGTCACGTTTAATCAATTATTATAATAATATTAATAATAATAATGAGAAAGGATATTTAAAAAAATAACGCGCTTAAGGATCGAGCGAGTGGGTTGAATTAAGCGAGCCCCCCCCCCCGGTCACATTAAAGGTGGAAATGTTAATTAACGAGGACAGTGAGCGAATATGAAAGAGAGATAGAGGGGCGGGGTGGGGGGAGGAAAGCTCTGGAACAAAGGATCGAGTGCTGGGCGCGAAGAGGCTCCCGATATCGGCGAAGGCTCATTAAGTTTGAAAATTCCGCGAGGCGCTGGAAACAAAGTGCATTCGCGCTGCCTCGAGCGCTCTTTGAGCCTTCGAGCTTTGGCGCCGTCCTCTAATAAGTATCGATCGAGGCCCTCGTAATACCGTACACGTGCCCGACCACGAAGCTACCTTCGTCTATTATTTTACTTTCCGCGATCGCGCCACTTTGCCACTGTTTTTTTTTTTGCCTTTTCAACGTTAACCGACGCACCCGCGCGCACCCGCGCACACCCACGCACAGACGCGCACCCACGCGCGCACGGAGAGACAATCGCAGGCTGACCTCGGCAAGCCCTCGGTGTTTTGCCCAATTAACGGACCGTGTTGACTCTCCGGGCTCGGTGCCCGCGAATCAAATCAAACAATCGAATCCGCCTCGGGCTCTGTGTACTCAAGGCCAGATGATCTTTTACCGAAGCACTGTAAATTTTATAGATTTTACGAATACATCGCGGATACGGTTCATATGCGCTTGCGATCCCGGACGCTTTTCTTTCGATCGACATAACATAAACTTCATTAAAATATATAAACTTAACGAATCCATCGCTTACCCCCCCCCCCATTACGTTATTAATGTAAAATATCCGAGCGCAAGTGCCACTCTACGTATTTTACCAATCCCAATGCCAATCCGTGAGCAATTACTACCTCCGAGACGATAATAAATATCTTATAAATCAATACGTAAGACGCTGAAAATGTATCGTATTAATGATAAGTGAAAGAGGCGGAGCGATCGAGAGTCTAATAATTTATTAGGCGAATAAAAGATGCTCGATCGGTAAGTGGGGCTTTAGACTTGGAAAATTTAGAAAGCCTGTGCTTTGGTTAGTTTGCTTGTCTTTTAGTCTTGATTGAGCCTTGGATCGGGACGAATCGGAACGAAACGAGCGAAATGAATTTTCATAAGCAGCGCTAAGTTCAGGGAATATCTTGGTAAGAAGGAAAAATACAAGTCGCCACATAAATAATCCTCGTTTTTAAATTATCAGAATATTTATTACCTATCTGTGGCATTAGAATACCGACTTCTGACTTTATCAATAGCTTTTACATACTATTTTACTACCCCCTTATCGATTATTCCAAATTACTTTCGTAAATCCGTAAAGCTCGCCAAGTTATTTACGTGTAGCAAGTTATTAAAAGGGAAATAATTCCCTTTTAATGTGATTAATCCAGTTTTTAGTTAAGAGGCTCGCTCGGCAAGCGAAAGTTATGCCTTCTCAAGCATCTTAAATATTTTTCTGCCATTCATAAATAATAGGAAACCAGCGATGCCAGCCAACCGTATGATTTTCTTCTTCTTCTTCTTCTTGCACCACGTATTTTTTTTTTTTTTTCTTTTTATTACAGCCGTTTGTAGTCGTATTATAAATAACGGCGATAACCGATTCGTGGAATTAAAAATATGAGTTTTACGTTTTGGAAAAAAAGGAGAAAGAAAAAACTTTCTCGAGCTTTATGAAATTAAAAAATTTGTTGAACCACTAATTTCTTGAATAATAAATCGACGAAGGCAAACCTTTTAGAGCATTCAATATAAGCGAAAAAAGTACGAATACGTATAAATGCATCTATGCATATATTATATATATATATATTATATTGGATTTTACACGGGCGCGATTACGCATTCTTTACTGCTTGTTTGTAATACCACGAGATAATAACTGAGTATTTAATGTAATGCGGGATTAATGATGAATGGAATTAAAATGTAGAAATAAGGCAGAGAGGATTTTGAATGGAGTTCTCTTGCGCTACGGGAACAACAGTCGATATTGTAAATAAGGAATTTCTTTGAAAACGGCAACTGTTGCAGCTCACATTTGAGCAGAACAAATAATGGATTTTCGAGCCCCGGCACTTTTCTTTCCGTATTTTCTCTACAAGGATCTCGGATATTTAAAATAAATATCCCATTGTGGCTCGGCCCGACCGAATAACCAATTACAATAGAGTTTCTGCTGAATTAATGTAAGGGATTAAATTCGATAAAAGAGCCTCTTAACTCTCGTGTCCGGATTGGCCTTACACAATATCAGCGGCATTTATGTTATCCATCCGCGTTATCCATTTCATTACAAGAGCGTCGCTCACGCTCACGCTCACGCTCACGCTCACAGATAATACGGGACTATGCAGCAAGGGTTTAGCCGTCCATTTATTAATTTAACATTTCTTTCACTCTGCATTTCTGCACTCGTTAATTCCCATTCCCCTATCAAAACATTAGATCCTATAAAATACCGCAGAGACTCTCTCTCTCTCAGCCTTAGCTTCATCATTAATTTAATACTTCCCCTGCCAGTGATATAACTAACTTTCTAGAAGGCTCCTCAATGTAATTGTCGAGATAATGATCTCACTTAGTGTAACTCGAGTAGAAAGTTTAGCCATCATTCGGCTCACGCCTTTGGCGCTAAGGACACGTCGTTAAAACTATCAATAGCGATACCGCTGCCGAGGTAAATACAACTGCGAAATTAGCAAAGGCATCAGCCGACGTTTTCTATATAAAACTCAGGTCGCGGTAATTAATGGAACAACTGCATACCCGCGATGACGGATAATCCCTCTTATTTATACATTCATTTTAAATATAGTACAATACGTAGGAAGAGAGAGAGAGAGAGAGAGACCTAATGTTAATTGAAATCGATAAGGTTTAAAAAAAAAAAAAAAAAATAAAATAAAATAAAATTCAAGGCTAATGCAGCCAATAATATTCTCTAATGATTCAAATAAAATTCTACGATGGAGTCTCATTATCGTGACGTATTAATATAGAATTATTTCCATGGCAATCCGGAATGCATAAGATGGGAGAGAAAAACTCGTGTATTTTTTATATCTACTCCATTTTGTCTGACGGCATCTTATCCGACATCTTCCATCTCGTCGTGAGACATCATTGCCGAATATAGTTAAGACTTTGTCATTTGGAAATCATACAATAATATCCTTCAATTGAGGCCGTACGAATATCGTCGTGGACGGGATGGAAGCTATTTAATATCACCCTACTGACCTCATCCCCGCTCCTCAAATATAATCTTATCATTAATTGGCCATTTATAATTAATGCAACACGAAAATTAACTTACTCTTAAAAATAAGAAGCCTCTTCTGCAATGACGTGCGCAATGCTTATTATTATTATTGCTGTCGTTGTCGTTGTTTTTTGTTAATATTATTAATATTATAATTTAAGGGGGTGGGGGTGGGGGGGGCATTTTGAATTAATGTGTACGTTAGACGTAGAAAGTTTTGGGCAATTGTAAGTAAAGGCATTGAGGATACACGCGGCGCTTATATTCTCGTGAAATGGTTTTTAATTTTAAAATATAAAAAAAAAAGAAGAAAAAAAAGAAAAAAAAGGAAGGCACGTTATTAGGTCGTGTATTCGTACAGGTATGCGCACGTAGGTGCATTAAATTCCAGGCGCGTTAAATATTTCATAAGAATAATATGAATAACCGTTATTATTCTTTTGTATTGTTTTAACAGAAATAGCTCAGGGCACAAAGGGCTTCTAGTGCATTAAAGTATCACTATTGAAGGCCTAATATGCATACGTGAACTATAAAATGTCAGAAGGACAAAATAAGAGCATAAAGGGGCTTAAAAAAACGAAGAGATTTCCCGAGAGTGAAGTAACGCTCAATTTTATTTTTGCCACGCGTCCCTTAAGAATCTTCAATATAAAGAACACAAAGAAGTTAAATGCACGCCCGGAATTTTAGCATAATTTTAGATTGTCCAGCGAAATATTTTTTCTTTTGTTTTGTTATCAAATGTTAATTACAGGACGAATAAATTTACGCTGTAAATACCCCCGAATGCAGTTGATTATGTTTGCCCCGACCGAAAAAGATGAAATCGCCCCTTAATTACTGATAAAATAATTACCGTACGTTCTTTCTGCACGGAAATATTATTATAAATATTATTATTGCCTCGAAAATATTGCATTATTTCACGATTCCGGTAACAAGATAAATTTATCGGGGAACTTCAAAGCAAAAGAAATTAAATACGTAATTGAGCGAGATTCGGCAAATCTCCATGTACAATGATTCCATTGTGATACATCGTGATGGTGAGCATAAAGATGTGATATACAAAGACGATGAACAAGCGCCATACATCTTGTAAGAATGTAATCCTACATTTTTACGGAAACAACGCATTGAAATATTTTTATGCGCAAAATACGCGCGTTAACGCCTTTTTCAATTGTTATAAAGAATTGTAAAAAAATTTCAAGCACTTTCTTGGCGATTTAATTATTACGGGGAGAAAGGCTAACGCCTAATATTTACCACAACGAAGGAATGAAAAAAATGCGTCCCAGAGCAAGTCTCTGGGGGGAGGGGAAGGGGCTTAGAAAGAAAGATAATGACAATAGAGATTACAAACTGTTTACATGTCAAGTAAATTGGTATTTACTATGTATGTATTTTGGCTTAACCATTGTTAATCTTGTATCATAGAAGAATCCACGATAATATAGTAATAATAAAATAATGAAACTTTACTGCAATGGTCCAGAAGAGAATGGCTTTACATATTCGCGTATTATAATACATTAATAATAATAATAATAATGTATACCAATTATTATTATTATTATTATTATTATTATTTTTTTTTATAATATACCTTCTATTATTTCGATTAACATTAAATGGTAAAGTAATTATTGTTTGAAAATTGTTTAAACTATTTAAAAATAACTTTCTTAAGAAATTAAAATTACGTGCTTAATGGACAAGTTCTCAATAATTGATTTTGAAAAAGCAATTAAAGGAGATGTACAATTGCATTTTTAATTAATTAAATTGAGAAAAGTTTTAAAATTCTAATAAGAATGCAATTGAGTGGATGCTAAATGAAACAGAGACGGAGGAATAAAATGAAAATAAGAAGATTAGTCTTAGAGTGAGAAGATGGAATTCTTTTCCCCTATACAATATAACAAGGAATTATCTTTAGAAATTATTAACGCGGAGTTACTTAGAAAACAAGGTATTAAATTATGGTATAAATAACAAAAGCGAATACGTAAGTAATGAAACGCGGGTTGGGAGGGAGGGGGGGGGAAGAAAAATCCTCTAATCAATTGATCGTAGTTACGTAAAATATTTCACAACGCATCGTAATTTAACCTTTGGCATGTAAATATTTATTTAATTCGAACAATGTTCATATAAATATTGTCAATTTAACGCGAGTTCCATATATGATAGTAATAATACGAAATTATACTAAGAAACGATCAGTAATTTATGCCTCGATGTTATTATCGGAGGTGAAAAATCTGTCGATTGTTTATTTTCCGCCGTTGCTGCGTTTCCGCGTTTAAATAATTATTGCCGATGCGTATATTGCTCGTACGTATCTATTATATCGGGTAAATTGTTATTTTGCAAAATAACAATTTACCCGTTAATGAGGGCCGTCACGCGTTGTAAATCAGCACTTAAAATGCTTTGAAGACCTTCGTATCTTTATTAATGTATTTGTTATTAAATGCACGCACATACACACGGTGAATTTATGAAAAGCACCAAGTAACGTCGACTCGTTGTTATTTATAATACAAAAATCTTCCGCGTTTATTTATTAATTGATTATTTATTGCAATTTGTTTTAAAAGCGCAAGCTTTTTTTTTTTTTTTTTTTAAATTTATACGTCATTTATGTTCGGTACCGATTCAACGTAGATAATATACATTCGCGTATCCATTGCAATGCACATTCGCTTACGCATGATTGATTTTCTTAAATATAAATAAGGAATAAAATGGCGTAAAATTATTAATTTTCTGTATTAAACTATATGTATTTTTTTTTTTTTTAAAGAATATGCTTTCCACAATTGCCGTTTAAGGTTTCTTTTTTTTTTTTTTTTTTTTTGCCCCCACCCAACGAATCGACTTTTAAAATATATTAAATGCCCATTTAGCTGCTCTAAAATTCAATATTCAGTTGACGAGCGATAAGAATAATAATAATTTCCATGATTTTTCATGGGGCGATCAGCCGCAGGAGCTTTTGTAAAAATTGAAATCGTTGCTTGAATTACGTATTTCGATTTACTGGAAATCAATTGTAAGATGTCGGGTTTAAAATAATTTCATTCAATCGCTCTTATCGGGCAACCCGAGCTTTATTAATATTAAAACTTTTGCCAACGGTCCTGGGATCCGTGAGCCCGAGTGGAGGTTGCGTTAGTCGGCCGAATTACTTATCTAGAAAAAAAAAAGGTAAGTAAATAAAAGTAATCCGACCGCTCTGAATGAATAAGTATGCTAAGGTGCGATAAAGACATTTTCCAGCCAATGAGGACCAAGCGAAGCTGTGCTAATGGCTAAGATAGTAAGTACCAGTCTCGTAAACGAGTCAGTGATAATGTGGACAATGCCGCTGCGAACGAACATGACGGATAATATACACATATATATATATATATATATTTTTCTTTTTTTACCCCTCCCGACTCACGACTTAATGGAATACAGACTTAAACATTCTAGCGTTCGTAGCTTCTTTTTACGTTTAGCCTATATTAAATATTTCAACAATTACTGCGTGAAATGCATTATTTTCTATAATATTTAGAATATTTAGGCCTGACTTTTTCATTCGGCGATGAAATATTTCTCTGATGAAAAAAAAAAAACCGATATTCTTTATAACTTTGCAGCTGTTGATTGTATCAAGTGCACTTGTGTGGGATAATTTTGTTTGTAAGCACTAAAATATCTTTTTAACTTCAAACTTTCAATTTCTTTTTCTTTTCTTCTTTTTTCCTTTTTTCTTTTTTTTTTTTTATTATTATTTTTGCGTTAAAGGTACGGGGAAAGTTTTTTGCATAAAACAAAAAAAAAAAAAAAAAAAAGAAAATGGAAGGGAAGATTTTACGTAAAAGATAGCGTATGAAAAAAGAAAAAGAAAAAGAAAAAGAAAAAGAAAAAGAATAAAAGATGAGTATCCGTATTGGTTTCCATCCGCATTCGATATTTTATTTACAATAAATTAGAATTTAAAAATAACACGGGCAGAGTTATTTCTTGAAATTGTTCTACATTCTGTTTCTTATTCATTTCTTGTGCTTTTAAACGAGGCTAAATAATTTATAAAAATAGATAAATATATATTTAGGTTGATATGCATACGCGTTATTTAAGGAGATTCAGGATAATCGAAAGTAAAGTTCTCGGCGAAATGAGATATTCATCGATTGGCATGGCTCACTTGCTATTATTGTTCTTATCGTTATTATTATTGTTGTTGTTGTTATTATTATTATTATTATTATCGTTACCATTATTTAACTATGGATAAGAGAAAAATATGAAGCTCAGAATGCAACAAAAATGGACAGAGTTCTCGTTTTTACAGATATATTTTCATTAAGATGTTAGGAGAAACTTTTTATCGTCGAAATTTGCATTAATAAAATAATTAAGAAATTCTTTATTTAAAAAAAAAAATGAACTTTTTAAATGTTCAACAACATACTTTGCTATTTATATGTATGGCAAGGGCAAGGAAATTATAGTCGAACATTGATTTATTAAGTAATTTTATAATCCAATAATGTTAACGAGATGCGCGCGTGGAAGGTCAATAAAAAAAAAAAAAAAAAATATTAATACATCAGGTTAATTGCTCTGCATAAATTAATCGTAATAAAATGACGAAGGAATAACATTGAGCTTGATTGCTTACTTATTCCCTCAGGTATATTACCTTTTATCTAAAATCGAGGACTCGTAATGACGTAAAGGGAGATTGGACTCTCAGTCAATCAGAAATGAATTGTCTCATTTGAAATCTTCCGCCCTCTCTGACGACAAGGAAGCAAACGGGTCAGGGAAAAGCACGAAGTAAATAAAAACACGGACAATAAATAAATATATCGCTCACGTTCACGGGAATGTATTTGAACGCCTGTCAGGCGTTCCTATATATTATCCTTTATATATATACATATATATAAAAGAGGACAAAAAGTAAAGGTCTTAGACAAGCAATAAAATTGCCATCCTAGATTTAAATTTTTTCTATTTCTATTCCGTATTTATTTTTGTTTTTGTTTTGTTTTTATTTAACTAAATGTAAGAGTCGAGGTTCATCGAACAGCAGTAGCAGCAGCAGTAGTAGTAGTAGTAGTAGTAGTAGCAGTAACGCGTCCAAGCCTTTCTTCGTAAATAATGTAAGACGTAGGATAGTAATTCGTAAAATGACGTGCAAACAGTGCGCAGGAATAATAATATTACTTATTCATGAATCGTAAGAGGTTTATTCGTAGCCCTGACACTTGAAAGCACGAAGTTTTTTTTTAAAAAGAAAATTCGTTAAAATTCGTTAACTTTGAGCCTTAAGCTTCAGAGTCTAACACTGGCGCAGTGGAAGAACGTTTTCGTACGAATTACGTGGAGTTAGAAATAAAAAGCAGGAAAACGTTTAAAATCGAAATCGAAACGTTTATTAATTTTCTTCTCCTAGGGTAGTTTTTGTTCTCACGGACGGACGGACGGACGGGGGGGGGGGAGCCGGGGATAGGATCGTCAGCGCTATAACGGTACACGAAAATCACCTTGGCCGGTTCAACCCTTACTTTCCGTACCTAAGTTTTCCCGATTCCGCCGTCTGGCCATATAATCCTCTCGTCTTATTTCGCATACGTCCGCTGTCGGACTCGAGCAAGAAATATACGTAATATCGCAAAATCGACGCCAGTCGGAGGACGTTACTTTTTCTAACGGCAGATTTAACCTTTTAATACTCGAGATTTCAAATGAACGGCCACGGAATTGAATATCCCTCGGCCCGTTTTTATTATTACGCCCTCGCGGCTTTATAAAGCGATTTACAAAAGCGTCTCTATTCATTTGCCACTAACAATGTATTTTGCAATTCAGCTCGCGCGAGCTCCATTCATCGGCAATTGCATCCGCGACAGCTCCGATCTAACGGTCCACCGACTATTTATCCGGTATTCGTGCCTTCTTACACGTCTTACAAACACTGTATTACGCACACAGTCTGAAACCTTCTGCTGGGAATCTTCGAAGGCCATAAATAACGAAGGAACAATATTACTTATTGAAATATTCCAAGTCTAGGTATTTTGCTTAAGCCTAACTCTAATGTTATTAACTATTAATACGTAAATCCTAATCTTAAGATAATCGGACTTTAAGACTTGGGATGGTTTATGCAAATCACCAATGATGTTTTACTTGAGAACCATGCCACGAACTATACCATCGCGAATGTACTTAATTTCTCAAATATTGAAATTCAAGCCAGATACCTCAAAAAAAAAAGAAAAGAAAAGAAAAGGGATAAAAGAACTTTTTATTACTTTTATTTAAGCCGCAACGGATATATATATATATATATATATGCACATAGTCACGATAAAAACGTGGTTGTTTTTCAAAATTATTGTATAACAGATGAAAGAGTATGGAAAATGTATAATGAATTTCCAATAAACGTAAGAGCGGGAGGGGAGAGCATTTTTTATTTCTATGTAAGGATAAATGTCTATTTGGAACTATCGCTAAATAGTATAAGATATAACTTGTTTCCCAGCTCAAGTTTTAACGTCGACTCGTGAAACTAGAAACTAGGGTTCAAGACAGAGAGAGAGAGAGAGAGAGTCGCTTACGAATATGATGCAAAGGGATGAAATAGTGGCAAAGGATACGTTATTCCGGATTCGGACTCGAGCTTTTAGATGAGGGATCGCGAAGCAGGAAGGAGATCGATGCAGGTCGGCGGGGCCGAGTCGACGAGCGAATAGAATTTGGAAGAGAGAGCCGGTTAAGAGGGGCTGGGAGGTAGTAAAGGACCGGATGTACGAAGAAGTTGGGAACGTATGGGCAAAGCGCCAAGGGCATGAGAAGAGGACACAGCGATCGCGGCTACCGTTTCTCTTAATATAATAGCATCGCCTTCGATCGGCGAGATCTATTCGAGCGCATTCCAAGGATGCGCTTACCCGGATCGCCTCGGGCTGCCGCTGGTTCCTTTGTTCCTGCCGCCCTTGGACTCCAGCCGACTGTATCCGTGCGCCGTGCAGCCCCTTTTAGATCGTGCAACAAAAAATCCTTCATCCCCGTATACTTAGGATATATACATTATGAGTATCGGTATGTCGTACATTGTGTAAATGGCGGGGGGCCGGGGGCGGGGGAGAGATGTAATAAACGTAATTTCGATCGTCTCCAATCGTCGACAATCACGTCAGAGCTTTAATTCTTCAAGACGATCGAAATTACGTTTCTTACATTTTTATTATCGAATTTCGCTTGCACTGCTTTTTCTTCTTCTTCTTCTTCTTCTTCTTCTTCTTCTGATTCTTAATGGAAAACAATTCTATTTACTGACGAGCAGTCGTCAAAGCTAATTATCCCGAAGTATATAATGAATTATTGGTCGGCTGTCGCCACGATCAACTGGCCCTTGTCCGACTGATCCAATTTACTTGTCTCGCAGATTAATATCTAACCGAATGAAAATTGGATATGTATCGTGCGGAGCCGAGAGAGAGAGAGAGAGAGAGAGAGAGAGAGGACGACATCGTACGTCTCCTTGATAGACAGAAGCTTCAGATAACTTATAACTTTCATGAGGTAACTGTATTAGACTTTTGATTTCAAACGTATTAAACAATTGAAGTCTTGAACTTTAAGTAGAGTTTTTTTTTTTCTAAACTAAGAGGAAGTAAAGATAAGGAAATAAGGTATGCACTTATAGGCTTAGGGTAGATCTTGGTCTGGACCCATCTTAGCCTTAGGATTCCGAATGCTAAAAAGAGATAGGGAGTTACAATTAATCATGTACATAAAGAAATAAGTAAGTGTACGAAGCCACGAGTTTGTGAAAAATTGAATATTTTCTGAACCATGAAGTTTTTCCGCGAGCTTGAGTGTGCGCAACTATTTATTACACGCTCCTCGCTATTTGTTATCCTTGCTCGTCGTATGTATTCATACATCAGCTGTCATACATGAGCTCCTCAGAGTCAACCAAATCCAACTTGGAATTCAGTCTTATATCGCAAGTAATTTCCATCGTATGCCCTGCATCGCATACACCGTAATCTCGATTCGTAATACAAGTCAATCGATTATTTTTTTTTTTACGCTTAACGCTCCTCTCTGTTATCATCATTATTGTCATTATTCAGTTAGTAGGACCGCGAGTCTCGGATAGTCAGTAAACAGCAGTCATTTAAGAAGCGCATAAAATTTAAGACGTTGCAGGGCACACGAGCCGCCGACTTAATTTATCCACGTACATGCTCGTACATGCTCGTATACAGTGATTGTCGCGCACTCGAGTTAATCTCCGCTGTGAATGAAGAAATTCTTTTCATTTTAAAAGAATCCATTTTCCAGATGCCCACTTTGATGACGGATTCGTCGAAAGTGTCATTGTCACTGACCATACCGGGACGCCGGACACCACGGACCAAACAACCTATACTTTATTCAAGTTTATAATACAAAAACACACCCACACACGTTGTTACCTTAAATGTTAATCGATGGTAAACTTTATTGACTGAAGTTATTTATCCGAATGTGTAAGGGAAAATGTCGGTTATATGGAAATAGTTAGGGTTCCGCACAATCGTATAATGCTTATGATTCATACGGAGAGTGGGAACTGTGTGCGGGTAGAGCTTTAAGACATCAAACGTGTTCGGGGCAATTGAAAAATCCGCAGCAATTGATCGATATATAAAGCTAAGACAAGCGAGGTGATCCAAGCCATTACTCATTACTCGTAAAGCCGTGATCCTCCATTTAATTGGAATAGCGATGTAGTTGTGGTTGTGCTGGGCAGGCCTTCTCCTCGCCTCTGAGCACAGATTTAAAAATCTCATTCGCTGCAACGAAACATCTTTGGAATGTATTATCCAATGTATCCGGACCAAATTAAATTCATTCCCAATACTTGGAAACGTGAGATAATACGAAGCTTGAAATTTTACTGGTACATTTGAATGGAATCGTTCCGACGGTATAACGAAAACTGCTACCGTAGCCGTTAAAACGGCAAGTACATTGAAAGGAACTTTATGGTAAAGTAGGCGAGGTGAGGGAAGCATGAATTTCGTCTTTCTATGCTAAAGGTGAAAAGCGAGGTTGAGAAGAAAAGCGGAGGCAAAACAAATGCAAAAATTATATAAAAAACAATATATATTACCTTAAAATTCTCCTCTATTTTATCTACGGATTTATTTCAACGAGAAATCTTCCCGCGTGACATCATTAATCGCCATACATCATTTAAATATTTGCTTCAAATACTCGTTATCCCCCCCCCCTTCACCGAGACTGATCACTATCCGCTTTATCAAAATTAAATAAGACTTCGTGCATCTTGATTTTCTAAAAATACAAATTCTAAAGAACGCGAAGGTGATAATTTTTGAAAGATTTATCTATTATGTACTCGGTGCAAAGCCTTCCGCAAATAGGTTATAACAATTTTTCATTCTACGCCCAACCCTTTACCATGTAATTTCTTTCCTCTTCCCTTGGAATTTATTAAAAATCATCGATATCTGCCCATTCTATACAATAACGGACAATGAAAGTACGACGATTTAGGATTAATTTAGCATTTACATTCGGAAAATAAGGATATACGGTACTTGGATTCGTAATTCCAATGGGAATATAATAAAGTTATTGAGCTTCGTAAAATTGATAATAATAATAATAATAATAATAAGTAATTAATTAATTATATTCCGTGTTATTTTTTCAATTGGCGGCGACTAGTCAAATACTTATTGAGTTATTGGCTTTACGAATCATACGAGAGCCGGCATCGTTCCCTCAACCTGCCTTTTCTCATGTGCGGACATAACGACGAGGAGAAAAAGTACGAGCTATTAGATAGATAGAGAGAGAGGGGGAGAGAGAGAACGATTGCCGACGATGATATAGATAATGTAAGAAATTCGTCGATAGATGGATGAACATTGCAATACGATTTCTCGGAGTTTAACTGATGATTAAGGATATAGAACGATGATTCACCCTCCCCCCCACACCAACCCACCAACTTTCATTCTTTCCTTTCATTAGAATTTCTCCACCAGACGATAGTTGAAGTAATTTATATAGCCGGATGATTAATTGTCTTGGTTGGAGTCGCTCCTTATTTCTTATCAGCCTCGATCGACAATCTTTTTGCGCAAAAATATTTATTCATTCATTTCGTGCGTCCTCTCTTATGTAATAATAATCGACAAACCAGTGACAAACTAACGGCGATTTCCGTGATTGGACAACGCAACCGAACAAAATGACATTAATACCAACGTCCGTTAGAGGCTTCAGGTTACTCGAAGATATTTAGCGGCGAAAGAAAAATTCTACCGCAGTTTATGACAATTTTTCGTAATTCAACTTTATTGGCGAGACCAGTGAAGTCTAAAGCTAAAGTTTAATTTTTTTTTTTTTTTTTATAATTTAGTTAAAGATTCGTCGAGATGTTTTTTTCACCCAGAAGAGTTTTTCGTAAGGTATTTTCAACGCGGCGTTCCATTCGTTTTGAAATATATTTCAAAATAAGAAATAAAATCGAAAATTGTCCAACGAGTATAATTTATATAACTTGGATATTTCGAACGTAATTTATATCAGCTTTTACCATTTCTGTCATTAAATTACCTTCAAATTTCCGTTCTAACTCCATACATCATTGTATACGCATACATACATATATATATATATATATATATCTTAAATCGAAGCGCATCGAACTCAATGATTTAGTAGAAAAATTAGGTAAAATTTTTTCCAACCGCTTCGAACTTTACAACAATAACAACAACAACAGCCGCATTAGTATTAATAATAATAATAATAACAATAACAATAATAATGGTAACAAGAGCAGTGATCCGGATGCATTCGTGGTCTGAATATAAGAATGCTTTTTTTTTTTTTTTTTTTTTTGTTTTACTAAAGAGTTTATACTTTGTTGTTGACAGCGATGGATTTATACAATCATATATAAACTGCATCGTGTTATGGACTTTTATACTTTTAACGTCATTCTTCTACATTTATTTATGGATCTTTATAGTTAGTGAGCAGAATAACTTGAGCGAAATAGCTAAAAATTTCATCTATTTTCTATAATATTGAAAAGTTAGATCCTTACCGGAGTTATAACTTTTAGTCTTCAGGATCAATGTATACGTGGGAAAACCTTGCACTTTTCCAGTAACAATATTAAAATAAATGCAGGTCTTATTGAAGCATAGAAACATAAGCAATAAATAACACGTATAAAAGGCGTTAAGCGTTAATTAAGAAATATATATTCTTTATAAAGCGATAATTAAATTCTGGTTGCGATTTTGCAAATTCTATCAATGAACGAGCACATTGTGTGGCAAGTAATTGATTTTCGTACACGAAATCGTTGAGTAAATGCTCCGCTACGAAAGAATAAACAATCATCATTATGAGTTTACGGCAACGATGATCTTTATAGTTTGACAATCAACATAAGAAAATACTTTTTGTATAAAAATGTATAAAAATAGGTTTCGATATCGTGCGAGTGGCATTGACGTATAATCGGAAAGGGAAGTATTACCAATGAGTTTATGAATCCGAATAATTATATTGGTATGTAGTGGAAAGCAATAGGCATTAGTCTGGCTTATATAAATAGAATGAGCAAGTAATTCGAGAGACGGATGAGTGGAGAAGAGCGAGAGAAGAGAGGGAGTGGGGGGGGGGCGAGAGATATCGAATTGGCCCGTAATTGTTAATGGCGAGCGGCTTATCAAAAGCAAAGTCCTTCACAAAGGGTTATTATCTCATTTTTCGTAATTGCGGGTTGGCTTACCGCCCCTACCCTCTCTCCTCCCCCCCACCCACCTTCCGCGCCGTTCTCCTGACTCATATGCCAGGATAGCAAATCAGTGCTGCTTATCATACGTGGTGCAAAGCTCGGCCGCCGCGTTTCTTTATCGAAAAGGATCTAAAGTGATCAACCAAAGCTCCGGCTCATCGGTTTAATAATTACGTTTCCAAACGAGCCCGGGAGTCAGCGCTCGCTCGAGGGACTCGTCCTTATCTCCCGATATCCCGTCCCTTTGGCCGCCCGAGGGAAGAAAATACCGGGATAAGGAAACAGCTCGTATCGCGACTCGAGCTCTCGACTTGGCTGCGCACGTCACGGCCCCCTTTCGTTCCTCCTCTCATCTCCACGCTACTTATAAATGTTTTTACGTAAAGACTCCCCGCTCTCAGCTGTACTCGACTTACCGGGAGCGTTTCATCTTTACTTAGGGAAATGATAATGGGTGCATTGTTGCTCTATGGCCCCGCTTTTAAAGTACCGTCCACGGTAAACTCCATGGCTTATATTATTCCTACTTAACGAAAAAATTACCCTCCTGCACCTTGTACATATTTATTAACCGAGTCTTTCTTTCTTTCTTCTTTCTTTCTTTCTTTCTTTCTTGCTTAAGCTCGTGCACTTAAGCTCGGAGCACTAAATGTCCTTATACGCAGGAAAGAGCCAAGTATTACGAGTATTATGAGGACGGTGACGTTTTACGACCAAAGGCAGAAGACGAAGACGGCCGAACGCCGAATCGTTATTAGCTTACGTTATTTCTTACAGTTCAATTAATTTACATTATGCGGTATTAACTCTTTTACGTGTGAAGACAATTGCATTGTCTTGAGTGCAAGTAAGAGTGCGAGTGAGCAAGAGTGTCGCCTATGCGTTAGTAATTTATCCTTTATACACGCTAGTCATTTCTCTCCGTAAATAATAAGTAAGCCATTGTATATAGGTAATTAGGAAGATTAAATGATTTATCGTGAAAGTTGGAGGGAACGTATGGAGGATCCCGATTAGTTTGTGAGAGGCTGTAAAGTGACAATTATTCGGCTTGAAATTATAAAACGAAGCTAATGAGCGCTAGGGGGGGGGGAGTGGCTGGCGCGCTCGTCCTCACCTGTCGCAGATATTACGAATTGTCCCAATATCACGCCCGAGGCGCGTATACAAAGTCGAGATAGAGCGGTATAATTATGCACTCGGGTCACTGAGGCGAGAGTCGAAGCGAAAGAAGGGGATTATGCGCGCGGTACAAGTTTCACTTGGCAATTAAAGTTGCGCTAATTCAATTTCGAGTAAAAATTAGCCGATGAAGCGAGTAGGTGTAAAACGTTGTCCCGCAAGTGGGATAATTATAAAGAATTAAAAAAAGTTTGGCCGGTGATTAAATAAAAAGTTCTTCTGTCGAATGACGTTATTGGCTGGGGGGGTGGGGGCGTGAGAGAGAGAGAGAGAGAGAGAGAGAGAGAGAGAGAGCTGGAGGGAGGGGGGAAGGAGAGCCCAGTCGTTTCAGTTATAATTGCGAGTATTAGGAGGCGCGAGGTCGTAGGGATAAGAAACGTAAAGAAGTTGTCGAGCGTTGGGGAAGGGCGAGTTGTCTTTGGCGATCGAAGCTCTGGTGCGTTTAGCCGCGGGTGGGGATGGGCCCCAATAGACTTGGCCGGGCCGTTCGGTTGGCCGGTCTGCTACTTGGACAGGCTAAGCTCGGGGCAATCGAAAGTCCTACAGGCAAGGGATTAAGGGCAAAATCGTGGCGAGAGGCGAGGGGCCGGGAGGGATTAAGGGCTGCCGAAGATGAGAAAGTTGCCACCGAGAGAAGCTCCTCGGTCTTATCCTAAAGAGCCAATAATGTATTAAGCAGAGGGTGGGGGGGGTGGCAGGTGGCGGTAGCGGCAGTGGCGCTGTACGTGGCAAATTTCTTGCAATTTCCCCCGGTCTGATGCAAACGACCTCCAGACGCTATAAAGGATCTGGTACCCGATCGTTCTTCCCCCGATACTCCCCCCCACCCCACCCAGGCTCGCGCTTCCCCTCATTGCCGAATGTGCTTCCCTTACCGACAAGTCACCGCGTCCCAATTAAATACAAATCTGAAATTTACACGTTAAACTATCTGGGGCTGGATCTTTATTGACTGGGAGGAAGAATTTGAGTCCTTGTGCTCGCAGACATTTCCTACGGCTCATTATGTTTCAATTTATAAGGGGTAAAGGAGATAGCAATTGAATTATTATTATTATTATATAGTTTTTCGCTACGCGAGAACGAAATTATAAGCCGCTCTCTACAAAGAGGCTGAGAGCGAGTGAGCGAGTTGAAGAAGTTTTAATTAAATTGACTCGAATCGTGGAGACGAAGAATCTTCATGCGATTCCTATAGTATTGATAATGATAATAATTATCCTATCCAGTGTTAAATCTTATTTTAGTCACGTGTTAAATTAACTCTCAAGTTTATTAATAATGCCTTGTATAAATACAGATAAAAATTAATAATGAGCCTCTGATATCGAAAATGTATTACGGGCTTTAGGCTCGCTATTTCAACATTCCGCCTTATACATGATTTTCAATTTAATTAACCTACAAATTATGTATATATATTAGTCTTAATATTCGTATAAATCCAACGGAATTCTTTATTCTCAAAAAAAAAAAAAATAAAAAAAAAAAAATAATGTAATACTCGTAATCATGCATTTGTAGTTATTAAATTCATTCGGTGCTACAATGAATTTTTAAATAACTCTTTCTATCAATTTATAATGAGATAATTCGCGTCGAGGTAATAACGTTAAATCGAATGGAGCATTGCGCCACCGAATGCGACTGTTTGCATTAATTACTTTTGTTTTCCTTGCATTACGCAAATACAGGGGGAAAAAGTTAAATTTCACGTATTTAACTTGATACTTGGTGAATCCTTGTCCCCTTCCCGTGCACGTTGATAATTAATTTCGTTTGGGGGAGTGCAACATTTGTAACGCCTTGCAAATATTTTATACTCGAGAATGTGCGTGGCTTTCGTTGATTTCGGAGAATAATCGCTATCAATTGCTTTACTATTGAATGAGATGAGATTTTTTTTTTTTCTCTCTCTTTTCAAACCGAAATAAATAGTCTGTGCCGGTAGCTCTTACTTGCCGAGCACGTACGTAACTTCTCAATTAAATAGAAACCCTGTGTCAATAGTACTTGGGTAGAGTTTCTTGTGACGTTACGTGGATATCGAGATTTACCAGTTAACCGAGTCGCACCTTTACCGAGTCGAATCTTTAACGATTTCCATGACATTTCGTTAACGATACATTTTATTCGCCCTATTTTCTATATTTTTTTTTTTTTTTTCCCCCCTCGACACTAACCTTTGCAGAATCCGACCATCTTCGAGATTAATAGAAAAAAAAAAAAAAAAAAAAAAAAAAAAAAAGGAAAAAAGTAACGGATCGGAAGCTGCGTCTTTGTATAGTGAAATTAAAGACGTTGCACAGCTTCCGACGGAGCTGGACAACGTCCATTCGAATAGACGCCCTTCCGGGCGTAACTGATTGTTGGATGGGAGCCGCGGTAGTGTTTACCTTGTATTTCCTGATAAAGGAAAAGAGCGCGTCAAAGCTCCTTGTCGATAGACTTCGGGGAACGCTTACGTTCGGGGCCCGAGATCTTTCCAAAAATCTCAGTCATTCGACGTACTTCTGCGAATACTGCGAATCGAAGGACTTCAATTCGCAATAAGCTTTCGTTTAGCTCATTAGAAGCCGTTGTATTGGGCCGAGGAAGGAATTAAGGGCTAAGGGATTAGTGACCCGTGTAATTATTCATCTAAATTCGATATGCAATATTCGATCCGTCGTTGGCTCGTTGGCTCGTACCTCTGCGGAAGGTGCGGAAGGTGCGGAAGGTGCGGAACCAATTAATGCTCGAGTAATTAACGCGTGGCCCTTCCCTTTGCGCTGGATATGCAATCGTATCGTCCGCGCCATTGGATTTCTTAATTGGAAAGGAATAACTTGCGAGCCGAACGTTTACGTTGCAGTAAGCAAAGGAGAATACCGTCACCACTCGTTACAACTCCTTACGCCTTACGCGCAGACTGCCAATCTTACGAACGAGCATTCTTCATTCTTAAAATTAACGACCGACAACAATTAATCGGTAATTCGTAGCTTAGGAGGGAGAGCGAACAACGTAATCCGACTCAATGTATAACTTTATACCGAGTGAGTGGAAACAAGTGAACATTCGTCTGCTCAATTAATACGTTTGGATTGAAGGACATTGAGAATTGACAGCCCCGTTTGTTTAAAGGTAGAAAAAAAATAATAAAATCTTAGCAAATGATCAGAGACGTTCGAACATTCGATGGACGAAAGCCATTATTTGCATTTGCATTAAAGTTTTTTTTGCAAGTTTAATTTCAAATCGATGCCTAATGTACGTGTAATTTTATTCGCGCATACCCTACGAAGCCATACATTGTCGATTTAACAGAAATAAAAAAATAAAATAACATAAAATAAAAAAAAAAGAACAGAATACGTATAGATATTTCGTGTATAGATGTATAACTATAGTGAACTTGCAATGATTGAGGATCGTGATTTTTAAATATTCGTGATTAATGTGCGCCTTTATTAAAATAATTTCTTGTAATTACGTAGTTGGATCTGCTGTTACGGTATGATGAAATTGTCTCGATTAAGGGAGTAATTTCGCATAAAAAAAGATCGATATCCCGCATTAGTTAAAAATTTTTTTTTCTATTTTTGGGATCATCCGCTTACTTCGTTATAACTGGAATCCTCTTTTAATTGAAAGCATATTTAATAATAAGTACATTATGCAACCGTCTAGTGATATTTTGTATAAATTGTTCCGCTCCATTGAAAGGAGTATTAGCGTTTTAGTCCGTGTACATGGTCTGCAAGGTTTCTCTCTCTCTCTCTCTCTCTCTCTCTCTCTCTGCCGATTATATTGCCATTCGTTTTTGTTGGGCATTTCGTTTTATACTCTTAATTTTCGGCATTTACATAGGCATTTGGGCGAAGTACCTCAAGTCAGAGTACGAATTTCGATTAAAAGGAAAGCTTAATCGCATCTGGAAATGCTTTTATAAATAATGCAGACCGCTTTATCCCTTTTATATATTTCAAATTTATTAATTTATGTGCATTTAGCTCGTTTTATTTTAATCATTTCACCCGGAGAATTCAATACGACGCGTTACTTAACGTTTTAAAAATCCCTTTTTAAAAAATTACCGTCCCCAGATTTATACAATAATTATAAATTCATGAAAAATGCATAACGCGTTTTCGACGGTAACGCGCTTATTGCGCCAAATCTCGTATTTATAATGTAATGCGCTGCACGTTGAATGCGTTACAATAACACAATGACTACGGGTACCCGCTGTACATTGACGTCATCAGAGATGTATTTAATTTCGAAACGGAATACTTGGTTGCGCGCTTATTGAAAGGTACTTTTTCCAAGCAGTAAGTACATTATCGGCAACAATCGATTCCTTCGATTTCCTCCAGGGCGAATAAAACACACGCGCACGTGCATACGTATTCAGAGAGCGAGAGTGAGTGAGAGAGGGAGGGAGAGGGAGATGGGGCCGAGAGTATAGGGGAAATTACATTCTTATCTGAAGGTTCGGCTCTTCGTTGAGATTTGCCGGGCTTTTGACAGACAAGCCTCCGATATCGGATAATTTTACGTAGCCGAGTAATGATTTCGCTTCTGTTGTGCGAAACGTATTCGACGCTCGCGACGCTCGGCTTAGATCGGCACGTTCCGTCACTTATCTCGCAAGTATACCCAGCAGAATTCGTAATAATCCGGATAGTTAGTTAGTCAGTCAGTCGGGCCTTTAACGGAGCAGCCCAGAGTACAATTAAATAAATTTACGAGGTCGTTCGCGTTTGTTTGTAAATCCCGCGAGTAAGTGTTGAGGGGTTGAGCGCAGTCGTCAGGGGCTTGTTGGAAAAGTACGGTCTACGTAAGTCGGATTCGGCGATTGCCGAGGTCCCGCAAAAAGGGGCAGGGGGACACTCGTAAAGGTAGACTGGTTGCATTGGGGGCGACGTGACGTCACCGGTCCCGCACAACGGCTCCCTAATTTATTTATTTATAACAATAACTCAATCGGACAACGCAATAACAATCCTCGATTGCCTGTATTTTATCTTGTGAATAAGCAGATAAACAATATCTGCGCCGTATTAATGGCACGAAGATTATACGCTGAATTGAGAATTCGCTAAATATTTGCTAAATATTTGCGCATCACCTATGCCAATATGGCCGTATCATTTTCCTGTTTACGTCATTGTAATCTTATCGTTGTAAGCAAGTACTGATTTAACCTTTTACAAATACATTCGATCGTATACGTAACGTTCCCCTCTTGCCCGATAAATGCCCTTCTCGGTAGGATAATAAATTACATAGTTTATGCGTTATTTCATTAGTCGAGCATTTAATATTACGAGTTCACGTAGCCAAACTAGACGCGATCGTATAAAATTATTTTCTCTTATCATTATTATCAAAGCTCTGTAATATTAATGACAATTGTAATAATTGCTCGTGAAAAATCTCGGCAGCTTCGTTGTCGCGTCTTGAGCGGATTCGTGCGGACCACCCCACCCCCCCACCTGTCCGGTCTACCCTTTCATATATTTTTTTTTTTTTATTATAAAGCTCCACGGATTCCTCGACTTCGCCGACACGGGCGACGTGAATTCCATCCGTCATGGGTAAATTTCGTCGCGAAGCTCATTCGCGCCACTCCGGAATTATTTTCGGATTCGTCCTTAATCGGATTCTGGGCAGGCCGCAATCGCGGCCGAGCGTCATCAATCTTGGTCGCCGCCTAATCGCCCGTGGAGCGGTGCATGAATTCCCGGATAAGAGGGAAAAAACAATAAGAAAGAGAGGAAAATAGAGAGAAGGCGCAGGGTTATTGGGGTTATTCATTATGCTTTATTGATTGCGTGAACGTTTAAAATGTTGACTTGAATCGCGTTGCCCGTCTCCGAGCGCCCGAGGGACTCAATTGTAATGTACCTTGAGCGAAGGCCGAATCTGCTTTACCGACAGAGAATACATTCGTTTCATTAGCATTAGTAGATGGGAATTCGTGGACGATCTAGGCACGTGGAAATAATCGCGAATCCTATTAACATATTATTCAGAGGCATTTTATTTTATACGCGCGTGCCTACGCTTCCCCACGCGCTAGACATACTTTGTCTTCGTCCGCCGGCAATCAGAAGACGAATCGGGTAATTAATTAATAATAATCTCTTGCTCCGGTAACCTTGTTGGGGTTATTGGTAGCGATAAAGCCGACCCACTCACCGTTGTATGCGTACGATTCCGAGTGCGGGAATTCGAAAGCGAGCCTTCGAACGTCCGCTCTGCATTTTCGCCTCGCGATCATTACTAATCAAAGCCGAAAATTTTACGAAGCCCGCCCATACCTTTGCTTCACGAAGTACGATTCCGTATTCGTTTCTCGGCGTATCCTCCTACGATACAAAATATATCCACTTCGCGTGTACTCTGACTCGCAGCAGACGCTACGACACGAGTCAATAAATAATATATTTCATCGTCGTCGTCGTCGTCGTTGTTGTTATTGTTATCGTTATCGTTTCTATGCATCAGTGTGGCGTTATTAGAGTAGTTTTAGTTGTAACAACGATTGTTGGAAGGACTTTTGTTTGTAACGGGGCCGTATCGAAGGAGTCGGAAGTTATTTTATTTTATTTTTTTTTTTTTATATATATAATTAGTAGTCGGACGAAAAGGAAAAATGATGTGTCCGTTTGGTCTTGTCGAGCTGTGGACCGGCGACTGTCAATGATATCACCGTGAGAGACGATGGCAGCCGACGAGTCGGAAAAATCACCGACGTTTGGAAAATATAATATATAAGCGAAACTGATGACGTGCATGTATAACGTACGAGCAGGTAGACGTTTACGCGGATTGTATCTTTACGCTATTATTAATGCTTGTTTCGTAAAGTTAATAATATTATAATGGAAAGATATAAAGTAAATGTAGTTGGATATTATAAGCGCGAGCATTAGTTGCGATATTTCCTTTGTGATTTGAATGGCCCTATGGCCCGATGATATTCTCCGTGTAATGACGGACCTTCGTTACTTCAGTCGATTTCCGATCCGATCCCCTTCCATTAGATTTCTGTAGAGCTTTAATCTCATTAATTATCTCCGAGGCACGTTCTTTGCAAGTCCGAGCGATTTATTGACGATTATCCAGGAGGATCGAGTCTGGTTGTCTCGTGTCTGGATGCGCTTGAACGACAGCCGCTCCGAATGCTCAAATGCTTAAATCAGCGATTAAGAATAAAAGGTCTGACGGATTGGATGAGCATCCGTTTACTCGTACTACCCGCGAGTCCCGACATGGTCGACTCTAACAATTAAGAATTCTCCTTTTAATTCCCCCGATAGCGCGCACGCCCGGCGACTAATATCGACTAACCTCTCATAACGTTAAGTGCGGCCTATGGTCGATACGTGTGTAAAGAAACGGTGTAATCTGGCAATCTGGCGAGAAAATACGTTCTTGCATCTCTAGTCGATCGCTACTCGATCGCTACTCGATCGCTACTCGATCAAATCCTTAATTTCATTTTAGCACTCTAGATTATATGCTCTGGGACGATCCTTGAGCACGTTTTCTTTCACATCAAGAGGATAATGCGTATAATGTGAGCTATTCTAAGCTGACAAGTATTCCCATAGCATATGAAGAACTCGTTGCGTCTATTGTAATGAAAAATTAATCCGCGGCCCCGGTCCCGTAACGTAATTGCCCCTACGATTTCTCCCCATCCAATGCCGCCACTTGACAATACCGTCTTTTCTTTCTTTCTCTTTCTCGTTTTTTATCCTTTTCTTTCTCTCTCCATCCCCGCCTCCGCCCCTTCCCCCGTCCCCCTCCCACCCAATAATACACGTACTTTTTAGGAATGATTGCGTATGCAAGAGCCGACGTGAATTTTTAACGCCGAAAGGAATGCACGTTCAAAACTTATTACCCTCGCCAATAACTCTGCATACCGTTATATATATTTTTATTCCTTCCCTTGTATTTTATACGTATTAGATTATGCATATATTTATCCAGTTCTCTGAGGGATCTCAAGTTCGAAGGACATCCGAACTCGACTTACCTATTGCTCATACAATCAGTTTACATTTACGACTAGCGAAGATCCCGGCCGAACCTCGTAAAGAAATTAATAATAATAAATCGTAAAAGTCCCGCGGTACCTCGTACATTAAACTCGCGGTTGTTTTATTTCAATTAACACAATCGGCTTAAGAATATTTCTTAGGGATATAAAATGGAATTGCCCCGTTATTGTCAAAGATCATATAAATACGTGAAAATACGTTGTATTCGACCGAAATAATGGAGGAATCCTCTTATGAAAAATTCAGTTTTTCAATATATATATATATATATATATGTCTGTACGTACGTACGTACGTACGTATGTATATTATAGTTACATAAGCTTTACAGCACTCGTTAACGAATCTCGTTAGTCGTACGCGCTGGAGTGCAGAGTTTTTTCATCCATTTAATCATCATTATCAATTATCATGATCGATAACCATCAATTTTCAGAATTTTATTCTGATGTATAGTCGGGAGTAATTTTTTCCTTAAAAAGAAGCTATTCAAGATAACCGCTCTTCAACTATTCATTGCCCCTGAGACGTATACTGTGATGATACATATATATGTATATATATATCGTAATGGACATGAGATTTTTAAAATCTAATCACCATATTCCTTTTGATCTCCATAGTTTAAATATCACAGCTTTTGTTCAATACAGATATTGAAGCTTAATATACTAATGCTCCTCCTCCATAGTGGGATCAAACGCATTTCTAATCAGATAATCGCGCTTTGCCAAATGAAAAATTTACTCTCTGCCCGCACCTTTTAATTCCCATGAAACTTATTTGGAAGTAACGTGGATGTCAAAACAAATATAATCGACTGTCGGCAGGAAGCACCGCCGCGACTTAAATGCTCGCTTTTCTATTTCCCTTCGAATATAACATTTACCCTTTTATCGTATGCACCATACAAACGCTTACGGTCGTAATTTTAATTCGATTTTAACGGATAATTTGACCTTGAGTTTAATTATTCACGCTAAATCACATTAAGCAGTGCTATTTTATGTATTTTATTTTACTTTTACTTTATCGAATTACTAATTTATTCAACAATAAAGTTTCCTTTAACGTAAATCGATAGCGATTATTTAATATTTATGCAAAAAAGCTACGTTGACTTATTAACTTCGCTTCAAATTCATCAAAGCGACTTGTAAATTTTGATTACGCATGTTTATGTGAGCGCGCGCACACTATTATTATCTAATCAAAATGGGGTGAAACTTACGCATACCTATCAAGATTCTCTAATTTTTTATATACTCTATATTATTATCTCGACATTGGCAATACGCACATTATCTACACTATTTTGCAAATTAAAGTACACCCGAGAAATTTCTAATCCCCGACTGAACGTACATTAATGCTGATTGGTAATTTGTTATCGCCATTATATGTATAAACATTCGGAGGTTGGCTAGTTTTGGAAATTCATTCAATAGATTATATTCTAAAGAGACGTAAGTTAATCTCTACCAGACTCTAATACACCATATAAATCTAAATATGTAAATTAAATTAGGTTATTAAATCACTGTAATTCAAAATCTAATAACTATGAGCGGAATTTTACTTTTAAGTAATAGTGAGCTGGTTTTACAAAGAGATTCTTATCGGGAATAAGACAGTTAGTAATGTCGACAGGTACTCAATTGATAAAAATAAATGATTCGGGTCGGATATAGGTTTTATGGACGTATTGTAAAGGGAGCTAGACGCTGAAATTCGCACTTTCTGATTAAAGCTAATGAAATGCATAAAATCACATGGTAAAGACGTAAATGCTCGCGTTATATAGGTGACTTTAACGGTCAGTATAAAATACGTTTCGGCACTTTATCACAGTACTCATAAAAAAACTATTCATTATTAATAGAATTTTCTATAAATTGAGACGTCTCTATGTCGCAATTAATTTTTCGCTTTTTACGTAAATCACTGTCTTACGTGCAATAAAGGATTTAAATGTCATAACTATACTGTGTACGTGATAGTCGATCTCGTAGCCATTGACAATCGCCATATAATACTGTTTTACGAGTAAAACTATAGGGTAGTTGGCGTAGATTTCGGCTCTCTGCCGTATAACGGGCAACTTTAGCATAAAGGGCTTTAGCGACCTACGAATACGCGATCAATTATTTTCATGCACATTCTCATCATCGTCGGATAAAAATTTTAAATTCCTCACAACAACTGTTGCTCACAAGGAATCCATACGCGAGGATCGATTTTACAAGGTAAACTTTTTTTTTGTCAAATAATTAATTGCAAGGGAAGGTTATCGAGCAATAAAATATACTTTTCTACCTAAGATATTTGTAATTATTATTTTTATAAAAACAAAAGAGTATCCCGAGCTTTCGTTCTCAAGCTTAAATAACTTCGAGGCTCGTGGACTTTAATAAAGAAATTATTAGTTCGGAAGATTGCGTCTTTCGAATTTCTACTCCGTTTTCAAATAAAGCCGAAATCTCTACGCCTTCCCTCTTATTTCCGAATAAAACCGACTACGAAATTTGTATTAAATGACTCCTTTTTTGTTTTTTTAAGCTTATGAATTTAGAGCATGCGCTGCTCTCGTAATTTTCGTAATTACAAACTGGCCAGAAAGTAAGTCGAAAAGAAAATAAAACATCATCGGGACTATCGATTAATTGTGCCTGTTCGTAATGCATACGTACACACATATATATATATATATATTAATCGCTGCCTGAAATATAATCGACCTAAATTATAACTATGACATTTATTTATAAAGTATATAATTTAATCGGGATATAATCCTTTCGTTTAGCGTTAAATAAGTAAAATTAAGCCTATAAGTCAAGAATTTCAATTAAATTTTCAGTATACCTTCGATGATATTGTAATTTGTATTTTAATTTGGCCACCGAACTTTCAGGGCTTTCAATTTACAAATTAATAAATCAAGAGATGCATAATATTACTGAAGATTTTTCAGAAATTCAGAAAATTTCACATCATTCATTGAAAAAACAAGATAAGAGCTTATTAAAAAGAAGAAGAAGAAGAAGAAGAAGTCCAGCTATAGACGACAGATAGAAGATCGCTCTGGATGCTGAAATTTATTGATAAATTTTTAATCCAACTAATTATCCAACGTATTCGTAATATTTTCTATGAAGAGCGATTGTAATATTAATATTATAACGAATTCCTGCCGTAAAAGATTCAATACTCGTATATTTTATGTGTACGAACCAAACCATCACATTATTAAACTAAATTTTTATAAAAGCCAATGGATCTTTCAGCTTTCAGTAATCACTTGATGTAACGGTAATGTTCCGTATTCCATTGCAAGCGCGAGCTAAAGAGTATAAGAACCGTTGGGACCAAGTGGTTGGAGGGAGTATAAAAAATTTTTTTGAAAATAACGATAAACGCTTCGTTTCTTAGATCAACTCGCAGGCGCGTTCCCATTGATTTGCCATTGATTTCATAATACAGAGTTGAATTTGTTTAAATACGGAGGATATAATGGAAGTAGAACTTAATTATGATTCGCGTATAAAGATTTTGAATTACGTATGTTTGCGTATAATTTGATTTGGCTTTCATACAATTTATTGATAACCTGGTAATGTCGAGCTGGAATATATTATATTGCACGGCATAAATCTTATAAAATAAAATACCAATTAATCTTAATTGAATCTTAAGCATATGTTTCTATATTTAACAGCTGTTAGCGTAGAAGGGCGCGTGCGCCTTGCCCCCAATGATCAATCGATCAAATAAATCAAATCTACAAATTACTAAAAATATCGAGGAGAAATCAAAGATTTCCGAGAGTACGTAAACTGCTTTTATCCTTAAATTACGAAGAATGTAAGACGTTACGTTTTATGGGCCTTAATCGGAATGTAAATCTCGGGAAGCTTGTAAAACGATCGAGTATGTTTGTTTGATTGTCCCAAACATCGAGCGGCCTAATTAAAATTTAATCTGAGTTTGCGGAAATTACAAAATGGCTACGCACTAAAAGAAACGAAAAGAAACGAAAAGAAAATAAAATAAAATAACAATCCTTGGGATAAAAATTAGTGCTTAATTACGAGTATAAAATTTCATTATTGATCTAACATGTATTTATCGTAACATCGAAGCCGCAATTAAAATAAAGAAACAATTGTTCGTTAAGAAAGACGAGCTGTAACGATTTCTGATTTATTTGTACCGAGTTTTATAAATAGTAAAGCAGGATTTACGTGAAATATCGATAACGTGTTATTATTACTAGAAATTCGTAAAAAAAAAATTTCTATTCATTATCAAAATTTACAATTGGCATTTGGCTTTTAATTAAACCTCTGCAAAGAAATGATAATTCAAATTTATTTTCATACTGCAACTAATTGAATTACTTGGCAGATTAAAAGAAAACAAGCTTTTTTTCCTATTAAGGAAGTTTTAATAATTTAAAGTTACATGGACCAGAATCTCTTTTCACTGGGTAAACGCAATAAAGAACATGGTATCTTGAAACATTAAAAGTCAGGAATTTCTTTTATTTCATAAACTTCCGGCTCCGAGTAGATAAACAATTTCATACGATTATATAGATTGTACTCGCTTACGTATTTCACGTATGCGTTACATCTTTATTAACATCAATGGAGTTTACTCTGAGATATTTTGATAAAAAAACGAGCCGAAGGGAGTATTTTCTATATTTTTTAACGTTGAACATTAAACAATTGCATAAGATGATTTCGTTGCTCCTCTCCCCCTCCCCCTCCCCACACACAAACACACCCTTCTTAGCAGGGATCAAAGAATTCAATTCTTTACGGGGTTCTTAGCTCCTTATTAAAACGCGTGTCCAGTTTTATTTTCCACGGGAATAAGGTTGAGGCAATGCGATACCAGTAAACACTGCTCTGGCTAATGCCATTAGATATAAGGCTCTTTTTAGTTGTTACCGTTTCCATGTTAGCCGACACGGACGACGTAAAGGGCGCAAGTACGCGTACGTACGGAATGGCGGTGTACGTTGCTTGGGGCGGGGGGTGGGGGGCGTGAGGCGGGGATAGGTAAGCATAGAACTACTCCGCGGTTAGTTAGTTAGTTAGTTGTTATTTAAAATTATTTGAAACTCGTATGCTTATGAGGGGGTGAAGGTGGTGCACGCGGATTAGATGTAGTGGTCCGAACGTATGCATAGCCAGAATAGCAATAAATCTAACGTTCGTTTCGTTATCCGAGAGATGGTAAAGTCGTTGGTTCAAGGCCGCCGAGGGCTTCGCGGACACGGAGTACGATCTGATACTTGTAATGAAGGTGGGGACAGTTCGACCCTACGGTACGCAACCGCGGATACATTACTTTAATGCACAGCTCTCGTATCGCCAAAGTCGCTGAATTAAACAACAGTACACGCGAGTACACGCTACTTTAATTTTCCCAGGCTATGGTTTAACGGATATTTATGCCGCAAGCTGTTAAGCTCTCCAATGGCTCTCCAATCGTTATTCGACTCCCGATTATTATCTACGATAAATAAATACCAAACAAATACCGAGAGGGTAAATAACTGAAAGGGCCGGGATTTTGCTTATTACTCTGGATGGGAAAACATTCGTACATTTAGATATTTAAGATCCAACGGATTCGTTGTTATCCCCGTCTCTCTCTCTCTCTCTCTCTCTCTCTCAAGTGAAGTTTTTTATTTAGCCTCGCTCGACAAAGAGCTTTCGTGACGAGAAATGTTTTATAGTCACTATGGTTGAATTGATTTCGATGCGCCAACGGATGTCCGTGCCGTTGACGGGCAAGAAGCTGCGCGCGAATACATGAGGAAATATGGAAAAGTGTGCGGGATAAGCTGCGCAAAAGCTTGCGGGTGGTAATGGCAGTGCCATTGAAAAATACCGATAGAAAGAAGCGCCGTCGTAACGAAGGAGATTCGAGGGGAAACGGTATCTTCCAGCAACGGGTCGGAAATAACCTGAGAGAGAGGGGGGGGAATGGACGGACGGAATTGTGGATAAATAAATAAATAAATAAATAAATAAATAGGAACGGCTCGTAGGCCAATAAAAAAAAAAACTCACGGCTCGTGTCGTATTTGATGCCGTAGAGTTCCTCGAAGCAGGGCTGGACCGCCAGGCTCCCGGAACTCGTCTTCGGCCAACAGAGGAGACTGTCCCAGGACAGGGGGCAACCTGACTCGTTCCTCCACCCCTCCTTCTCCTCCCCATCATCATTTACCTCTCCCATCCCATTATCCTTCAGGAGTCTCCGGCACTCGGACTCCGTGCTCACCTCCTTCATTTCGTATGATCAGCCGAGCGCCAACTCGGCTCGAATTACTCGGACGGCTCTGCTGGGATGACGATCGTCTCCCAGTCTCGAGAGCTTCGCTCCTTCACTGCCGCACCCGAGGCTCTTTATGCCCGGCCCCGGAGCTTCCCTTTATCCGCCTCCCAGAAATATTAAGCATTTTTCCCGTGCTTCACTCGATCACGCTCGTCCCGCCTCGCCCCGCCCCACCCCCTCACGGCCAATGGCCCCAATGACCAGTCTATCCGAAGCACTTCTTCCAGCGGGTTGGACCGGCCCCGCGGACCATTTTTCTAAGAGTCGGATCCCCGAGCAATTTCCAATCCGGGAGTCCGGGCAGACACTCGCTCGCGACCGCAGCTCGACTTCCGCCCCCCCCTGCTGATCCGGCGACTACGATCGACGGACCTCGACTCGAGCCCTACTTTAGAGTCCCATCTAACGTTGGCGATCCCTGCATTAGCCGCCACTCAACGCGGATCCCGTGTAAATCCAATGGTTGGAGGAGCGAGAGGGCGAATAGGGGCTTAGCACCACCTCCGCAACTTTTGCCTGACCATCTACCCTTCGAGCTCCTTTACCAATGGCCTAAGGCATTTTTTATTTATTTCCTGCAACATAAATAAACGAATTACTTCACCATTAGTTCACTCGCACGGCTTACCCATACCGGGACAATACCACCAGCTGGGGATGGGGGGGGAGGGGGGAATTAACAACAATAGTTTTGCATTTCTTTTAACTAACGGCTAATCATCGTTGCGTTAAACGCAAAGGAGGACCAGCCTTTCCTCTTCCCTCGTAACTCTGCTCTGCATGTGTTTATACGCAAGTTTATATATATATATATATATACAATGGATTTTTATGCTCAATGGGTGATGAAAAAGTAGGAGGAGGAGAAGGAGAAGAAGAAGAAGAAGAAGAAGAGGTGAGATTTATGAGACATTTTCAATTTCAGTGGCGCTTGAATTGTTGTCGGCCATTATAGAAATTAAAATAACGGAGCGTGAACTAGTCCCATGGGATCAGTATTAATTAAAATATTCTACTGGACTCGCTAATCTTTATTTATTTATTTATTTGTTTATTTACTCACTCATTCACTGTATATCTCGCCACGCCTCCCACCCTCCTCCTCCTCCTCAATGCACACCCACACGCATTGAATATTAATCTTTGAGGTTCGATTATTTACGAGATAACGCAGGAGAATTTTCGGACACCAAGTTCACGTATTCGTAGAATATGCTAACCTCCTCTCCTAACCCCAATAACCCCCTAGACCCCTCGCCCCCTCCCCTCCCCCTGCCATTTTATAAAATTTTTAGATGGCGAATTCTTCATTCGAAGGAATTCTAATAATGCGTAAGTGAAACGACCGATACATGCATTATTTATTGCGCTTCTACAATCCATGGGGATGATTTATTTTCAGACCATTGTTAATTTAATCGTTCATAGAGGAGGATAGAACGAAGGGGTTCGACGTTACGTTAACATTTAAATAAGCAGCATAGAGAAAAGCTTTCATTAAACTATGGATTAGCAGTTTAACTCGCAATTTATGACTCGCGTGCTGCGACGATAATGATCATGGATCATGAATTATCCCGAAACTAGAATAGAGTTATTGTAATAAAAAATTCATACGGGATCGCGGGTAACAAAAAAAAAATGATTTAATCGATCCGACATCATTTATCTGACTACCGAGTATCGAATGTCGGCATCCCTTCGTGTTTTTGTATTTGTCATAAGAAGGATTGTCGTGGGATTCGGGGGAATGATTTTGACGTCGGTTATCGATGATTGATTAATCACCTAAGTCTAGCTTTGTTGTTATCGAATCGAAACGTAAGCGATACGCACTATTGGTAATTAGCCGAAACTCACGAGTCGCGAGTGGTAATTCGTTAAATGGATGCGATTGAAATGATCGAGAGGCATCTCCGTGATACGCTACGTTATACGCGCACAGATGGCCGACGGGGGATGGGGGGGGGTGTTTAAAGGGAGCCACTCACCAGCTTGATCCCTTAATGGAGCCTGAGCTCCTCCATCCTCCTCCTCCTCGTCCTCCTCCTCCTCCTCCTCCTCCTCCTCCACCACCTCAACCACCCCCGCCTCGTCCTCCTCGACGTCCTCCCGCATACGTCAGGCACAGCAGCCAGGGAAGCTCAACGTTCGCGGATATACTTTGACAGTGGAACCGATTGCCGGACACCGAGCCTGTCAATAGTCAAAGCCACTTGTGACGAGCCAGGGGGGTAGCAGCGGCACGGAATCGAGAGCGAACGCGATACTCCTCGCGCAGAGGCGCATCTCGACGGCTGGACCGTCGGCGGCTGCCTGTCACGGACCTCCGTCCGTCGACGGAGTGTCGGCGACCGGGAGGCCCCCGGGCGCATGCGCCCCATCCACAGGTTGCCGGCGTCTCCTCCGCGGCTGCTACTCCCTAGCTCCTCGCTCGCCTACGCCCCCGTCCCCGTCCCCGTCCCCGACCAACCTCGCCAAGCTCGACCGAGTCGACGGGCCGAGGAGGCGCAACGAGAGGTGGCAGATCAGAGATATAAAGAGACCGCGATCGGTGGCTGCGCTCGCGAGCTCATTACCGCCCCCCCCCCACCTATACATCGGCCCCCTTTAATCTCGCGATTCCATTTTTACGGAATACCTCGTCGTCCGAATATCTCGGCCCGTGAGCTTAGGGGCGCCCCCCGCCCCCGTTAGAATATCAATGCGATACCGCTGACAAGCCTATCGGATTATATACTCTTGGCTTAATTACGATAAAGAATCGATCAAGTGGCCAGGCTTCGCGCCTCCTTCCTCCTTCCCCGGGAACGTACGGTCTCGCTCTAATAAAACTTTATCCCTTTTGACAGTTCTCGCTGTCCCCGACGCATACGTTAACCGTTTTTATAACGATTCCTCTTGAGCCCAATAACCTCTTGAGGCCTTGATTTAAATTTAAATTTGAGGGGAGGGCTGGAATGGAATGGAAGAAAAAAAAAATAAATAAATAAATAAATAAATAAAAATACCGCTTGCGCGCCAGTCAATCGCGATAATATTGGCCGGTTAATGTTTGACCACCGACTTGTTGTATTTTCAATTGAACCTTGCTTTATTCTTTTAATCGTTACTTTAATTTTGATTTTAATAAACCGATGCTGCCGAGTACGGGGGATGCATGGAGACTGAGAGTGACTGAGAGTGACTGAGAGTGAGCGAGATTGAATTTTCATATAAAATTTTGACGTATATATATATATATATAATATAGGTTCCTTTTTCTTTCTTTTTTTTTTTTTACTTTCACGCGATTCGTCTGGTTCTCGTAGTTTTGCCGTTTTTTTTTTTTTTAAAGCATCGCCTTCTTCTTACACACGTGACGCGCAGCTTTAAAACTTTATAAACAAGATTCGGGGTAAAGCATTTCCTTCGTTAACTAGACACAAAGAAGAAATCACCGTGTAGGAACGTAGAGACCACCACCGAACACCGGAAGCATATCAATTGAATTTTAATTTTACTTTTTTACTTTAATATTGTTCCATTCGAGTATCCGTCGTACGTATCTGTATTATGCAAAATATCATTTTGGGAAAGCAGCCGCTCCCTTTTAAGCCTTTTGTTTCAACTATACTTTTATAAAATATTAAGCAGAGTATATTTATAAACCAATAAAAGTTTTTTTATAAAATTCGAAACCGTAGATCTTGTTTTAAACAATAACGAATTACGTGGAAAAATCTTGCCCTCAAACCGCTTACTCACCTTATACCTGTAATTATACCTGTAATTTATTGTACCTGGTATTAACGTAATTATACAAATTATTAGTAAAGCAGCACACACTGACACTGGTAATAACTCTTATTAATATCTCAGCTTTATATACTTCGTGAACGAACATCTTATTCTCCTCGTATTATTGTCTAACGCAAAGTGTAAAGTTACATGTATAAAAAAAAAAAAAAAAAAAATTACAGGTAATTGAATAAAATTGTGAGAGTCCCTCGGACGTACGTAGAATTGTTTATCTGAAAAAAAATCTTTCAATTAAAAAATGGCAGTCAGCCATCTTGAAAATAAAATTAGATCGAAAGAAAGGAGTGTGTTCCAGTTTTTTTTTTTTTGGATTTCTCGCTACTAATGGAAGAATCAAACTTTTCTTCGGATAGGGAAGGTAGATTTTTTTTTTTTTCTAATTATTTCCTCGTCTATTAACAATATAAGCTCTTGTGTTAAAAAAAAAGGAAAGAATCAATACAGAGCCGAAGTAAATTGTTATTTGAATCGTGAAAAATTAGCGTGAAAAATTTTTTCTCTATAAAATCCATCGCTCATATTGTTGGAATTATTAATTAATTGTATTTTTCTCGTGGTATCGTGATATTGTGATTTACTTTCACGGGCACGCGAAAAGGGTTAAAGGGGAAAAAAAAAAAAAAAAAAACTGACCGTCTCTGACGCTCACCGTGACTTTATCCTTCATAGGATCGTTTAATTGCCGAATCGCGCCGCTCTCTTTCTCGAATCCCGAACCCGGATTAAGATTTTTTTATTTATGACTGATAAATCCGGCGATTTCTATTCCCCTAATGAAATAGCCATTACACGTTCAACCGAACGAACATCACGAGCGCCTTAGACGCAAAAGGACGGATTTATTATTTATTAATAATACAGGCTATTTATATAAAGAAGCCAGATAATCCATCTCGAGAATTAAGAAGTCACACGATTCTAGAGTGATTTTATGCACGTGGAGTCGGAGCGGCCCAGACTCTTCTTCGCCTGTGCAATAATATCGATTCATTGCACATTCGTTATGATAAAGTGGAGGGTACTTAATAATTAAATACATTTTTCTCTCGCTAAAGTCAACCCGCGATGTTTATATACGAGCTGTGCGTGTATAAAGACATATGTCGGTGTGCATGATCGAATGAAGATGTTCTCGAGACGATCGAGGGATCGCTCGTATCGCGGAAAACGTGAATTCTCCTGTGCGTGTCTCAGAACTCGTCGCGGATCGCGGATCCATGCTTATTACCCTTCTTACTACCCGGGGTATTTGTATTACGAAATACAATTATTCTAATTTCTTTAAATGCAGTTAACAACGAAGACAATTTTATGCAATCCCGTGTGATCGACAGATGGAACAACAAGAATATTCATTGGAAGTGAAAGCTTCCAATTTGTCGGTAATAGTGATTATATTCTTATAATCGTATTATAAATGACGCGAGCGTACTCACTTTCGTTCGATTCATGAATTTCCTTTGCTTTCTATACGGTCTTAAATAATTATATCACACGACGTCGAATTATGCGAATCGATTAATCGCATTATCGCATACCAAATACAATTGATCGCTCTTTACTCCCGTGAATCTAATTTAACGAAAGCGAGCAGTCAATAACAGATAATTATGTTATTGTGATATTCGTACCTTCGACGACACTGTTATTTATAAGAGAAAAATTATATTTTTCTTATACGACCAATACCACGCAGATAACTTATTTTCAGCCGATGTATAATATCGAAACGTATGCTAACTACTGTGGATATTGACGTGGCCGTAAGGTATAATTACATAGAGGTACGGAGTAAAAGTGTCTTTGATGCTTATTTGCTTTTATTTTCGAGAGGGAAAGAAATCCTTTTACATCGATCGATGCTACGCAATCCCTTCACTATTGTGAATATTTAACGATATTGTTTTTAATTTAATAATAATTTACCCATACCTATCCGTCGCGTAACATTATTAAGGAATTTTAAATAAAAACCTTATCTCGACGTGCAATAATAATAATAATAATGATTTCACGTAAACTCACGTCAAACGAATTATAAAAGTACTTGCGATGATTCGATTGAAATTTGTTTTTACATTAATTTCAAGAAACTTTTTATATACAGTACGATTACGTAAGATCGAGAGCTTTTTAGTCCGCTTACACAGAGATCTGTCAAGATATTAATTATTAACAATGACTTACCTCGGTAGATACAAGTATTTCATACGTTAACTTCTTACGTAACAAGCTCGTACGATATTTACAGAAGCTTTGCATTTATTTAAAAACAAACAAACAAAAAAAAGAAGAAGAAGACTTTTCAAATTGGTTCAATTAAAAAAGAATTTATTTATCTCCGCGAATTATATTTTGTTAAATTTTGTTTGCTTTTAACTCAAATTGTCTTGGATTTTATCAAATAATTCAACAAAGCAATTACCATTTATAATTAAAAGAAAAGAAAATAAAAAAAAAAAAGAAAAATAAATAAACGAAACAACAAAATGAATTCTTTCAAAGAGAATTTTTTATAGACACATGTATGCTCTGAATTTTATAATATGATTATTTGCTTCCAATAATTGCCATGACTCTACATTGTTATGCATGTTACGCGGCTTAGGTTATACTCGACGAGTACGTGTCACGTCGGGGTGCATAGCCCTGGACCGATATTCTAATCCGCCACGATAGATAGACTTGCGCTGCAAATTAACGCGAATCTACTTCAAGTTTCGAATCTCGAATGTCCTCCTTCCCAGTAGTGGTCGTGGTGAACCCAGTAGTGAACTCGTCACCTCAGCCGAAGAGCCGTTCGTTTCATGGCTGACCGAACGAATTCTTATTATTACCTTAAAAAAATCTTTTCACTGCGCCCGGTCTCCTCTTCCTCGTTACACTGCCCGTTACAGACTTTACACCCTCTCCTCTGCCGGGGTTCGTTCCTCCTTTTATTCCCCCAAGTCGTAACCGCCTCGTGCGGTGCTTTTACTACCGGAGCTGCCAGCGGACGTCCGCGAGAGCCTGTTCCAGGTGACAGCCGCGGACAGCAGACTGCATGTACTACTGGAAATTACATACACCGCAATGGGCGACAATCTGTCTTTGAATATTTTATATTAAAATGGCCCTCTGTCCGCTCTGTCCGCCATTCCCTCGTTTCAACGCAATTTCCGCATTTTTAATATTACAATACAACCACCCCATTAGACGCGTGTCTTAAAAACGAAAAAGCGCGTGCGCGCTCGCGAGAGAGAGAGAGAGAGACTGTGTAAAGTAAAGTATTGTTAGAGATATGCTTTAATATTGAACTGAAAGGGAAATGGAGCCGAAGTACTTTGTACAAATAACATTCGAAATAATGTAAATAAAAAATTGTATTAAATCGGAGCTCCGATAAGAATTGGCTCCTTAGTATTCCGTCGCACGCGGCTCGTTTTTATTATATTTTCTATATAATTAGCTGTACAATGTCGTGCGAGATTATCATTCGAACGTTCTAGAATCCGTTGAAATTTTCTTTTCGGCCAGGAGACTTCGGTTATTGTGAACGAACGAACGAACGAACGAAATTTTAGAGAAAATCTAGACTAGAATTAAAGGTAATCTTTTGTATATACGCGGCCGAGCCTTCTCTGCGTTCCTCTTTCTTTGCCAGACTCGCGAGACTCGCCTCTCCTTAAAATACATTTTCATAAAACTTATGGCAATTCCTGGGGGTATCTGCTGACGATCTCCTCAGCTAGCCAACGATCCCACTGAATACCCATATTGAATTCTTTCTCTTTCTCTTTCTCTCTTTCTCTCTTTCTCAATATCAGTTCGGTAAGCTTCATTTATCGAGGAATTCCACGCATATCGTTAGACATTGTGTTACCTCGAGTTATCATATCAACCTTCCGAATAACGTATACGACTAAGGAATTCGCCCCCGAAACGAATTCCCTTGCTTTTTCCCAAGGACGAATACTCGACAAGAACGAACTGCATGCCGATACGCGCTTCGTATCTGCTCGGGGGCCGTAAGTAAAGGAGTAAAGGAGTAAAGCCCCTTGTGGAACTTTATCCTCCTTATGATATTATTGCGAATTTAACGGACTTTGGATAAAATTTTCGGCCAATCGCGAAGACTTTCTCACAGACTTACGCTCTTCGACCGATCGAACGATTATTATTCCACCTATACGTACGTTTTTAATAATTTTACGTATCCGCTTGTATATTAACGACTCGAAGGGAATTAATTGTCTTGCTTTCTTCGCGAGGCCTATCTTCTATCGAGCAGTGTTAGCAGTGAAATGGTAAGATTTCCTTTAGGCCCACGATTTGCCTACAAATAAGCTACGTAACAGCAATTGCGCCCAGCCGGATAGATCGGCTATTTCTATTTCTTCTGGGTACGAATCCAAATAAATTCTTCCCCTCATCAATAAATTGTCATTTGATTCGGTATAAATAAAATGGCCAGCCTAGCCTTGATCGAGCGGCTAATCCTATCGAACGGATCCCTTTTTCGCAGTCCGCGTTCGCCTTAGAAAGCAACGATATCTCGTAGGCGAAGATGCTACGCTCATGTATTACCTTTGGCTTCTCGCCGAAGAGAGTTCGTAATAATTTCGAGCCTCGAGCGATTGGTTTTTTAATGAATTTTACGCGCATTATTATAATAATGGCTCGTCAATTAATCGTAAATCAAAAGATGGCTGGTATTTTTTCAAGCATTCGCTTAGACGTAGCGGCGAGTGGTGTGGTGTCCTTGGGGGAGTATTATCACCTTCCCGGCCCATTCCAATATTAGAATATAATTTCTTCCCAAGAATAGAACGCGAACTAGTTCTCATTGTCGCCCCCCTGCCCCCGCCCCACCCACTACCCTTGCTACTTAAGCTCACTTACGCGTTTCTGGCTCTTTCTATCGAATTATAAGTATTTGCAGCGCCTTCAAGGCCGTCCAACGTGAAGCCTTTGACACTTCTTATTTTTATTCGCATGACACGTGAATTTAAATTTCCCTTGCAGGGTGCGACGATTGTTAAAAGTCGGATCGCTTCGAGTCGGATAAAATGCCAGCCAGCCAGCCCGATCGATTACCCCCAATAACTTATATTTGTTTGCGGTGATTTGCCGAGGCTCTGCTTACGATAATTGCGTAAAAAATATCTAATGTTTATACGTTCGCCGCTAAGGTAAGGTAAAACTCATGAGCGCCATGCGTAAATAAAAGCCGCTATTTCTCATAAAGCCAATTGCCTTACACTCTATTAAACTTTCAGCTTATTTCCAGACATTCAACAATTACATTATTAATTGTTATTATTATATTCGACTATTTACAGTAAGCTTGTTATCCCGTGTACTTAATGCACTTAAAATTCATTAAAATAGAGTACTTTCGCTCACTTTATATAAAATTATAAATTACAATGGTGTGATTTACAATATAAAGAGCTCACGACATTGTAAACATTTCTATTGCTCTTCATGTTTACATAAGCTTGTGTGTACATGTATTATTATTTTATGGCTAGTAGAATAACGTACAAGAACAACTTCTTCTCCTAAGATGTAACATTAAAATATAATAAAATAAAAATATATCGAGTGATTTCTGCAATAAACAATGACACGTAAATCGTATACAAGGTGCAAGAAATCCTACCAAAGATGACGTACTTTTACCCTCAACTTATATTAATATATTATATTATTTAGTTATAAACCAATTACGTAAAGTTAATGATTATCGTATTGATCATTGCTGTTTACATTCACTTAGTTTTTCGACATTTCGTACTACAAAAATTTCCTTCCGAATGAAATTAGAAACGAATTAGTCCACCTATCGTTGTTCCGATCACTAGACATTTCCATAAAAAAAAAAAAAAAAAAAAAAAAATTGTTCGATTAATGTGCGCTTAAGTAGACATGCAGGTGCACAGATGCGAACGCCTTTAAAGTCGATTTATGTTAATAACTTGAATAAAAAGTCTATAAAATTATAATTCTTACACGTTCTGGATTTGGAATTGGAATAAAAAAAAAAACAAAAGGCTAAAAGAAAAATTGATTAGGGAGGAGAGTGAGTATTGTTATTCTAGTGAAAATCGACTGGTTTCCCGTAATGGTCGGCATTAAGTAAAAGAATGAAGAGTTTCATTGTCCTGGATTTCAGGGCATTCGACACTGCTTATATTTATTATCAATAATTATGACTATGGCGAGCAGTCTTTCTAAACTCGAGCACTCCTACAGTGAGTAGTAATGACGTGGTCGAATGTCGAAAGGCTAAAACGACAAATAAACATATTCGTAGGAGTGGGCCGTAAAACAAAAGGTGTCTGTTAAACGTCGTTTCGATAACTCGTTATCGGAGTATTGGAGAAAGGCGGCACCGATCTCAATCTATACGAGACAGATCGCTTATAAATTGAGATAGAGAGAGAGAGAGAGAGAGAGAGAACAATCTGTATTATTAGATTAATAATGGGAATGAAGGGGACGGGTCGAGTTAAAAATGTCTAGATTTAAGAAATCCAAGCTCGATTGGTTTGTCGGCTGAGATCGATGTCAAACTGATTTACTTGCTCTCAGAGCGAAATAACAAAAACGTATAGCTGATCCGCGACACCTTGTTAAATAAATGGCGAACGAGTTACACCGAAATATTCCGCTTGTGGGCCGCGGTGCCGCTCGCTTCGACAAACTCCAAGTGCTTCTGTGCTTTCTCGAAGCTCCGTTCCTCTGTCGTGTCGTTGCCGACCTGTCGAGCGTTGCTTATAAATTCCCTAGAATAAATATCTCAAGTCTCGCAGAAGCTCCGGCAGTTTTATCCAATGCAGGACTAATGTGGGACCAATAAAAGCCATTGCCGTCTACTCGTATTGGCACATAAATTTCCTCTGCGCGGGTAATTATAAGCACTGCCGTTAAAAATTACGGCAATGCCGGTAACTTTAATGAGCTCGTTCAAATTATTAAAATAATTAGGGCTTAGATTTTACGTAAATATCAGTATTAACAATTAGCCCTTGATACAATATATCATTGGCTCAAGTGCACAACTCCCTGTTGTATCTGTTCAAGTGACCCGCGCTAACAATTCTACGGCATCGGCGGTGCTGGTATTATCATTATTATCATTATCATTATCATTATTGTTATTAACTCGTTATTATACGCTCGTAGCCGCAGAGGGTTTGTTGAAAATTTAGAATTGAATTTTAATCGAACTGTATGTGACGACGATGGCCGTCTTCGGATCATAAAACATATTTTACTTTAAGGTTAAATGCTAGAGAGCACGCGTTAAATCTCTATATATTATATTGATTTAAAAGATGAGCAGGAGATAAAGACAGGTAATAAAGAATAAGAATGGTGGTAAGAATTTATGGGGAAGCTAATACAATATCTTTTATATGCCTGTTGAATGGGAAGGCGATTTGTTTTCTCCGTGATTTCTCTCCACGGACAACCAAGCGTATTAATTGCCTTTGAAGTGCAATACTTTATACGCGACAACGATCTTCAACGGGATGTCCACGTATTTTTTTTTTTATGCCGCGGGGGCTCTGGCTGCCTCCTCCTCCTTTACGATAACTATTATTAAAAGTCCCTTATTCGATTTACAGTCTAAAGGTTATTGTCCGTATACGTTCAACGCCTACTTTTCCTACCCCCGAGTGAGATTATACCTACACGTGCGTCTGTAGGTTTCCGTAAATTCGTTATACGTGACAATAACGCGACGTAACTTGGCATTGGCTTTAAAAGAAAAAACAATTTCTTCTCCTCTCGGATGTCTATGGATCTATGGATGTCTGATCGGGCGATCTACGAAGAAGGCCTATACTCCGTTAACGGAACTAATCGGACGTACAAGGACCGTATAATCGGAAGCCTTGCGCGATCATAAGGGATTATATAAGGGCATGAGCACGACGTGCCAAAAAAAAAAAAGTGTGAGCGTCCGTGTAATTTACAAGCAGCTCGTAATAAGAGCGAAGCTTATAAATGAGCTGCCGCGTCTGCCTTTACATGCGTTTACGTTTGCCCTGCGTTCGCGTGTGGCAAGTGCAGTCGAGGGTGAAATACATATTTTCCATGTAAATAATTCGCGCTGCTTGTAATGCGAAATTCGATAGTCCCAAGATCTCAAGAGATTGGCTACGTTTTATCTTTACTTCGAATGATTTTCAATTCATCGGCGACTTTGTCTCGCCGTTGATCGAGACCAAACGTATTATTCTAAGCACCGACTCGGCCAATCCAATAATCTCCGGTTGAAAACTTATAACTCGATCGAGCTCGCTCGAACCTCAAATCTCAACAACATCCTTATTTTCAACGATTTTTCTTCTGAATTCTGATTACGTCGTGGGGGGTGGCAGAGTGATACGACGAGCGCGGGTGTTCGTTTAAAAAAAATTTACACTAAACGATCCCGTATCCCCGACAACCGCTCCTGCGCCCATTTCGTAATCACAAACTTTCAGATGAAATTCTTCTTACGAAACTTTTTTAATACAATTACCTATTAGTGCGCCTTTACTTACAGGCTTCAGTGCAGTCGTAAGCAAGCAAAACCATATTAATTGAATTCTTCACGCCGATGCGTCTCTTAATGCCTCCTGAATATTGTCATTCCAATGGCATCGAAAAGAAAATACAATTTCCTCGAATACAAAGTATACGGGCTGACTATCCATTTCATATAAATTATCAATAATTTTGTATATCATTGTGTAATACTTCTTTCGATCCTTCTTCGCGAGACCTTACTAGAAAATTATAATAAAATATAGGCACCAATAACCCCAATAAATACGTACGAATACATTTTAAAAGACCAATTGACAAATTAATACATAAGATAATATACGTATGCTCGGGGTAATGTTACAAAACGTTCGTTATAAACTAATAAATAACGAATATGCGTGTCTGCGACGCACCACGACTACCCTTGCTATTGTTTTCATGTGAAATCGTGTATATGCTTATTGGTGCATAAATACGCGTTGATTCTAATCCCTGGCTATAAAATCCCTTATATTGCTATGTAATCTCGGTACTCTGAGGTAATCTTGGAAAATGCTGGAAAAGGCTTGTATAACAAGTGATATTCATCATAAATCAAAATATTTTTTTCCAATCAAATGCACGCAGCTTGAAATGTTTAAATATGGGACTTGTGTCTGAATCACTTGAAAAATAGTAAGACTAGTCACATCTTGTCGAGGCGATATATATATACGTATATATATATGAGTCTGCACCTAATGGATTAACGCAGTCAATGGAAATATTTACATCGGACACTTTATACAGATTATTTATTATGAAAATACTGTCTCGGCAGTCTTTAGTAGAAATTCTTCGTTTGACGATGCGAAGGAGCAGTTTCACGAAATGTTAAAAATTTTTAAAATTCACTACGTCAACAGGTACAGGCAGTTGGTACTTCTTCTTCTTCTTCTTCTTATTCTTATTCCTCTACAAAAAAATATGGTGTATTTTTCTTTAAAACATTGTACGGGATGTATTTTATAAAACATGAAAGATACTGTAACGCGCTTCGCTAGAATTGTGACTTTGACGAAGTTATATTATTGTAAGCTTCTTGCAAGAATACGGACATACGGACATTAGCGCTTGCATTAGATGGATACTTCACAATACTCATAAGTAATAATCCGACTCATTTACATTTGACGTATTTGTAAAATAAAACAGAAATTAACATTTTTATGAAAAGCCGATTTCATGATGAATGTAATTAGGGTTACAAAAAGTTTAATTAGGATCTTCATTAGATCATCGTCGTGTTTCTCCGTCCCTTTCGTCTATATAAACTAAACATATAAATCTATATTATCTGACAATCTAATTTATCGTAATAATTATTCATTGAATGAAAAGTCTAGTCGAGTTTCCTCGACTCTAGTTTCCTCGGAATAGTCAAAGCAAGCCCAAGAAATATATAAAATGATACTCGCAGCTCTTTTGGAAATCTATTTATAAAAAAATTCAAGGAAATATCCGAACGCCGCTAACGTATCGTAAAAAAAAAAAAACCTACGGAAATGCAGAATTCATTAGAGCGACGGTATCGGTATCGTGCCTCTTTCATGTAAAATTTATTAAACGCGAACTACAATTATACATTATACAATTATACAATTTTTTTTTTGTATCGAATGCCGCGATAAATTTATCGAATTATAATGATTTTATCACCTTCGAGCGAATGCTCTTTACTTCGTCATCGAAAGCATATTCGCATTCGAAATTTACGTGGCAATAAAATAATACTTTGACACGATTTCAAATGCGAGGTCTAGTTCGACACGCGCGGCGCGCACTGCACACATTCGCAAATAAATGTAATAAAACGCAACGAATGGAAACTGGAGTGGAATATTTAGAGCGATTTACCTCGAGATTAGAGTCGTCATTCTCATTCGTTATTGCATTCATTACAATTTCCCAGGATACGTTCTTAAATGCCTCTACGCCCGCGCAAAAACGTGCGAAGAAGAAGAAGAAGAAGAAAAATAATAATAACAATAACGATAATAACGATAATAAACGATAATAATACCGTTGCCAATATTACGTATATAATATTATGATGGAGCGCATGGGACAAAGGCGTGATGCTCGTTAGGAATGAAATTGAACTCGTCCCGTAGGTACGGTACGATAGCGTTTCATGGAGTACCGATGACTCGTGGACCGTGTAGAAATAGATTGTACGAGGAGGGCAGAGTTGGTGGGCAGCTTCGATAGGTGATTGAACGAGAAATGTAATGTCGTGGGGAAACCGAGGGGGTACGGCAATTATCAAAAAGAAAATAGCTTACGCACGGGGCCGGAGAAAACCGAGAGGAAGGATAAATAAACATTCGGCGGGAGCGCGTGTGCATTACGATTAGTTTTATTGGTTTCAATAGGTAGGAGGAGAATATAGGAGAATCTCGTTCGCTCATCCGCCTAAAGGTCGAGTTGGAATTTTCGAGTAAGGTTCGTTTTATCTCCCTTTTTGCTGCTAAATTCAAATACGCATTTAAAAAATACGCACTACGTAGCCCCGGCATTTCACGCAGACGTTTTTAATAATCGAACCTCAGCCTCCGTGGATTTTCAATAATAATAACAATAATAACAATAACAATAACAATAATAACAGAAACAACTCGTGCAGCCGCTGAACCGCGAGCAATAATAATATCGGGAACGAATGCATTCGGGTATCGAGCGTATGTCTACCCGGGCGATCTGTACATGGGTATCTTACGAAAACAATGCGGTCCGTTGGTGCTCGCAACTGCCCACGCAAAGACGCGTTAAATTTATTGGGAATAAGAAATTATGACTTTCGTAGGGTCTCGGGTGAACCTTATGCGATTACCTTATTACGAAGACGTATGCGATGAAATATTTTAAAGAAAAAATTAATGTATGCGGCGGCAGCGTCAAGAGGAATACGTTGGATTTGTAAAAGGATACTTGCAGGACTTGCCAATATACTACGTAGATTCGACAAGCCGAAGATTTATTATTTGCGATAAATAAATATTTACAGGTCAACTAATGAAAAGGCATCGTTCAATGTATAGTAAAGACCCGGACAGCTTATACCGTTTATTTTTCAAGGATATTTTTTCCAAGTATCTTTCTTCGGCTAGCTTTCGAATTTAATATTTTTAAATGTTAAAAATTATATTGAAGCGATAAGTACCGCTTGAAATAGTTTTTACGATTTCAAAATAAAATCTTTGCGTTATACGATGGCAGTCGCAGAATAACATTATCTTGAGTTATCAAATGCATATACGCCCGTGCGTGTATGTGTACGTGTGTGCGCGCGCGCTCGCATTCCAGTTATCTTCTTTTTTTTTTTAATCTAGTTAAAATCGTCGTTATTTTAACGAATGGCTTTAACGACATTTTAAATGCTTAATAATTCACGTACCGATAAATACAAATTAATATTATATTATATTATATTATCCTCTTACGATATCGACTCCCCTCGTATTACGTAACAACATCCAGGCTGTAAAGGCGCTGGACCCTGTTGGGTACTACGTAAGCGGTTTATTATACAGGATCGTAAGAATAAGTACCGATGCGCATCTTGTAGATTTAAATCGAGTATTCCGATGATCCATATCAGTGCAGCGTATACATATATACATATATACATATACATATGTCAGCGTGTAGGTTAGCGATATGCGTTATTAAAAAGCCATTCGATCGGTGGAAAGGTAAGACAATGTCAGTTTAAAAAAAAAAGAGAGAGAGAGAGAGAGAGAAAAAGTAGACCTCCTTAGGATTACGCATAGGAGTCCGCTTTTAATATCGGTTTGTTTAACGAATGCTGCTGCTGCTGCTGCCGCAACTGAGAGTCAATCGTCCTGGATTCCGACGCATTCGTTCTTCAAGCAACTCTCTTGACGACAACTTTTCCTCCCCTCGATTATGTATTCATACATTTATAAACCGGATATTCTTCCCGTTACGTCATTTCCAAACCTTATTTTACGTCAAGTAATGAGCCTCGTGACCGAGCTGGCTTTTTATAAGCAACATACCGCGAAGTATGTTACAAAGTAACTGAGAGAATCCACGTCGATAACGACGAGTGAATAATTTAATTAATCGATCGGAGTTATTGCGCGACGGCAGAGCCGGGTTAATTATAAAGAGGAGCCTATTGCGGTGCGTCGTCGTCGTCGTCGTCGTCGTCGCAGCAGCAGCAGCTTACGTTATAACGTATGACTTTAATAAATGGAACGGATCGTCCTGGGAGCCAGGACTCCCGAATCCGCCATTACGGCTATTTATCCGCTGGAGGAAATATCGGTTACGAGCCGCGTATCATTAAGCACAGGCTCACGTGAAATGGCGGGGCGAGGGTCGCAGGGAAGTACGCGGGGGCTCTCTGTGCGCCGGCATTTACGGTCTACGGGTAGTCCCCGAGTCCTAGAGGTCGGGAGAGCCCGTTAAACAGCTGCGGGGAGACATTGTTGTCCGTCTCCGTAGCTCCGAGTCAACGAACCTACGGAGGGTATTGGAGGGGGAGAACGAAGTACCTTAAGTGGCTGGATGAGCGAAGTCGTGAGCTTTTTCGACGGGTGAAGGGGGGCAGGGGCGGGGGCGGGGAATCGCGTACCAGTCGATTCAGCGCTGGAAAGCGTGGAAATGTGCTCAGAGTCGATTATATTCAACTGCAATGAGCATATTAAACAGACAAAGCAGAAGAATAATAACAATAATCGAGAGGTGGAAGTAACGCCCTCGCAGCATCTCTCTCTCTCTCTCTCTCTCTCTCTTTATCTTTGAATCTTTTAAAAGGCACACTATTTCTATGTTTAAATTATCTTTGGCAGTCACCGAGTCATTTATGCGGAGTATGCAAATATTTTATGGGACAAGGAAAAGTATAACGATCCGACACGTACATTGACATCCAGCACTGACAGATGTATTATTAACGTAATCCAATTCGCTTGGAGATCGTCATCGTTTAATTATTATTCGCGAGAGCGACGGAACAACAATAAGAAGGGAAATTTTTTTTTTCCCCCTACTCCGCAGGGACTTTTTATATTATTTGTAAGGAGCATAGCTTACGAGCATAAGGCTATGGAAGCATTATGGAAGTTTTACAAATTTTGTTTGCCTAATAAGTCGGGATGGTTGGGCCGAGTCACGTAATAAATTTATCAGTCGCTTTGCAAATCCATGAGCAAATATGCCAAAAAAACACAGGCTTTCGTTGCAAAAGTTTCCCAACTCGAATGTCGAACCCCTGAAGAACGAAGGCCATCGATTATTCGCATAAGAAAAAACTAAAACTAACCTCGTTGCTTAAATATTATACTCGGACGGCGTGGCTACCCGCAAAACCTGAGGCTAATCAGGTTATTGGGGGTTATTGGGGGTTATTGGGGGTTATTGGGGGTTATTGGGGGTTACAAGGCACCGACAAAGCCGTATTTTGAAATTCTGCGATAATACGGCGGCAAGGTATCGTTATATTGAGATCGAGCAAGTCAAGTAATCGAGGCTTCCCGAGCGTCTCGGCTCCACTAGCTAATCAATTGGAAAATGGTTTCCACGAGGGGACGAAACTATAGTTTATATCAATGGTGCAGCGTATGGCCTTGGCGAGGGCCACGCGAGCCCTTCCACGGTACCCTCGATAATTTTTCAGAATCGCTACGGTCATTCTCATTGAGTATATTTATAATCCTTCTGCGATGCACCCACCCACCCCCCTCTTCCCAACCTGCCCCTCTCACCGGATATTCCTCGTCGTGTTATAAAATAAATAAAATAAAATAAAGAAGAAAAAAAAACCCATTAAAATACTAAAGGGATGATTAAAAAGTAAATAAAAAAAATAATTTGTTTCGCTGGGAATCGGAGCTCTTCCAATGGTTAAACCATAATGGTACGAAATCATTGACCGACAAAGTCCATTAAATTAAAAGTTCCGAAGCTTTTATTTAAGGAATGACGTTTGCATTGCATTGGCGAATGATTTCTCGGTCTCGTTGTATCGAATGAACAGCCGCGAGTCGCGCCTGTACAGGCTCGCTTGCTTTACACAGCCCTTACTACATCCGAATATTCCGTATAAAGTAATATCGACGGCTTGCAGCAAATAACATAAGAAATATGTCGAGTCGAGGCAATGAGCTGGTGCTTATGCTCATCGATTTGTAACGTCGTCTTCTGCCCGTCCTCATCTCTTCTCGCAACGATGACTCTATACCCAGCCTAATGTATACTAATGATTCCAATATTTTCTCACGATAAAAGCTACGTTGTCGATACTATTGGACAATCATATTGTTATACGAATAATATTCTCATTCGCTTTATATATATATATATATATATATAGATATACGTAGCGAGCAGACTTTCGATATTAATTTATTCACCGTAGGGCAAAGGCCAACTCGAGTCAGCTTAAAATTCAATGATTAATCGATAGTACGAGCGAGTAACAACTTCTACGACTATCTCTGCCTAAAGAGATTCGTGTTACTTATTTACTGGAAAAGCAACAAAAACTTTGTAATGACATTCCAGTCCCTTCTCGTTTACTCAACAAAATCAATAACAATACGAACCAAGTCCAAACACATACGTAAAGATATTCTTGTCGAAATCACTATAATTTTAACGTAATTCATAATACAGTCTTTGCAAAGCTTTGGAAATTCGGAAATTTAAATTTTCAATTTAAATAAATTTATTATATGAATCTGTGCCACGAATGAACAAAGCCATACAAAGTGCCATTTTACAATCTCCTGCAGATATACAATGTTATACTTAAGGCCTTTGTACATTCGACTGATTTATCAAGGACTCTTATCGTTCGAAATAATTATTAACAAAATTATTGAAAACATCGAGACTATTTGTAAATCCTTCGATAAATTCCGATGTCTTTTATATACGTAACTTTCGTATGTAAACGTTCTTTTTTGCTTTTTTTTTTCCTTTTTGTTTCAAACAATTGTTGGACGAACGTATTTCTCAAAATACGTATTTGTTAACGCTACTCCGTATGTGCACTGGGCATTACGTAAATACGCCCTTTTGTTTATAAAAATATGTATGCGAGCAAAATAGGTATGGAATGAAAGAAAAATTTCACTAATTAATATCTGGACAAGCTGAAAAAAAAAATTAATAAAATTATACGAAGCCAAGGGTGCCGGAGGCGGCCGACGAGAATTCCGGTAAATAACTGTTTCTAGCGTATTAATGCGCGTATTCCAGCTCAACTATCATTGCGCATCTCAAATAAATCCTGAAAAATCATGAAAAATATCCTCTGAAACAAGAACCAAGAACTGTTTTCCAAGTTTTCCTTCGCCCCCCCCCCCATAATCTCAATACAGTATTTTTAAGAATCCTTTATGTTTTTTTTTTATCCTACTGTTTTTTGAAAAGAATATCTGCAGCCAGTAATGTTATTTTTATGAAATTTGTATGTAATAAGACTTTTGGAAAATTCTACCGAAACTTGTTTAAGTGGAAGTATTTGCATTGAAAACTAAAAATCCACAAAGACTTACAATTTTCACAAAGTATTTTTCAATCTCAAATAATTTAAGGGGGGGGGAAACGAGAGTGAGAGAGAGAGAGAGAGACGACAAAACAACAAAAGCAACAACAGCAACAACAACAACAACAACGGAATCCAGATGAGCCGAGTTGGGTTAATACGTTTTCTTATAAAATAATTTTAGCAAAGGAAAAATTATAAAAGAAAAAGTTTAAAGGAAATTGAAGGGGTTATTGGGGGAGTCGATGTGTTCCATTGGAGAATTTCTCAGCGGTATAAAGCACGCGTGCGTTTACGTGTTGAAGATATATTTGAAGGAGGGAGTTTTATTAGTTGCTTTGTCTTGTGCGTATATTTGCTCGGAGCGCGAATCTTTTGAACGACGGGAGCACGAAGTGACGGTATTGAACCAGGAGACGGAATTCCTCGTACGCGTGCAGGGCATAAAGATTCATTTCATTTCATTTATATAATTTACTTAAATTTCCAATCGCCCGGTTATAAGAGCATGACTGGGGCTTCGTAGCCAGTAATAAAAAAAAAAAAAAAAAAAAAAAAGAAAGAAAGAGAAAAGAAAAGTAAATAAATTATTTTACATTTAAAAAGGTTTCTGTCCAGGACGGGTGTATCGATCGAGAGCGGGGCTGCCCGTACACGGAATAGCTCGTACACGGAATGCTGTGTGAGTAATGGGGCACAGGAGTGTAAGGGAAATATTCGGGGTTATTGGGGTTATTGGGGTTATTGGGGAAGCTCGGGCGGTCTCTCGTGAAACGGTGCCCCTGCATCGGCTTACGCGGACGTCATACGAAATCAGTATGAAAAAGATGCTCGGCATCGAGCGCCTTTGCATCGAAGCAAAAGCTTGAAAAAACAACGTCGAGAGCTCAAGGAGACGATTCGAGATTCCGGCCAAAGCAGCCATCGGGTATAATACTGTCGGCCATAGAGAGGTGATTGATTACACCGGGGCGGACTGATCGAACAGAAGAACAAGAGATTATTTGATTCACTGGCTCCTCGGTGGAGAAAAAAAGCCGGATTAGGAGGACCGGGGGTAGGAGGGGGGAATTAAACGATTACCCAAAGATTCCATGTATAGATTCCAAGAGTTCGTATGACGTGGTCGGTCGGACCACGGTCTCAGCCGTGGAATTGGGACGTCGGGAACGCGAGGAAAACCGTCTATTACGCGGATGGCTATAATGCGTACGTATATTTATTCGGGCGAAAAGAGTCGCGTTGAGCAGTAGTACGGAGTCGCCAGTCTCGGATAATAGGACTTAGCGCGCCGGCTAGTAGAACTCGGCGCCCTGTAAATTGTCCACGGGTCGGTGTAGGTGACTCGGGAGACGAGTATGCGGGGCGAGAGAACGTAACCTGGCCAACCAAAGTCCTTCCCGCTTATTGAAACGTAGGCGCCATTGTCGAGGGTGGGTGTCGAGGGTGGATGTCGAGGGTGGAGGGTGTCGAGGGTGGACGTCGAGGGTGGAAAGGAGCCGGTGAGCGTTTAATTGGGGAACAAAAGGCATCGTTAATTGTCGCAACGGAGAGCCGGCTTTTCAACTGACTGTAGACGAATACTTGGCAGAATCCGCTGCTCGGCCTTGAAAAAAAAAAAATGAAAAAAAATGACTGGCTGCCCGCGAGCTGAAAAAAGCTCAAACAACCAACTCCCTTTGGAATGTCCAGTCTAACGTCTTCTCGATTAAAGGGGATGTGAAAGGGGTAGGTGAAAGAGGCGGGGGGGGAGGGCTGAAGAAAGCTCCTCGGCCCTTCGAGAAAGCCACGAATCTTTCATCTTTCGGGCAATCTTTCATGTCCCGCAGAGATTCGACTCGCTAGAAAATTGTCGTGTCTGACACAGCGTCTTTAAAGCTTTCGTCGACAACATCAGCTCGAGTCGAGAGTTCCTTTCCCTCCTCCTCCTCCCTCCCGGCCGCCGCCACCGCCACCGCCACCGCCACCGCCGCCGTCGACACTCGAAAGCTTTGCTAACCGCGTTGCTCGCGATCCTACGTATCGCGCAGCTCGTATTTATGCTTTTCTATTTACCAATGTCAGTCAGTGTGCCCGGAGGATTTACGATGCCCGATGCAGGGCGCCTAGAGATCGCAGACTCTAAAGCCGACAGGACGAAAGGGTTATTGGCGGGGGGGCGGGAGACAGGGAGTTTAATAAAAAGTCGAGAAAGCTGGGATCGATCGATCGATCGAAGATCGGTACGCTTGGCGAGGGAATTCTTGGGCCGACGGATCGATGGCGAAGTGAGCCGAGATCGTGTTAAGGGATCGCCGACCGAGACCGATGCCTGCAATTTAGGAATCGCGGCTCCTCGACAAATATCTGCCCCAACAGTTTCACTTGACCAATTTTCGACCGCGAAACTGTCTGTCCCCTTCGCTATTATCGGCTCCAAGCGGCCTTGGCTTAAATACTTTTCCCCTACCGAGCCCATGAGATAGATCTTCATTCGACGAGATTCAACAAGATTTTTAACGACCGCCACCGACAACGCGATTAACATTCTTATTAATCTTTCATTTCTTTTAATTCCCCTACTCATTATTCGATCCAATCTTTTTCTTCTTTCTTTCTTTCTTTCTTTCTTTCTCTCTTTCTTTTTTTTTCCTCTTTTTTTTTGCCCCTCATTTTTTCTTATCCACATACATCATGCTTCACGGACAAGTGATTTCTTCTCTTATTCTCTTGTCACTACTAAATCTTCTCCATGTTAAAGGGGATAGGGGGTTTTCATTTTGTCTCCGCTGTTTAATCTATCTAATGCACTAGAATCTAGTCCTCTAAAAATTAAGTCAACTTACGTGTTGGCTAAAGCCCTATTTAACGCCATGCGATGCGAACCATTCGTGAAATTTCTATTGAAGGGATATCGCTTCACGAAGACAAACACAGGTTCACTTGGCGTTAAGCACATATTAAAGATCGATATTTTAAGGACTTTAAAATCTAGTCGACATCCCAGGAAGCAGATTATTAATTTGCTAAAAACATTTTTGAATTTCTGTCAATCGTCGAAAATTCCTTCGTTGATTTACGTTAAAAATTTACACGAGTACGTGCAGTCGATGGATTTTTACTACAACTGAGACGCTTTTCCTAATGCAATGTGATCGAATGGGCCACTTGTAACTCATTTTAGTGAAATTTGGTGAATTCTCCATTGCAGTAGTATAACTTTTGTTTTTTTAATCGAAAAGAAAACTTCGTTATAGGGCGATCCAAGTTGATGTGATTATGCGTTTATTTATTTTAATACACTCGACCTTAGTAATATTACCTTTGATATACAGTTTTACTGTGGCAAGAAAAGTTGTTGCATATAATACTTCCCTATAACATTTATTATTCAGAAGAAAAAAAACAAACAAACAAACAAACAAAAATTTAGATCTGCAATTAAAAAAATATATAACTTCTCTTAAGAATAATATATATATTTCGAACTCTTTACTAAAAATTCATAGCTTCTATGTTCTACAATATGTTCCATGCTCTTTCATCCTCAAAAACAAAAGGATTATGCAAAGCAACAGTCATTGAATTTCCGGCTATCTTTTCATATTTATCCATGGCCTTTTACATCCTTGAAAAATAGTAAAAGAACATCCTTCATCTTCAACATCTTAATCTCGTATTATCATACAAAGCAAAGAGTTATATTTACATTATTTTTAGAACTGAATTTACAAGAACGATCGCTATTACCTTTTTTGTAATAAAAAAAGACAAAAAAATTAAACTTCATTTTATTTAACTTAACTGTAAAGTATAACGTTATATAATTTAGTCCTTTGATACTCGCTGTGTATACATATACATATATGTATCATTTAAAAATATTGATCTAATAAAATAATAATATTATAATGCAATATATCTAATTAATTTATATAAAATTACCGGTAATTTCATTAATAAAATCAAATTACAGCTTATGCCTTGTCGATCATTATTATTATTAGTATTGTTATTAACAAAGCAAATAATAAATATACGTTAAATTGAAAATATATGTAAAAAATAACGGGAAATTATTTTGTACAGTTTTAGCTGAAGTAGATATTTAAATGACAATGATCATTATGAGGTAAAAAGCAATTCGAGGTCCAGAGATTTTATTTAACTTTAAATACGGAAATTAAATTTATAATTCAATAATTTGAATTGAAAAAAAAAAAAAAAAAAAAAACGCGTTGAAAAGGAAAAAGATTCGGATTAATATTTTATCAAATGTAGTATTTATTAGTCTTCGAAGTTATATATCAGCTATTTGTTTATAAAAATATAACGTTTACTAAGAAAAACAAAAATAAATTATCCCTACGTGGCTTTGTATGTATTGTTTGCTAGTATATCATACAAGTAAAATATATATAATTTCACGTATAAGCATATTTTCTAGCTCGTATTTTTATTGGGGTTATTGAAGTCCTTAAGCTTTCGTACAAATACAAATGTATTTAATTTCACAAAAAATTATCCTTATCGCAAAGTTGTGATATTTCCGTCTTTGTATTAAAACAAACGAAATGATATCGAATGGTAATCAAAGCGTAAAAAAAAAAAGCATTTATTAACAATATAAAACCGTAAAAAATGTATGGCAATGTAAATTAAATTATTGTCAGAGTACCTATCAAATGAAATATCGAATCTGACCTGAAGCTTGAATTCTGATGTGTATGCACTGTCGCTATTTATTATCTCGAATTAATTCACGCATAACTTAGAATGCTGAATTACATTAGCCGAATACAGTTCCGTAACACGAAAATTTTATGCTAAACCGGTTTATAAAAGCTAAATGTGTATAATTATCAACGTAGAGAACTCGCTACGACCCTGCGATACGAGCGGTATTAAGGGTAGAAGAATTTTTTTTTATTTTTATCCGCCAACTGCATATACACGAAGATCTACTTTAATTAATTGATTACAAGTGTCACGCGCACACTTACGTAAGCCATTATAATTGCACATTACATCCTTAGAATTAAGCATTCACGTTTGAATAGCAATTCCGTTAATGGCAATGCCATGGAGCTTTCTACGCCCAAGTCGCTAACACTAACGTCTGCCTATTAACTATTTATAATTTATTATTGCTAAATTATTAGTAATTAAGGCTAGAATGTTCGTATGAATTATATGGCAAGGATAATTTATCTCCCGATTGCATGAAGTATATAAATAAGTCAAAAAATAATATCGTCATTAGTTTATGTCACATTCAAATACTAATTCAATTATTATTCCATAATGATTCTTATCGATACACTGATCTATTGCGTATGAATCTTTAAGTGTCCCGGAAATTTCACGAGATCGTTTGGCATGTTAAGGCCCTGCAATTCATTCCGGCCTATTCCATAAGCTACACCATAAACAATTTCCTCGATTCTTTTCTAATGCACGGATATTTCATTCTCTATGAATATCTTTATAATTCATTGGAAGTAAAGTTTCAACAAACAAGTGCTATTTAATTTAGTCCATGCGTTTAATTTGGTAAATCAACGCAATATATTTTATTTATTTCATAAGAGTATAATTTCTTTGCTTGAGAACCGACATTTTATTTCAATATTTATTGTCAAGGATACTGACAATATGCGTATTACCTACAGCGTTTTATTTCGAACTTGAGGAGGAAGAAAGATTTTATTTATTTAACCCTTGCAATCGATAACGTTCCCATAAAAAAAAAAACTACGCTCGTTTGGGGATAATAACGGACTACAGCCTCCGACATTCAGGTCCTTCTAGTTATTTATATTCATAAATAATATTTCGTTTTTATTCGGATAAAAGTAGAGTTTACGTGTTTAAGCGTGCATGTGATATGAATATGTATCCCTGTATACGAATTCACTTTTTTTTCCTGCAGTGCGTACGTCACTTTTTATGAACAAGCGTATAAACTGAAATTCGTTTTATTCATAAACATTTTTATAATTATAGAAAATTTAAAATAAGCTTCGATAATGATAATAATTTTGTGTATTTTCTCTGTGGAAAAATAATATATCCGTAGGTCTTTTCATTTTTCTTTTTTTCTTGTTTTTTCTTTTTTTTTTTTACGCATACAGATTGCTTTAACGTAGTTTGCATTGGATAGCTCGACATTTTGAACGATACAGGCGATGGCTACGTTACACGTACTTATTATCTATTTAGTCGAGGGTGTGGATAAAATGAGAAATTTCATCAAAGGAATATTATTCAAGTATTGCGTATTAAATTCGAATCGGTGAAACAAGAAATCGATTGGTATTAATTCGTACCGCGGCTCCGTGGCGTTTCAATTAATTGATTTACTTACTCACGGGCAAATTTAACTTTCTAGCATTAATTTATTTGATCGTTTCATAATACCGACGAGTTTGTTCTATATCCATTCCATAGGAAATTATATACAATACAATAAGGGATGTTATATATGTTATATATATATATATATATCAATAAAGATGTTGCTTTTTTTTCTTTCTTTCTTTCTTTCTTATACAAGTGTACATTATTCGTTATATCGCGTATGAAAAAAACATTTACCTGGTTCATTTCTTTTAAAGCCGATCACTCATTTATAACGAATACATCGGCATTTGTCACTCGATATAAGTTATTTTATACCTTGGCAATGATACGATATTAAAATATATTTTCGACCGCGCTTTTTAATAGGAACTTAGAAATACTTATGTTTTTTCGAATGATCATGTGTATCGGTAATACACATCGACAAAGACTTCCTTAAAATGCTTAACAGACGTTTCGACTTCTATAACTTTAATAGATTATTACGTATAAGAATATCTTGTAACTTGATCGAATTTCTGTATATTTTTTTATAACGAGTCAATTGAAAGTTGTCTGAGCATTAAAAAGACAATAATTTACTTGATTCTGTAATTTTGATTTAGGCCATATCACAAGGAGTCTACAGAAATTACTTTAATACCATACGTATACACATATATATAAATACACACGCTTTTTTTTCAAAGCAAAAGACACGTCGAAATTATTTGAAAAATCTCGAAAGAATGAAAAGGTATTCCTCTTATGAAATAGATTTAACTATTACCGTAATTTTATATGCAACGCGAATAAATTTCTAAATTCAATAGCGTGTTGTACAAAGCAAAGAATAAGGAAACTCGTATTACGTTCGTCACTCGTCACTCGTATTACGTTAGTTGAGATTATCAAAGTCGCCTTTCATTCTTCATCTTTAAGGGAATAAAAGTACGAGGCCAATACTCGTGAAAAATCGAAATAGTGGTAGGAATTCGTGAGAATTGATATTGTTGGGTCGCTTGAAACGGTGTATTTGTATTGTTTTTACTCTTACAATTACGGTGTTCGGTAAGCTTTTCTTTTTTTTTTTTGCATTAGCGTAGAGAACACAAAAAAAAGTGAATAAGAAGAAGAAGAAGAAGAAGAAGAAGAAGAAGAAGAAGAAGAAGAAGAAGAAGAAGAAGATGGGATTCGCTGTTAAATTTAACGGAGAGTGGCCACGGTAAATATATATAAAAAAAAACGAGCATGGAAATGGAAGGAAAGCCCGAAGAAATTCTTGTTCACTTTATTATTCAAACGAAACGGTTCGCACAATTGGCTTCTTAAGAAATACGGAATAAGAGCATTTCAAGTGCTATAATGCAAATAAATTCCCTTTATGCCAAGCGAATGCTTTCGCCCGCTTTCACACCCGGATACATCCAATAATAATAATAGTTTTTCCATGATTTTTCAGCGGGGATGAGAATGTCGAAATACAGAATGAATGGATCGGATGGCCGAGATGCGCTCGTTGCGGCTTGATTTAAAGCATCCGCGGACACGATAAAGTCCATCGGCGGCACACGCGGCCACGGCCAATCTCCGATCGTTCAAATCCCGTTTTTGATGATTCTATCGCCCCAGATCCCCGTGCGTCTGCTCCTCGTCGAGATGAAAAAACTTACGGCTAAAAATATCATGTTCGCGGATTAATTGCAACGTTGTTAAACGCCACCGTCGGTCGGTCGGACGTGCAGTAGAAGAAGCCGCGCTCGGGGCTCCTCCTCCTTCGACGCGATTCGTTATACTCGGCGAATATAAGCGTGGGCAGGGGGCGGGGGGACGGGGAGGATCATAACTGCCGAACTATTAATCTATTTCAGATAAATTTATTTTCATTCCTCTTTCATTTCTCTTCGCCGCCCCTTTTCAAAGAACTGATCATCATTCCCGATCGTCATTTCTCCGAGCTCAACCTCTAAATATTCCCTCGATCCGCCCCCCCCCCCCCTTCTATTCTTATTATCTATTATTGTTAGGCTGTACTCTATTTTTTTTTTTTTTTTTTACAAAATTGAATATTCCGGAACAGAGTTACTGGCAAGCGCGCGAGTGCGAGTTTCTCTCTCTGACGGATCCCTAGCGTTTTTTCCCTTTCCTCTGTTCTTCTCGTTCCATTCGTTTATTCGGATACGATTTATAATTTCAAGCCAATCGAGCTTATTCGATGTCGCTTTAACGGTTATACATTGCAAACGGCAATTAGATTATTATGTTTGAGAAAAAATATTCACTTTGTACAGCTAACGCAATCAAAGCAATTACTAATGAAAATTTATGTTATAGTTAGGGAGGCTGGCGTACAATTTACAATTGAGATAAAGCTGTTTAATTTATTGAACAAACCCTCCTAGCTCGGCGAATCTATATAACTGATTGTTCATTCATATCGTCTGCTTATACATTAAGATAAATACGTTTAAATTAACAACGGTTATGGAATTTTTTCTTTCTTTCTCTCTTTTTTTTTTACTTTTCTTTTTTCTTTTTTCTTTTATTTTCCTTTTCATCGTGACTTGCTTCATTTGAACGAACTTGCGAGGCTACGAAATAGTTAGCGGCGACCCATAGAAAATCCGCAGATCAGACATACCGTACGTACCTCCATATATTACAGAAATTTTTTACACTGATTGATAATCTGTATTATTTATCATCGGGTCCTTAAAGGGCGCTTGCTTAATTTATTTCATGTCCTTTACTCAAAATTTACTTTGAAACTCAATGACGTACGTTTTGTAATAACAAATTTTTCGACAAACGTATTGCAAATGTCTTTTGAAAAATACTCTTTTGTAATAACGAAAGCGACTGAAAGAGGCGTCGGATGGAAAAAAAAAAAAAAAAAAAAAAAAGATCTATGGAGTGCACTGCGTTCCTTCGTGCGTGCGAATGGTCACATAATTTCATAGCTATATTAATAAAATATTTACTCTACTCTGGCAGATAACTTGGCCCCAAAGAATCTATAAATTATTTTCATCTCATTCACTGGACTTTTCGTTTAAACAGACTACTATAGTTCCCCTGCAGTCTTATCTCGTTCTCCCATTCTGCCCATCTGCCTATTTATTATCTCGGTCGACTCTCTTTCGCGCTCTTTCATTCTCACCATAAAGTCCGTAACGTCAAATACGTTTTTACAAGAGGCTTCTAAGGCAAATAAGCTCCCGTGTTCATTATTTGCGCGATAATATTCGCATTTTGCCGAAGCTCAAGGAGAACTACAACTTTTTTTTTCTTTTTTATTTTAGCAGTTTAAAACTGTGCGAAGTAACCCCTGTAAATAAATAAAACCTCCTGTAACGTTCCTAATGTATATATATATATATATATGGAATTATATATTTATAGTCGTAAAAGCGGGCGGTAAAGTAGAACTTTGTCTGTCATTAAATAAACGACCGACCGAATCAAAATATAAAACATTATAATAAAAGCTAATGTATACCTTTTATTACGTTAACAACTTCTTGTCCTCTATTAAATTATCAAGACTTTCATTACAACATGCATTTGTTTATTGACATAAAACTTACCCTTCATACGTATATTCAATTCAATAATATCCGTCAATAAAAGTATCTGTGCATTTATATAGAATATAATTAATATATTTTATCAAAGTCTACTGCTACTACTACTTATTGTATATATTTCTATACGAGTAGGGACTTTTTTGCAATTGCTTTTTCCATTTAATAATTACTCTCGATTTAATAAATGAATATGAATTGAAGAGTGGGTGGGGGGGGGAGGGTTTCATTGTATTGGCATTAATTTTCCAGAAAATTTCCAGATAATTAAGGTAATAAAAACAGCCGATTTACAAGCGCAACTTCCATCCGATAATTTATGCAAATGGAAAATAATTAGAAACGATAGATTTAGGAAAGTACAAGTCATTGTACAAATACATTATTATTGCTCTTTAAATTAAGTACCATAAATTAAGATAACGCGAAATGAGAAAATAAGCGATGCATTTTTAAATGGATAGATAATAGCTTTTATCTGATTTGACTGCTACCTACTCTTTAAGATATTGAATAAAGTTACTCCGGCCCGGCCTCGTGCACCTTCCTCACACGAAACCTAATCTTATTTATTTGATAAATATGCACGAAAAATAACATTAAAATGTAGCATTCCACATGAAGAGACTTTTTCTTTCAATAAAACCCGTAATTACAGACACGTACACTGCTCGTTTACTCATTGTCTTACTTTTCGTCTTATAATATCAGAATTTTTTTTTTATTACATTTACATAGCTTTATATTTATTTTATACGATCGAGAACCATTATTATTGATATTAATTACGACCAATTAAAGTCTCCTGCTCTTCATGTTTATTACAAAAGTTTTTTTATTACTGTTTTTTTTTTTTTTTGTGTGTTAAATGTGACTTAGAAAAATTTATTATTTTCTGAAAATTACACGAATCGACGCGATTGAGACGCGACTCATTAAATAATTAACAAAAAAAAGAAAGAAAAAAGAAAAATATTAAACTTTTATGTAAACTGACTTAATTAATGTAAGAGAGTAAGTAAATTCACAAATATTAAATAATAATAAATCACCAAATTTTTATCGTTTTATCTTTCAAGAGTTTCTACTTCTCGACAAGCGCTTTATTGCTTATTTTAACGATTGCGACTCCTTCGTCTTAATAATTAATTATACAATTGGCTTTTAAAGACCTTATAGTTTTTCGAAATCATTCAAAAGAATTAATAAGCTTGAGTAAAAGATCTACAACTTATTTATCCGCATTATATCGCGCACTTGTTATAGCCTTTATTACTACTTCCTACTGCCACTTTTAGTTATTATTATTATTGTTGTTGTTGTTGTTGTTAAAAAATGTAGGTGCATTTTTTATATTTCTATTAATAATTCTGTTTTGATCTTTGTAGTAGATAATGGGAATAGAAGCGAGTCGTTCGCGCCTCTCGTGCTTTCATACGAAACTAGAAAAACTTGTTGTTCTTCATTATCTTTGTAATTGTAACTATTATGCACATAATAAGGAATAGCTTTTTTTACAATAATAAATCATTTATAATTATTGTTTGAATGTGCAAATTGCTCATTGGCTATTAGCTGTTTTATATCGTAGAAGATATATTTTCTTAGGTCTTAGGTACGTTTAGAATATAAGAATATGTCTATTGTCGAGCATTAATTCTGGGATTAATGTTTACAATCGCTTGTAATTCAATAAACAACCGAAACCTCTTGTAATTCCGTAAAGTTAAACACGATATAAATACATAAATTAATTGTTACCAAGGAACTTAAATAATAAATAAATAATTGTTAAAATCCGGGAATATTTTACGTGAATTTAGTAAAACGCTCGACAAGCCAATAGAAATAATGGCGCTCAATGCATAGACAATAATTAACGTTCTTATTAATATGCCATATTCGTGAAATAAAGTACTCCTTATATTTAATAATACCTCATCTCCCGATGAAGTCGAGTACTCCCAACTTTTACTCTCTTTATCTTCCATGCGATCTACAATATATAATAAGCGCTAATATCTTTATTGAGAACGGTATAATAATATTAAGTTATGCATTATAATATTAAGCCATTACGTTCTCTAGCTATATATATATATATATCTTAGCCTCTCTACTCGTCTACGCAATCTTAGACTATCTTCGAGGCGGAAAATGTTTAAAGTCCTTTAAGGAATTTGCCCTCGAAAAATCTCTATTCAACTTTAGATTCCGTGCAGCTTAAATTTATGCGAAATTTTTTTATGCGTATATATATATATATACGCGCGCGTCTGTGTACGTGTACGTACGTATGGATGGATGGATGGATTTTTTTTTTATCGACTCGGATAATTATTCGTCAAACGGTCTCTATCTAATGAAATTTCTCTCGATAACGTTATTCTTACAAAACTCGTAATGCACAATGTTCTTCACAATACGATCGTAACGCTTTAATGAAATGTAGGCCTCGGGCATTCTAAAGTAGACATTAGTAGTAAAAAGAGAAGAGAAGAGAAGAAAAAAAGAAAAATTATTTAATAACATCGGCATGAAGTACGATGGCTCAATTATGAATACTGGCGGTTAAGAATGTCTCGCGCATCATCGGTACTACAAATTAAATTACGTAGCTCCATAATCTTTGGAATTTACAAGTAACTCACCTGACACGCGGTACTTACGCGCCTCCGCGACTCCGTGATGAAATTTTCTTTATAACACCCATTGTTTTCTATCTAATCTAGTATGCGTCTGATATCGTCTGAAGTATACGTTTAAATTAAAAAATAACTCGGGCGCGCGGGAACCCAATGGAAATACTTTGAGTAGGAGCTCGCGTAGTCCTCGATACACTTGGTCTTCATTTACGTGAAATTTAATTAAAATTTAATTTAATTTACCACGCTAAGGTACGATTTTCGTCCCTGGCGATACATTGGTCCTGAAAACTGCCCTCGCCGGCATTGTTCGACATTGGCGCTTCGTAGAGACCAGTGATAGATCCGATTGATCGGCAAACCATCGAGGGGCTTTATATAATAATCATTAGCCAAACGAATACTGTACGAACGAATAATTGTATTAATTTAAAAAGTAGTTGAGCAGTAGCTATTGAAGTCCGTATTATTTTTTCGCGAACGTTTCGGCTGTTTTAACGTTAGAGCCATTGACGCAGAGGATCGCGATGTACGCGTTAGCGAACGTAAATAACAACGTGAACCCGGTCGCGGGCTTACGTAACGTTCGTTTAAATAATATTGAAAACGGGGCTCGCGCGTCCAGTGACATTAAAGTATCGAATATTGATGGATCGCATTGCGTGAACAAGTATTGGCATTGCGACCGAATGGCTGAAGCTATAAAAGCCCGGGGTCTTATTGAATTGAACGATGCAGGTTAATGAAGATATTTGAAGAAGAAGAAGAAAGAAAAAAAAATGACGGGAGACGTATGAACGCTGGAGTACGAACGAAGCGACGGGACAATTAAGGCGCTTTCAAGGACAAATGAATGTGAGCGAAGAGGCATTTAGCGGGTAAACGAGAGAAGAGCTAGGAAATGAATAGCCTAAATAAAATCGTTATGGGATGGAGGTGATGATTGTACTGATTATTGAGAAGAGCTCTACCTTTTCCTGGACAATCGTTCACCCGAGACTTCTCCCGAGAGTGAAATTAAGCATTATTGTCCTTGGCCCCTCGTGCTTGGCCCTAAGGACGAGTGGGCCATCCGAGTCCGCTCAACCAGTGGCGAAGAAAGTACTTTGTATTTGCCCGAGCACTCCGCACAGCGCTGCCCTGGACCCCCGGCCCACTCTCTCTCTCTCTCTCTGTATGTGTGTGTCTATGAGAAGCAGTGCTGATAAGGCCGAGTGAGCGGCGATGCACGAAAGAGGAGCGCCCGATTATTATCCGCTAACGGATGAGCGAGGCCGACTAGTGAAATCTCTCAGGTTCTTTCTCCGACGAGTTCCAGCAGCGGGAGGCTCAAAGTCCTCCCGCCTCCGTCCGCGCTCCCAGTCCCAGCCCCTCTACCCTCACTCACTCACTCTCTATCTCTATCTCTCCGTTCTTATCTCAGAGCGGCAGTCAAACTCCCGTCGCCGGTGTTTGGGTGCTCCGCTTCCGGGGACCCGAGCCGCCCGGCCGACCGGCTTACCTCGATCGCCGATCGATACTCAAATACCCTCGATACCTGGGGGGCCCGGTTGTGCCGGGCCCCAACTAGCCAACCTCTTCTTCCTATCTCATGTTGTATAAAGATTAGAAAAGCCTCCACCAGGCGCTGAGAGATACATTTTCACGAATGAGATCGTTCTCCGTCAAACGTGCCGCGTCATTTATCAATGACTACGATCCAATGCGCGTGTGTACAAATTTTCCAATTTATCTGCCCGATTATCTTTTGGACTTTTCATCCATTGGTATATATATTATATGCACATCGTCGTTTCCGCTCAAATACGTAATCTATATAATTATTACGACAGAGCTTGCTTGCGTCTTGCCCTTCCTTGCGGTTCCTCTTCACCTATCCATCCTCGCAATGCATCTGTAATAACGATTACCCGTAGTAGACTCTAGATGCAAATGACTTTTAAATATCGTTGTTACATTTTTTTTCCACCCCCCCTTCATCTTCCATCTCCTGCCAGTGCGAATACGAAATTATTTATTTAAATAATCGATGCAGCAAGTGACGCGAAAAGGTTATACAAACACTGATATTCTGTCATTGTATTAAATCATTTTTAAACTACTGGTAATAGTTATGTTTCATTGAAACGTTTGCAAGAGAATAAAACAGGCGCGTTTCGTGTAGGCCGATACTTATTATCATATACTCGCGTTATAAACTCTCCATCGCGGGACGAGTATGAAAATAAAAAAAAAAAAAAAAAAAAAAAAAAACAAGGATGTTTTTGAACGTCGAGAAGAATTGATCAAAGTACAATCGATGATCATTATTTGTTATGCCCTACACTACATTGTGCATCTTCCTCGATGAGGCAATTAAATTTTCTTAATTACTTTAACAAAGATTTAAAATCACGAAGCGGACTTAGAATATTTTTCCAAGCTTATTGAAAGAAAAAAAAAATGAAAAGGCATGGATATTAATGTCACAAGAATAATTATTACTTATGTTCGTATAAGTAGCTGATACGTAAGTATAATGAAGAAAGAGTAACCTTTTGATAACCGGAAAAGTAAAAACACTTTTTATAGCCACTATTTATAAGCAAGAAAAATATTTGAACTCGGGTAAATTTGTTTAATTAATTAATTGAAGAATAGCATTCGGAACGAAGTTGAATTAACAAAATGAAAAGTGTCAGTGGCTCTATATACATATACGTATACGTATACATACGCGTGCACACATACGTATACGTATACGTATACATACGGTAAAGAAATGACAGTGACATTTTTAATTGTTCTTCAGCGAGATATTTCTAAATTTTATTGCGAATATTATTGATAATAATATTTCGGTTTACAATGTTACCATCTACCGACACGAAATTCGATATTTACCGCGGCGTGTAAATATTGATTTTTGAAACGTAAGTAAAATCGTAATTAATTACAGTATTACTTAATTAACACAACTATTCTAGACGAATATTGTGTATCTTATTATTCAAAATCTTATCAACGGTATATACAATTTAACATCTATACAACTGATTTCGTATAATTTCCAAAGATTGTTTAAAAGTTGCACGATTGATGAATGATGCAAATGGATATTTCATCGTTAAATTATTTCGACAATAGCGAGTAAATGATTGATAAGATAAATTAATCGGAAGGTAGACATTTTTAGAAAATTAATATTTTTATAGTTTTACTATATATATGTATATATATATATATATACCAATGTATACCAATTGAAAATACAAGATAATTGCGTGTGGATGTACACAAGCGATACTACAATCGCAATAGTTTACAAAACATTATGTGTTTGATAAAAAAAAAAAATATCTATTTATATACAAGTCGAATATGAAAAGTAACTGTTTATAATTTGTAACTTTAATAGTAAACAAATAAGTGATTATCTCAATGGTTGTTTCTTCAAAAAATGTTTAACCATGTTTTGGCTATAAGCACAGATATGCTTAATAATATGTTCAATTGAAACCTTTCTATGTGTAAAATAATTTGTTAAAAAATAATTTGTTCAAAAAATATTGATAAGAGTTTCATTAATAATAATAAAAAAAAATAAAAAAAATAGTTATCCTGTAGACAAATGTGTCTATTAGAAGATATTGCATTGTAAACATAATAGTTTTCAAATTGTACAAAATAAATTGTACATTCAATAATTACAGTAATTGTGATTTTTTAAAAATTAAAAAAGTTAAACAAATTAATTCTTATAATGAACGGATTTTTAGATTTCGTGTTATAAATACCAGTTAATTAACTGTAAATGGCAATAAATTTGATAAACAATTCATTTGATATTATTACAAGTACGTAATTAATTGCATAGATTAGGTAGAAAAGGATCAATTATAAAATGTTTAGATTGTGTCTATAATTGCAAAACTTAAAATCTGGCGTTATGCCGTAATTGAACATTGATATTCAATATTTATTAAATATTAGGTAATTCGATCCAAATCGATAGAAGAAAAGAAAAACGAGTATGTGATTTCATTATTAACATCATTATTCAAAGTCCGTAATAATGTTCATTGTTGATATTTTTTACATTTGATGTACTACCCACACATACTACCGATATTACTATTTTTATTCCATCTTTAACGTTGTAACGTGAACAAACAGATCAATGATGAATGAGTATCGTAATTACTTGACACGAAGTATCTGTATTAAATAATGGTACTTATTTTTAACGAGACGTTTAAAAGAGAGACTTTTTAACGCGTAAAAAAAAAAAATAATGTAATTAGGTATTGATTTAATAATAATATGAGTATGTAGGAAGATAATTAATTTTCTCGTTACGTAAAATGAAAATATCGAGTCCGGTATTTCAATTACTTATTAAATTTTATAAAATACAATATCTTGTCCAATATGAATCTTGTATGTAAACGTCTTACTCGATAATTTGATTAAAGTTTTGATTACGAAAGCATTGGCGAGGAACTTTTATTTTATATTAAAGTGAATTTATTTCGAAACTTCGATAAAAGTTTACCGGAAAATACATAAGTTAAGATGCTTAAGATTCCCGAAGAATAGAAAAAAAAAAAGGTATTTTAAGAAACGCTGACGTTAAACGTCAGTTTAGGGTAAGTACTACTTGGCTATTTAACATTCGATTACAGGTGAAAAAAAAAATCCACTCTTTGCAAATAAAATAAAGAAGAAGAAGAAGAAGAAGAAAAGTCAATTCGCCAACACACCCTCGTTCAATATGGAATTCGCTATGTAATAAAATACAATTAAGTGCAGGGTAAGGTTTTAAGTTAAGTTTAAGTTGGCGAACCAAAAATAATTATACCATTTAAATTTTATTGCAACGGCCTCTGTATTGGTTTTATTGCCGACTTAATGATCGATAATAAGTAATAACAATGAGGCTGGATCCATGAAGATGTATTCATTTGAAGCGCTTGGGAAGGTTTTTGCTGCCCTACGCTTAAATCTTTGATTTTTAATTTTAATAAGAATTTCAATGGCTTAATGAAATGCTTTCAAACATTCGTTTTCAATTCTTTTCAAAGAGCGCGTCGTTGAATTTTTTTTTTTTGGGGCAAAAAATAGGTAAAATTTTGAGCGTAACGATCGAGCAGTTAAAAATGGAAAAGTTAATACGTTTTAATTAGAGATTTCGAATGCTCGGCCAATCAATTAAAGCGAACGAAGCTAATTTTATATGTTACATTATGGGTTTAGTGAATTAAAGCCGAGCATAGATTCGTTGCGAGCGAGTGAGACGGTGTCGCTGCTTAAGGACAGAAAGTCGAGGTGGTACAAAGCATTCCTGAACTTTGCTGCTGCCTTTATGGCGAAATCCGCAAAAAGCTTTGGCCGAGTACCTTCACTATGCGACGCGCGTTCTTCATTCATAGGCCGAGCTGTGGATAAAATACCTCGTATTTCATGTATATCGGCAGTTTATGAAACGGTATTTATGAACCGAAGGGCACTAATTCAGTACTGATCTGTAAGAATTTTAATTTACAATCCGAAATTTCATAATTAGCGTGACAATAAGTGTGCAAGACGAAAGCAATCGATACGATGATCGAGCGTTGATCGTTTCAATTAAGAATTACAATGTTTGCAACAATGTTTGATAACGTTATGCGAACGTTAAGCCACGATTTGCAACATTATTCAACATTATAAGGTTAAATCTGTAATGATTAGATCAATTTACACGCAATCGAAATCCCCGTGAATGGCATTTCGTCACATTTATTATAAATAATAACGAATTCAGTTGAATTCGTAACAAGTTAATTTATTGTAAAATATCGAAAATTAGCTTTTACACATCTAAATAGCTCACCACTTTACTTTTCTTCAATGTATTTCATCAGACCGTTTAACTAAATCCGGAATCTGCATAACGAATGTTGGTATTTATTTAATAACGCGCGACATGTATTATTATGCATTAACATTCCGTCGGACGGCTGCGCGAATCTCGATTTCATAAGCTTTTCATCGTCTATGAAACTCGCGGCGCATTTATCAAAGAATCATTTATTAAAATCCAATTATAAATAAGTTTCTTGAATCTTACCTGACGAGATTATAATTTCCCGGTGCGCCTTCATGCTTTTATCCTATTATCCTAATATTATATTATATACGAACGGAAGTATAGGGAATATAGTAAAGTATAGGGTCTCGTGTATTCTGTTATATTACGTATAACCATCATTACTTGTGAACCATTTTTAATTCAGCAAAATTATACATACAAAAAAAAGTTTTTTATAGTTGCACTTTAATAATACTTCGTACAAGTAAGCTCGTGCGCTCAGTCGCACGCACATACACACACACTACTTACTTATACACATTATATGACTAAGAAATCTTTGAGAAGGAAATTTTATCTGTTGAATTGAAAAAAAAAAAATAAATAAATATAATTCCTATTGTGTATACGAATACATTTTTATAATTTCCTGGATTTACTTTCGAAATTTCGACTCTACGCGTACGCAACATCATTATTTTATAATTATTTATTATCAATTGGAACTTTACATGGAATAGAATTCGTACGCGTGTGTTTATAACTAATAATACCGCGAGCATTAAATGAAATTTGCATTAATTAAAAAGTGTATTAATATTATATACACGTGAAAGTAATTTTGGACGATGTGGCTGCTACGAATATTCATTTAAACGAATATAATTTTTGAATAAAATAATAATACAAATACATTCCAATCGTTACAATAGATATTTAACACATGAAATCTGCAATGTTGTTCAATCTACATCGCGGATGTAGTGTTTAATTATTGCGCCGTATTCCAACGGAATTGATTTCAATCGGAATCGTTGGGCGAGCTTAATTTTATTAATGTAAATAATAATCACGAAAATTTAGTCTTTGTGTATTTTCATATTTTAATATACGGAATTTCTATTCAAGCGGCGACTGACATTCGTGCCATATAATTACGAATACAAAAACCATTTAGTACATTAAATAACGATGAAATTTATGTCTTAAATTTAATTACTACTTTATATTTCTGAACGTATCACAAATTAATTCTCCAATATTGTCGAATTTTCACATTAAATTATAGTTTAGTATCAAATGATAAAAGGCCTTACAAAACTTCATCTCTTTTCAAACGCAATTCAATGCTAACCCAATATACGGTTACAGGCATTAAATACAAAATTTTATTCTTAACTATCGTTTCAAATTATGTATTAGCGCTGCTATAAGTATTTCTTTTAAGATAACTGCTTCTAACGAAGCAATCAATTTACATTGATGAATTATTTATATTGAATTGAAAACAAATTAAAAAGTTCTTGTACGGAAGTAATAATATTTGTTAATAACATTAATATCGATAAAACGGTGCTTAATCGATACTAAAGGGACTCGAGGAAGGAATGCAATCCCCACTTCGTGAGCCAATGACAATATTTCTAATGCACGAACTTCTACACGAACGATCTTTTGAATTTCTATATGTTTCGAGGTATATTGATTACAGGTGTTTCGTGTACGCGTTTAAATCGTTTCTCTCCTTTGTGACCCATTCGGAATTAATATATATATATATGCATACATACATATCAAACAATAATATTTACACAGGCGCAACTTGATTGTTGGTCACTAAACTTGCCGTAAGGGATGTAAATAAAATTCGAGATGAAGGAAAATTTATATAATTATCTTGAAAGTATGCGTTCGAGTTCCCCCAATGATCATAACGCATACCGAGTTTAAAATAATATTGCACGGCAACAGGTATATATTACACAGGTATAAAAAGAATAATAGCAGTGAAAAAGATAAAGAAATACTCGGAAATGAATCGTAAATGTGAATTCGGACACTCGGAGCTTTATCAGCGGTTGTATTTTATAATATTTATGCATAATAGCTTTTCCTTCTCCGAACAATTTGTCTAAAAAAAAATCTCTTTGGCAGTATGTTCAAATCGATCCCAAGTGCAATATCAATATTTCGTCACTATTGGCTGACGACCGAGAGCTAAGAGATCACATTATTCGGCTCCGTAACTCCATGGAATCACGTGACGAATTAGTTTTTATTTCTTTTGCGGATCGTTTTTCGAATGCAAAGCCATGCATGAAGAACATGGCGGAGCGTTCAAATGGAGATTATTCGACTACATTGAAAACGCAGGAGAGAATCTCTGGAGAAGCTGGGGAGTCGTACTCTCGTGGTTTGGACGTATCAGCCAGATATATTGGCTGATAAAGCGGAGCGTAGCTCTTGAAATCTATGATCCGTTTGATGCGACTGAGAAAAAAAGTGCATCAAGGGCCAGCCAGCTCTACTTATCTCCAATAATGGATCCTCGGTGACACACTTGACAATAATAAAGTAGGTTCGATGTACTAATGAATAAATAGGCATGGATGCTGGCAGAGTGCTTGATTTAAGTGCAATATCGTGAATACAACTGCCACAGCCGCTGCTTAAAAAAAGAATGACAAACAAGAGCTGAAACGTTTTCTTCAAACGTAAATCCTGCCATGGGCCGAGTGAATTATTTTGTCAAACTATATTTTAATAATCAACGATATCCGCGTCTTTAAGACAAAATACCTGTTAAAAGTGACAATGATTCGCAAGCGCTTTCCTACGCTGTTCTGTTATCTATAAAGCTATAGAAAAATTTGATCTTTCTAAAATACAGTCATTCGTTGTTACCTCGGTACGCCTATATTTATATTGTCACTCGTAAATTTTGTGCACCGTAACGTTTTACATTACCTTACATTACCGCTATTATAAAAATATATTCTTATATAGCATTTATAACTAACGCATGAGAAATCTACAACGATCGCTATCACGTGAACGACATATACATATAAACATACGGGCGGGCGCGCGGCCACGAGCGCTTGCACACAGCAGCAGCAGCAGCAGCAGCAGAGCACACGCTCACAACTCACAACAATTTAACTATTTACGAATATCCGTTTAATTCTATAATCGCGCGATGCCTGTCATCTTGCAGTTTTATTTTCGAATGGGAGCGTGTTCGCCCCGCTCATTGGAGTAAAAGCGCCGAGCACTTCATGCTTAACAATCGTTTATTTACACCAATTTGACACTGCACGTACAATCTGGCTCGTTTAATTCCAAAACTACAACGATTAACCAGATAGAATATAAATGTTCTCAATGTTATATTATAAATCGATTACCTATTTATTTGAAATCTTCGATCTCTCGGCTGTACACAATAATATATTAAATATTAGAGCAGTAAAAACTTTCCTAGAAATTGCATTTTAAATGCATGCAGTGCTTCGTTATTATCAAATAATGCAAATATATCCCTATATTAACAATTTCTTATAAATTCAATACTTTGTTCAATGCGGGGGGTCGGGGGTTGGGGTTATTGGGGTTATTGGGGTTGGGGGGTGAGTGGGGCCTTCGTCGTATAAATATATCCAAATAAAGCGATACCTATTGGCCTCCCAATTAAAAAAAAAAAAATCACATATACACGTGAATGCATATACGAATCTATGTATGTATGCGCGTATGTTATATTGGTTTGGTTTGGTTCTCGTTTTCGTTTTTGTTTTGTTTTGTTTTGTTTGCTCGGGGTTGCGCCTACGGATGGATCCGATCTTAAAACGAGACCGGCTTTGTTGTATTGAATCGGATAATCGACACGTTTGGATGGCCAGGGTATGAAAACGGAAAAAAAACGCCAGACGGACTAAGATGGCCACCGTCATCGTCCACGTCAGTCAACTATCAACTCTTTCACGAATTATTTCTTTAAAGTCAGTCGGGTTTTATGAGAGCGTTGATAGATTCGCCCTCGGGCTCCTCGTCGTACACGCCGGAGGCCTCGGAATCCAGAGCATCTGCAACAAGAGTTTAGGGAGTCAGTGTTAGTCGAGCTGGGGCTCAGGGTGCCGGGAGCTTCGAGTGACAGAGGTAGGCTAGGTTTCTGAGAGTCTGAGAATCATTCCCAAGAAACGTGGTGGGAGAGAGAGAGAGAGAGAGAGAGAGAGAGAGAGAGAGAGAGAGAGAGAGAGAGACGATCATTAATTAATACATAATCTACGTATATACCTTTTGTACATGTACCATCCATCCATCCATCACATCCATCCACCCTTACCACTACAAGTTTTAAGATTATCAATTCCTTCGGTCTCGCATTACGAACCAAGGAGACACCCAGGAGAAGGCACCAAGGAGACACACACACACACACACGCCGCGGCGTCGCTCACCCGCTCGCCGGCCTACTAACTTTTCATTTCCTTTCGTTATAGCAGACGAATGCGCAATATCACTGCTCTTAGCATTTACAATTCTTTCGACTTCTTTTCATCTTACTGCCCAAACGTCCTATGCCAATATAAAAAAAAAAAACATAAGGCTACGAAGAAAGGCAGAGAGCAAATTTTTTATCACTTTAAAACGTTTAAAAAGCTGCTTGTATTCGAAAATACCGAAGCTTCTTGAGCCCGGAATCGCCACATAAAAATCTTATTTCCAACAATTTAACAATTTCTGAATCTACGACTCTTACTTGAGCACGATAACGTCAATTAAACTTCAATAAACTGTAACATTGTAATTTAATACGAATTTTATGGTTGAGCTATTATTATTTACAACAACAAAAAATAAAAAAAAAATACATTGTCATTGGAAACAATATAATAAGAATGTATAAAATAATACTTTTTTTTTGTTTTTGTTCTTTAATACAATACGAAATTGTACTCTCCGACGGTCACGGGGAATATTTTTAAATATTGGATACTTGACGTGACGGGTTGCCCATTTCATCTTTTCTATCCTAATGGCTTTCAGGTGCGCAGTACCTGATAAATAAGTGAGACGTTGAGCTTTGGCCGAATGATCGTGTTAGTCAGTGCTTGTTAAAACGTATCCGCGCAAGAATACGATCTGCTTTGTAGAAAACTCACGATACAGATACACGTCGGTCAGATGCGTCCGGGTCGGGTCGGTAAATCAGCCGCAGTCAAAGTAAGGCGTCAAAGTAAGGAAATTGATCGTGACAATTAGAAAAACTGTACATTATTAAAGCGAGTGTTAAATAATTAATTAAATTATTTTGTAAAGCCCCAAAGAAGCTTCTCTCGTCGCGCAAAACAAACAACGTTCCGTATCGGAGTTTTTTTCTTTCTCTTCTTCATCATCATCTTCTTCTTCTTCTTCTTCTTATTCTTATTCTCATTTTTTTTATTAATACAATGCAGCAAGTGCAAGAAGGTTATTGGGATTATTGAATAGTCTCGTACGAGCTTTGAGCCGATGGGGATAAAATATCGAATAACTGTAAATGCGTGTGGTCTTAAATTACCTTCGTCCATTAGCATTATCCAAAAGCATTGTGCAGTAATACATAAACTGTAGCCAAATTGTCCGTGAATTCTGATGGTTATTAATGGCGCGTGGCATGCACAATCGATTAATCAGAGAAAGCCATAAAATACGAATTGAGCCATTTTTAATGCCATTTTAATATTTATGGGAATGTCTCGAACATTTAATAATATTAATAGTAATATTTTTACATTTATCTTAAAATTATTTGAAAAGAGTCGTGCTCAAACTTATATAATAATATTATAGTACTTTCTCATTTTAATCATATACCCACAATTAATTATAATTAATTAAAATATTAAATTCCAGAGGCGATTATTATTATGCAAAAAAATGATTGTAGCGTTAGTAACTTTATATTCCATTATTTAAAAGTTGCCTTTATTAGACGTTTATTTGCTTGGGCAATTTTAATTACTAGAATTTTGTATGTATCATTCGTACCATTAATACAGAGAATAAGAATTTAGAAATTCCTCAAACAAAGGCATTGTAACAGAATACATTGAATCTCCGTAATTTGAATAATGTTTCAATAATTTTTGTGCATTGTAAGAAAAAGTATCTAATGGTACAATGAGAATACTGATAATTCATTGTTATGATAAATTTAATTATTATTTGCCCTTCAGTGTCAAGGTTGTTAAAGATTTTTAATATTACGTATACAATTGCTAGGACTGGGATTATTTTATAGTTAGACATTGTAAACGAAATGATGAGGCGTCAAGCGATGCGATGATTTAAAGATAAATGACTTTTAGAATGTCAACCAAACATACTTATTAACAAAGAATGCACGTGTAGTTAAATATAAAACATATTTAAAAGAAATTATAAAAATGTTTTAAAAATCAGTGTATAATCAGTTTATTTTTATAAGTTTTCTATGTGCAATTCAATCAAAACCGTTACATATTTCATATAAATTCCAACATAATATATATATATATAAATAAATGCAAATGAAATAATAAATTAGTTGATTTGTCGAAATATTATATGAATTTCATTAATAATGATTTATAAATTTAGGTAAAAAAAAAAAAAAAAAAAAAAAGGCAAAAAAAAGCGTGCGCTCACTATCTTGAGAATAGTGTGTTATAATAAAAATGACGATTATTATTAACTATTTAAGATCTGCATTATTTTTTTTTAACTGATTAAAAAAATTTAGACTCGTACTGTATTGACCTTTGCTTTTAAAGTCGTGTAAGAACAATAAAAAAAAAAAGATCATATGTCGTATAAAAGTATTTTTAAACTTAACTTAAAGATAATATAAATTTAAATTTAATTTTACAATGAAACGATACTCCTAGATTGTTATATAATTTATAATAATTTAACTAAATGTGGGCGATTTATTGAGTTCCGGTATAGCTGGAATTAAATTTTGAAATATCAATTAAAAATTACAGCTACAGTTTTTGCAAATTATGTATATAAAAAAATTTGTAACTATCACACTTCTTTTATCACGTGCTAAGAATTTATTAATATTTAATTTTACGTTTGCTTAAATTACAGTAATTTCGAGTAAAAATTGATCAACAACATAGTACAAGATAGTAATGAAAGCTTAAAGACTGGATGAACGCTTGATGAAGTTGAATGTGTTAAAGATAGAAAAGATAAAATTCCAAAACTCATATTATTTAAATGTCACCTTAATGCATTTTTATAATTTATTTTTATACGCGTAAAATTATAAAATTAACGAGTTAACAAGTGAAAATGTAAAGTCAAAACCGTAAAAAATTAAATTGATTACACAACTGAAACATTGTGAAATTAAATGAGATCATGTGAAATAAAATTAGGTACCATGTATATACACAGCAGAGTATTTGGGCGATTTCCTGCTGATGATCTATAAACGCGTCGATTCTGCGCTCCCATTTTTCTTAGTATCTAAAAACATGTCTGCAAGAAATACGTTTTTGTTTTATTACACGTCATTTTTTTTATCACACATTTTTTCACGCAATTATAATCTGCCTGCCGTCATATATTTCTTGTGTGTGGGTGAACCTTGCATCACTTACTTTCTCTAGCTGATTATTGGGCAAGCTGAATGTTGACAATTGCAATAAAATGTTAAAATAATACATAAACAATGAATGAATGGCATTGGTTTTGCGGCGTAACTATCAAAAGATGTAAAATATAGTTCAAAACATTACAAGTAATAGCCAAGCTTTCAAATACAACAACAAGTTAATGAATTTATTTAAGCATTTTTATAAAATTGCATATTTTATAAAATTTATAATTAAATAACTTAGTTAATATTTTTATTTTTATCCTTAAGATTTCATGCATCGATGATTTTCATTGCTTTAAAAATTCTTTGCAAGTATAATTAGTAATAAATTATTGTTTTTTTTTTTTTTTTTTATATAAATATGAAATTTTTTATTTATAATATTTATAAAAAAAAAAAAAAAAAAAAAATACAATAACAAAATGCAATACTTATTCACTGGACAGCCTTAAAGCACAACCAACGAACAATAAAAACTCTGAACAATAATTTTAAAAATTGCAGTTATTCAGTATTTTAATATTTTTACTCGCTAATATGGTGGTGATATTCACTACCTAAAATAAATTACAATATAAATTCAAATATTTAAATGTAATTAAAAGTAAAAAAAAAAATATATGAACTGCTTATTGAAATTCTTCCAAAATCATTAATAATGCTTTCAATTTCAATTGGTACTTGAGCATAAAAATAAAAACTCTATTTTTTATCGCACCAGATCGATGGTCACTTTTTGCATTTGTAATCGGTGACTTTATTGACCTCAGTTGACGTAATTCAATTTTTTTGTTTATTTATTTACGTATTTTTAACCCAGGAAGTTATTAATAAAAACTACGGTGCGCTAGAAATTTTTTTATTTACGCAAAATGATAAAAAGAATTTTTTTTTTTTTAAAAAAAAAAAAAAGGTTCTTACTTGAGAATTATGTATATTTACGTTAGGTTCTTCATATTTTTCATGCATTCAAAATATTAAGAAAAGGCTTATGGCAATTTTTAATATAGCATCGTCAGGTGATTAAAAATTTTGTTTATTTTGCTATTCGCCAATCACCAATCGCGCTTTAACTTTTATGTCTTATATAAAACTTTAATTTTACAAACGTATGTACACTTATAAACAGATCTCGATAATGTTAGAGCATCTTAATTTAATCTACCTGTCGAGGTATTTATTAATACTTAACAATATTGTTAACGTCAATCATTTAAATTTATCTGGTTTTAAAAGATCAAAGAGATTTACCTGAGACGATGAGATCTACAGATGCCTTATCCTTTTCGATATACAAGGCAGTCAGGAAGAAGAATAAACTACCTATTATCTCTACAAAAATAGTAAGAAACAGAGCATATTGTAAACTTCGAAAATCTACAATCGTATCTTTAATCGTTGGTAGTGCCGAGGTTTTTATAGGTTCGACCCAACCTATTGTCAAGTTCGGCAACAATACGAATTTTAAAGCATCTGAAATCTGAAGATATATACAAAATTAATTTAAATCTCAATTGTGCATCAATAAAATTATACTATTCCAATGAACTTTCTTATATTCTAATTGATTGTTTTTATTACTACGATCTTCTCATAAACAGCTTTTTATCGAAAGAATACGCAACTTATCAAGTAACTTGTGAATTTAAATTATTTACAAATTATTTTAATTAATTTAAAGTTTCATAACGAAGTTCTATACACTCATTTTTTCTTTTAAATAAATGATATTTTATTATTTTACAATAATTAAAATGATTTTGAATTTTTAATCTCGTGTACAATAAAGTTCTTCGAATTCTACATAAAATGAGATTCGATTAACAATATTGATTTAACTTTAGCATAAATGGTTTTAGTTTTTAAATAATTTTTATGAAAATAGATAAAATAGAAAATTTCAAAAAATTTTAATTTTAATATCTTTAATTAACAGCTTCTACAACTAATGCGATATATTTAAAATATTATTTAAAATATTACTTAAAATGTTACATGTAATAAGGGAAATATATATTAGATAATAAATTATTCATAAATTTATCGTAAATAATTAATGTGCTTTCAACTGTTCTCAAACGTACGCTTCTTCGAGTTATAAATAATGTATTGGCATATCTAACAGTGCAAATATATAGTCTCATGATACTTACTACGCCTATAAGATATGGACTGCCAGCATCACCAAAGGCATGAGCAAACAATATTTGAAATGCTTCGGCAGTAGATCTTCTCGTCGGTATTACGACGTACTAAAAAAAAAAAAAATTAATACAATTTATGTTTTGGTTTTTTAAAATAATTACTAAATGCTATTCAAGGCTAATAAAAAAGTTATGAACATTTTAAATACTGAAAACTATAGTAAATATATATTTTATACAATTTTACGTATAATAAATATTTTACAACAAAATATATAATAATTTTGAATGATAAATTATTATACATACTTTTCATAATTAATACGTTATAAGTTTAAGTAACAAATTATTATTAATAAAAAGATTATTTTAAATAAATTTATTAACAATTAATTAGGAAATGTCGATATAAATTTGAGAATCAATCACTCGAGTGTCATTTTTATTACTTACCAATAACATATCAGCCACTATTGACCAATTCAGGTTAAGGGCTAATTGACCAAAGAATATTAAAATATAACAAGCCATATCATTTGTACTGGCAAATATTGATCCAAAGAATAATAAAGGAGCACTTGCTAAAAGACCAACCGCGCAAATTAATGGGTCAGCCTGCTGCCATCGAACTCTTAATTTTTGTGCTAACATAGAACCGAAAGGCACACCTATCAAGCCAGCAACCATTGCTATGACACCGAATTTATAGGCCACTCTATAAAAATATAAATTGAAAGGCTTACATCTTCGAAATATCATTTGCTCTAATTTTATTACGTTAACTTACTCGGATATATTAATCTCTTGGCCTTTATTCTGCAAAGAAAGTCCATACTGAATGAATTTCGGTCCCCAAAATGCAAGCGCACCACTAACAAATGATACACACGTGAATCCTACTGTACTAAGCATGAAACTCCGACTAAAAAATTATACGTTACATAATATGTAAGTAATTATTAAGACAATGATTCTGTTAATTCTCAGCTTCAAAGAAAAAATTATTGCATTAGCAAGCAATAATTAATAATTACACTTACTTTTTTAATAAACATTTTATATCATCTAACCAGGAAGTAATAGCTACATGAGATCCACCTTCCTTCTCTCCTCGTATAGGATCCCGTACTAGCAAAAAAATTAATATAATTGCTAAGATTCCCAATGATGGTGTTATTCGCAATCCCCATTGCCAAGAACCTGTGGCTTTTTCCATTTGTCCTCCTGTTATGTATCCCAAACCACTATAAAAATTATTTATCAAATTATTAATTAAAAACATTTTCAAAACTTAGCTTATTTAAATTATAAAAATTATATAAGATGCATTGAAATATCAATGTAAAATTTACTAATTGTACTAATTGTTAAAAAAAAAAACGTATTACAGATTATACACAGTTTATTTTATCTCTTACAAATCCCTATTTAATGTTTTCATTAAAATCAAGAAAAATTTCTAAATATTGTTGTAGTGCCATAATATAATTAATTATTTTAGGGATTAAATTGTAGTTTTTTTTTATTTTTTTTTTATGAAATTACCTGCCAACTGGTATAGCAAAGTAAAATAGGGCAAGCATTTGTGAACGCACATCCTTAACGAAAAGATCACTGATTATTGTTGGAGCAATTGTAGAGTAACTAGCTTCTCCTACACCCACTAATGTTCGAAAAAATAGGAACCATCCATAAGACTAAAATTCATCAGATATGATTATTTAAAAAAGTAAAAAAAAAAACAGTAAAAATATATTACTAGAGAATGAAATGAATTCTTACTGTCATGTATGATCCTATAAGGGTTGTTATGCACCATAAAAATATACCTGCACTCATTATTACTTTTCTATTATAACGATCTCCTAAGTATCCAAAAAATGGTGCAAATATCATGTAACTTATAATAAATGCTGTTTGAAGTAAGCCAGATAGAGCATTATCAATCTGAAAATCATTTTGGATTTCTGTCAGTACACCTAAAAAGAAAAAAACATTTTAAATAAAATATTTATACAATGATTGTAGCTTACGGCTCGTACTTATGAATTTGACATTATGTAAATATACGAGAAAATATTTCTATTGATTATAATTAATTAATATTTTATTTAGGTATCGGTACACACTCTCATTGAAACAAGTTTCTAACATAATGGAATAAACTAAATGTATTAGGATATAAATATTTTTCTTTAATAAAAAAGCATTAAATTTTTATTGCATTTAAAATTAAAATAAAATCAGCCTTCCTTTAATAATTGTGAAAGTAGAGAATATATTATTTCTTTTGTCGTTATATACCCAGACCCATATCTATTATAAATGTATAAATATTATTAATTGTTGTTATTGCATATAAATATATAAAATAAGTTATAATCTCAAATGTCTGGTTTCGATTAAAAACTTATAAGAGATTTTTGTCAATGACAAGTTTATATTTCTAACCTAGATCCTAGTAATAACGAAGCTTTATATCATTCTTTATTAATTGCAAGATGAGCGACACTATCAAACGACATAAATAACTTCATCATTTTTTCACACATCATACGTTTATATATTTTTTATCTTTTACAAAAGATAATATTTTAGTAATCTGTAAGCTTAATGTAATAATTACATCGAGGGCACAATAAATAAAGAATGTAATTATTGTTGGGAAAAAAAAAAAAAAAAAAAAAAAAAACCCCTACAAAAGAGTTTTACAAAAGTTATTTGACGAGAGTAAGTATAAAAAAGTGCCGTTTCCTAACGTTTTCATTCCATTGTCATTGAATTTCTATAAATACGGAGATCCGTAGACTTTTACTGATAGAAAAGCAAGAAAAGCATAAGAGGAGCTTGTAAAAAAACAAGTATGCGGCTTATATGCATCAAGACTCCGCTACTTTGAATGTAATTAGCTTAATTCTTTATTTTTTTTTTTAAATAAAGAAGCATTATTTGCCTTTAGGGATAGGGATAGGGATAATGGTGAGATAACGTGGTGACGGACGCGTAGAGAATGCCGTTGTATTGAGACGAAAGTCGCGGCCGATGCTGCACAAGCCTTGGTCCAGATAAGAATTCCAATGCTTGAGCAACGCCAGTGATAAAAAAAAAAAGAAAAAAAAAAGTCTAGGCAAGTCGGCAAAGCCCGAGATAAGCGGAAGAGTTTAAATAGACGGGCAGAGTTAACCAAGAGAGTCGACGAAACATTCGACGAGGAGAGAGGTAGGGGATGAGCGAGTAATGGCCTCGGGGTTACCGAGGGTAAATAAATAAAAATCCGATATCCCTCACCGGCAATGGTAAACCTGTCCATGTAGTTGATGAGGTTGACGTAGCAAAGGATGGCGACGGCGATCCATTCGCGGGGGGTGACGGATCGTAAACCTGCACTGGTCTGGTTGACCGGCTTCTGGCCGACCCTCGACTCGACGTTCGTCGAAGTCGCGGGCCCACGAACATCCTGGACCATCGGTCGGTTTTCTAGCTCAGCACGTACTCCGGGCGGGAGGTGGTGGTGGTGGTGGTGGATGAGGAGCGAGGGAGCGAGGGAGCGAGGGAGCGAGGGAGGGAGGGGAGAGAGAGAGAGAGAGAGAGAAACCTCGGCCGCTCTTCCCGTTGCTCCTGCTCGCGGCCTCGGGAGTTCACGTAACGAGACTCACTAGGTGGACGGAGGAGGTGCCAGCCAGCCAGCCAGCCAGCCAGCCGACGAGAGGGGAAAAATTAAAAGCGCGACCCGGTAAGGAGGTTGCGCCTCTCCCGGTGAGCTTTAAGCATCGCGGGTCGTCCGCTATCGTCGTCCCGAGCTCTCTCTCTCTCACCGACTGATAACGCCGATCCCCGCAAGAATCATCCGATTGACCGAGCGGCCTTCCTGGCTCCTGGTTCACTACAACCCCCGAGCGAGGCCGGAGATGACTGGCCAACCGACTCCTTTTTCACTGCCGCTTTTGCTCTTGCACCTTCACGGTATATTGGAGGCGCGCATGCGCGTACACCGACTCGCCGGAGCACACGTTCGCAACCGGCAACGGGCGGACCGACGGAGTGCGAGAGAGACGGAGAGACGGAGAGTTTCAGAGAGAGAGCGAGAGAGAGAGAGCGCGAGAGAGAGAGAGAGCGAGAGAGAGAGAGAGAGAACGAGTATCGGGTAGAAGAATCACGCCATCGGCTCTCGACGAACCGCGGGACGAACGGCCCTGCGTGCCTTCGTCGCCCCCTTCGCATCGCTCGGCCCCGCTGACCAGCATTTTTCTTCATTATCTCCTTCCGAATGCCTGACCTCCTCCTCCTCCTCCTCCTCCGCAACTCGTTACCCGTTACGTCGGCCCGTCCTCCTCCGCCCGCCTCGCCCGCATCTGCTTAACGAGTCGTACGCTACTCGTTCGGGATAAACGACCGGTGAATTGATGCTGGTTGCGATGCTGGTTGCGATGCTGGCTGCGATTGTTGTTACTCTTACTCTTGGCCCTAACTAGGAAGTCGCCCGAATCTCCTGTTGCTGGCTGCTCGCGGCGTACGCGACGCTACGTCTTCTCCGGACGGACTTTCTTCTTCCTCGCGACACTCGGCTCCGCTCCGACTTCTTCGCTCCCTTAGAGCAGAGCCCCGGCTCTCCTACCGCACCGTACAATTATTAATTACGCAACTACCAACGTGCGCGACGCTTTCATTATTAATGAATGCACCCTTAATTCTCCCCCTCCCCCCCCCCAATTGACAACCACGTGGTTTCCCCGTCTATCCCTCCCGTCTATCCCTCCCCGCCAACCCAATAACCATCGGCTCTCTGGCCGTCCTGACATCCCCTGCTTGCCAATCCGTTAGCTACGAGTTCGCCAAAGCTCGATTCTTTATTTCTAAATTAAAATAGTCGACTGCCCGTTTATTATTAACGCTCTTATATTTAGACATTTTATATCCCCCCCCCCACCCACCCTACCGATCGATCTCGCGAAAGCATCGAACGAAAGAAAGGCTTATATTATATTATTATCGCTCGCATTCAAAGAACTTTCATTGTGCTCCGTAGCTTTTTTTCATGAACTTTCTTCCCCTCCTCTTCTTATTCTTCTTCTCGTTTAATTTTAAACGCCCTCGTCCGAGAGTGATAAATATACATTAATGTCAATCCTTCTTTCTACGTGATCAATTTTCATTACTTGTAGAAATTATGGCCCAGCCATTAGATATTAAATATTTATTTAAAAGTCATTCAAGAGAGAAATTATTAAAAGGGAAATTATTCACAAAACACACCGCATCACGTAACCCCATAATTAAGATACTCCTATACCTTTACTTCCTTTATTTATATTATTATTTCATTAATTTTACTGTAACGTTAATGATATTTTATATTTATACCTCATTTTGACATTTCTATTGAGTCGTAATTTTATCTATCGTAAATGAGTAATTAAATAAATAAATAAATAAATAAATAAATAAAAATATTACACAAGTTTGAAATAAAAAATATACTTAAATATATTTTACTTGATTCAATATTATTAAAGTGTGTAGTCGAAATAAAATTGGATCAATTAACGATTAATTGACACAAAGCGATTTCTAAAGGAAAGAAAAAAAAAGAAAAGAAAGAAAGAAAGAAAATGTACATGTGCTTGCATTATTAGTGTTACGTCGAATGATAATGTAATCGTAAGTATTGTTGTTCTCTAATAGAAAGATGATAGGCTATTTAACACAAGCGTTACGATTCGTTATGCCAAATGAGATATTAGAAAGCAAATTTTACATCGAATTAAGTTATAATTGATTGTAATTAGCACTGATGTATGCACGCAATTAGAATAGAAGAAATATTTATTGCAAGAATACTTTGTAATTTTTTTTTTTTTTTTTTTTTTTTTTTTCCGTAATAATTGACTCATTACTTCAATTTCCAAACATAATTATATAATTATATGCGTATTTTTGAGTTAAAAAAACATTACGAAGATTTATTGTTATGTTTAATTTTAAAATTTATTTTGCAGTTCAATGACAATTCATTAAAAAAAAAATAATGTGATAAAATTTCGAGGGAATTTTTAATTTCTTCGAATTGATGATAATATATATATATATATATGTATATTTGTAAGGAACGATACAATAAAATGATATATTTAATTGATTTCTATCTTAAAGAAATACTAATTTAAATTCTTAGAAACACTGAGAAGAAGAATTGTGTTTCTAAAATCATTTGAATTTCCGAATTAGAAAAGAGTTTAATTTATTACCATGAAAATTTTCTTTCGGAACTTTGATATTTACAAATAAAGCGGCCATTTTTTTTTGCAAAACCGCGTATTGTATTGAAAAGAATCTTTGAATTATAGAAATAAAAAAAAATTTTCAATGCGAAAAAATATTAAAATGAATTGAAATAAATGAAATAAATAAATTCAAAAGGTTTTATTAGCATTTGTTTGTAGGCGTTAAAAGTATAATCGATATCTGTGACGCTCGCGCTTCGACGGAAAAATATCTGGTGTAATTTGTAATACGAGCTACTACATATTATTATATTTTTCGCGGAATGTGCATTTTCGACTCCAACAATTAGATGAGGAGCAATTCTTATATAAAACCTTTTCTTCTAGAGTAACAAGGAATTTTTTTTTTTTTTTTTTTTTTTTTTTTCAAATATTCTCATAATTTTCAATGAAAATTTTCAGGCAAAAAATGCATTTACTAATTCTTTGGGAGTAAAATTCTTATGTTTTTTTTAATAAATTAAGAAAAATCAGGATATTGTTAAGTATGAGAAATAAAAGTTATTTACTTTTCTAACGACGGCAACTGCAAAATGGCATCGTGGCAATTATAATTTATTCGTAAAATGGCGTTGAGAGGGGCATAAATAAAAAAATTGGGCTAAAATGTAACTCGTTAGGATTAATATTCCGGGTAATTTATATTTTTCTTGAGCCTTATAGAGTAAACGAGTTGATGTACGCTTATGAAGATTTATTTTTCGGATGACGGTACTGCAAGAGCCTTCCTTACTAACAACTTAATACTGTAGGATCGTTTTTGAAATTCAACCGAGGACAACGCAATAGTTGTATCTTATTTATTTTTTTTCCTTTTTTTCCCCCTCTTTTCTTCATTCGTAGCTGAAGATGTATTGTTCGGGAAGAGCTTCTTATCTTGATAAGAAGAAGTAATGGACGATTTACTGCTGCTACAGGAAATTGATCCATTAAGTTCGTTTGGCTTTTTAGCCACATGGAGATACGTTGATTTAGATTCGTTGTACAAGCTTTTCCTCTTTCTCGGATCAATGTAAGTGCATTTGTCTTTCCTTCAAATGCAATGTCGCTTGCATATCAAATGTTAACGTGCATAGCTATGTTTATCTAAAAACCGGAGTCTTGTCTCGGCACTTCTGGAAAAACCTTTCAATTAATGAAAACCATACTCGGTTTTACTGTCACAGATCAGAGATTTCGAATGCTCGTGATTTATTGGAAATAGATATTATGATAAGGTAGAAAGCGCCATAGCAGTCGATGGCCAATTGAATTGAAATAATAAAACAGTATCGAATAATAATAATAATTATTCAGGTCCAGAGTATTTATTAGTGCCGATTTAAATATTGTAATAGACGAACGATGAAAGTTTTCACAAATTGCCTTTTAACGGATAAACAATAAAGTCTAAGTCTCTCGGAATGTATATATATATATATATAATAAAAATATATAATTCATACAAAAAGAGAAATAGATAATTAACGCAAAGGTATACTCAACAAATAAAATGCCGAATATATTTATTTGTAAAACCTTTCCTTCTGTAAAACACGAAATAGTGACAAATTTTGTAAATATTACAAATGATTGTCTTTTTATGTTCTGCATTCTGCAACTTTTTATTTAATTGTAAAAAACAATTTTTTACATAAATAAGCTTTGTGGCAAATTGTTTCATCGTTAGCTATTAACTACTATACAGAATTTTTTTAGTATTACAAAACAGCGATGCCGAGCTTCCTAAAATAACAGAGACGTTGCCGCGTCAAATTACTCAAAATATAGGACTTCTGAAAATTTAGGTATTTTCCTTGCTTTTGTGTCTAACTATCCTGCATTAAGAAAATTCTGTACGTATGGCGACTTTTATTATTAAAAATATACGTACACGTCTCTTTAAATTTATTACGCATACACGTAAACACGCACGTATTCGCTCATGTCAATAGAAAATACAATAAATAACATTGCCATTGACAATAATAATTTATTACAGTGTATTGATAATATATATTTGTTAAATTACTAAGAGTCGGTTGTCAGTAATGAAGCTTTTAATACTACTTATTCATTTAGTTGTAAATTATGTATAAATTAGAGGTTTTTCCGACGAAGCGTATCAAATATTTTATTTGCCACGTGTATACGTGCATATTAATTCTTTGAGGCGTTTGAAATATTTTGAAAAAGAGATAATGCATTGTGAGTACATTGTCAGCTTGTAATGCGCAACACATAGTTGTTATAAAATCGGGCAGCGTCGATCCAATCTTTTAAGATCTCCATCGAATGGGACTTAAGTTCCGAATCACAGCGGCTCCTAATCGCTAGACAAATTTATCTACTAATTTCCGTAATATGGTAATCTACAATAACATATCCATATACTTATGGGCATGTATGAAGATATTATATGCATGCATACGTATTTGTCAAAGAGAGCTCGTGGCTGTTGATCCAAGTGCGTAACCTAATGATGTGCAAGCAAGCATTTGTCATTCTGGACAGGTTTTTCCCCATGGCTCGGTATTAAATCAAGTATTAAACAGCTACCCGAGCCTTCTAATGCCTTTTGCAATTTTCGTAATTGCACACTAAACCTCTCTTCCTCGTCCATTACAATCACAATTACCATTTCTCATTGATAAGAATAATCAGAATTTCTTTTATTTTTGCCAATTAGGCCGTAATTAAACAGTTATTAAGTTTAATGCATAAAATTGGAATTTTTAAATATTTAAGGATATTTATAAGATTATTATATTGTATTATTAAAAGAGTATCCGGGCATTTGGGAGGGGAAAAAAACCGTATTATACAATAATAGCTAAATTAATTAATAATGCAGTCGATTAAGTATCGAGTAAATAACGAAAATTGCTTTTGAACGTTTTTATACAATAAACATTAGAAAGTATAGATTACAAAATCAATAGAATGTTGAAGTCTGTATATAAAAGAAACAAGTGCATTAAAAAATGGGAAATATATTTTATAAATAAAATAATATTTTTTCCAAAAACGATACTATGTTATTTTATTATATACGAAAATTTTTATAACGACAAAGGAAGGATGTTTTCTTTAAGGATTATAGGATTCTGGGTATTTGCGCGTATTCCTGGAAAGGAAATATCGCATCGCTCCATGTTTATGTTTACATGTTCATGCGTTTATGCGCCCGCCTGTAAACATAAGTACGTAAGATTAACATGGGTAGACTTTATCTCTCTTACAGCTTTCAGATTAAATAAAATTCATTTTTTTTTTTATTATTTATACGTGTTAAAATTTGTAATTCTATACATATATATATATATATATATAACCGTTTGATATTCAGCATTGAGTTGTTTACTAGGTAAGAGTTTTAAGGAATTCTTCTCATTGGCTGTTTCAAAGGAATATTTAAATTTCAGTTTTCTATAATCAATATCTGACTGCATGTATATAAATAAAATTTTTTTTAAGCCTTTCAATTTATGTGCGGAAATAAACGTATCTGCATACACACCGCAGCTTCATAATAAAAACATATAAAGGTCAAGTATTAAAGTTTATATTACGTATTGATAACATTTTTTGCAACATGTGAACAAACATATGTATTAAAAGTCTATACGTGTTTGAAAATATTACATTTAATTCAATTCAATCTGCTGTTCTGTAAATTGAATTTTTTTACCTCAAAAGGTTTTTTTTTTTGAAATATCTAATAAAAAGATCGTTATCTGAATTCTGGAGAACTAAAAGTTTAATATATCCAATTAGAATATAGACGTAAATTTTATGTAAAATATATATCATAAATTAATGTATATGTAATTAAACGTTAGATTTATGCAAATTCTTATGTAAATTTGAAGGATAACTTATTAAAGACGCGGAGACGTTCATCTTTGCTTGTATATTATGAATTAAACTTATAATTGATAAATATAACAATTTTGCATAATCCCATTATTTAAATGATTTTTTTTTCTTGTATTTTTTGCCTCAAATTTATTTATATCATATCTGAATACGTTTATTTCAAAATCATTGACGGTTTTACAACAAAAATATACGAAATATTGTTAAAATTCAGAATTCTCTGGTCTGCCAATTTCTATCTTACCGCTGTGAAATGTACTTGTAAATGTACTTGCTAAATAAATTAAATGCAATTACAGTCTAATGAAAACGGACAAAATGTTTTTTCAATTGATATTCAAATTATAACTATTAGTATGATTCTATTTCTTTAAAATATATAATGGATTTTATTAGATTCATAGGTTTTCTTATTTTACGTGCCATTGTAAAATTATATATATATATATATGTTACGGCAGAATCGTATAAGGGATTGTTAAAAACCAGTATCGTTCTCTTCTTAATATTAATTAATCTTTAGAACTTAAATATTTAAATGAAGCTCATAAAGATCAGATCTTCGAAAATGTTTTACCATAACGTCCAGAGTTTTTCATAATTTTGATACCGAATCCTTTAAAGATATATTTATATTATGTAATTAATGTAACGGAAATGTAACTTGAAAATCGTACGAAAGTGTATTGTTAGTAAAAATTATTTAATAGTTATTTAAAACTAAAATGCATAGCGTTGAAAAATTATAAAATCAATAGTGAATATTTAATAGAATTGCCGATACGAAAAATGACTGGATATCGTTAAATTATACGTGGGCAGACTAGTTCGTTTATCTTCCAGCTATTTATAATAAATATAAGACATTTACACGTAGGCCCGAGCATGCATGTATACGTGATATGCGGAGAGACCTTGTAATATGTGACGTTAAGTCGGGGGGGGGGGAGGACGGTGGGGAGGAGGGAGGTAGAGTTTCAAAGTTTAATATATTTTACGCGTACGAAGCCGTCGTTTCTCAAACCCACAGGTTTTCCATTTTTAATTAAGCCATACGTGGGAAATTGGCGCGATAATTTTTGTATTTAAGTAATACGAGTTTAATAAAAGAGCCCGAGCGACGCTCGTTCCCTGCATCAGGCAAGACTTTGCCAAAGGTAAATAAATAAATAAACGAATAAACGCATATAAAGGAATAAATGAATAAACGAATAAATAAAGAGAACCCGTAGCGAGGTATCGAAAAAATCGGAATAAGCAGAGGTCATCGCATCCGGTCGATGTCGTATCTTTAAGGAAACGTCGATGAAAGGCATAGAAGCGCTTGCTCCCCCCCCTCTCTCTCTCTCTTAATTGGCGATTACCGAGAGGAGCCGTGCAAAATGTTTCGCGGCCAAAGCCATTGTCAAAAGACGTGGATCCGCTCGCGTGTCAGGAATACTCATATCATCGCCGAGGAACCACTGCCGAGTCCGTGCAAACGGTGCCGCGAGTCTCTGCTGGTGGCGCGACGGTGGTGGTGGTGGTGGTGGTGGTGGTGGTGGTGGGGTCCGTCACGAGTTTCCCCGTCTACGTCGGGGACGGCGATTGGCGCTCGGCACCGGCCACGTTTAATCATCCGATTATCGGCATATCGGCGGTACCGGTATCGGGGTGAGGGAGCGCTCGGAGCCGAAAACACCCAAGGACCAGGACGACGACGACGACGACTCCCGACTCCCGAACAGAATTATATAAAAGCCGTGGCGGCCGTGCCGAGCCGTCTCCACAGTTAGAAAGTTACGTTCCTCTTATCTCGAACGTTTCGTTTCCATTTCCAAGCCAAGAAGCAGAAGTAGCGCTACTGGGTGCTCTTTTTTTCGGGTCAGGCCCCTATTACGGTCCATTTCTATTGCTAAAGTCTCCTTTTCCAAGCGGCTCCCATTAGAAAGTGGCTCGGTCGTTAGTACAGTTTGTTTTTTTTTTTTTTTTTTTTTTTTGTTTTCTTCTCACGTCGGATCAAGGATTTAGAGATTAAAGAGTGCGACCGTCCAATTGATAAATCCGGCCTCCTTCCTAATCGTAGGAATTCTCACATGCCGTCGGTACAATTGCCAATATATTTTTCTAAGCGCCGAGTATTTTATATCGTGAGGAGGGGCCGCCTACGATATTTGCCGTTTTCCAATAGCTATCGATTGATTTTATTAAGAGTCGCAGAATCAGACAGCAGTTGCTCTCGGACAATGGCTGTCGATACTAATTAGAAAATGATGTCATTCTATTCATAAAATTCTTACAGACCGACCCCGCATGCCTGTTTGCCGTTGTTACGACTAGTGCGTAACTTTAATAATAATTGATTATATTTTTGATAGTACCGTAGACGACGTTGCATCATAAATTATGAAACGCATTCAATGCATGAGTAATAAATCTTTCGAAACTCCGTTTTAATAAAAATAAAATAAAGAACTATCTTGCAAAGAATATAATAAATATTAAATTCATGGAATAACAGTTATCTCTACACGTCATGGAGGTAGTATTTCAATACTTAAAAATCTTTTTCTCTTTCTTTTTTTTTATTGCTTATAAACTAATATATATATATATATGTAATAAGTAAGCTATAACATTTTCTGTATTTACAAAAAATAATACATGCAATAATGTTATTATATCTATTAAAGTTAAATAATATACTTTTAGTAATACAACGTATCGAAATTAGTTTCGTCGATCTACAAAAGATTAAGTAATTATGGTAAATTTTTATATTATATATTATGAAACGTTATTCTATATGTACATATATGATTTTAGAACTCCATGCTGATAGAACAAATTTTTTTCTCTTCAAATAAAGCTCAATTACTGTATATAATTTTTTTTTTTTTTTTTTTTTGTATAATATTAAATGTTCAATTACCTTGCGATAAAAATAAAAAATCGTGAATCTCGATTGATATTAAACAAAGTACTTCTTTTTCGTGACCATGTTATTTACAAACTGAAAAAATGTTAATTTAGTTAATATTCAAATAGCAAGGCGTATTTTTAATACAGATAAATGTTTAAAACCAATTAAAAATTATTCCTATATTTCAGCTTTATTTCAGTTCTCTACTGTTTGCGTGTATTTGTATTTGCGCTTAAAATTATAAATAAAAGTTTTCAGTTTTAGATGCTTAGGTAACGCGTTGTCATTGTCGCTACCAATCGTTTAGTTAACGATTCCGCCTTCTGCATTCTCATACGCATATACAGTGTATGCGTTTATAAATAAAGAAAATTTTCTTAGCTCGTGTATTAATAATTTCTCGCTCACGTGTTCGATATTATTATGTCACAATTTTAGTCTAAACAACCTCGATAAATATAAAAATAGGTTTCTAATTAAAGGAGCCGATAAAGTAGATAATTTCGAATTATCTACTTCGAATAGTGTGAAAGGCACAGGTACAGGAAGATATTGCAATTAATAAATGATGCGGAATGGAGTCCTTAACTACACAAATATATCAAATTGTACGTTTCATTTGTTAATCTGTGGGTGTTAGATGTATTACCAGTATACATTATTATGTTGGCATAATGAAGTTTCGCTTAGTGTATTTTGTACATTTTAATGACATTTTAAATTAAATTATTAAAATATTTATGAATATTTATTATTACGTGGTACATAAATACGTTTTTAGCATATTCCCTGTTCTTGTTTAAAATCAGGTATAAAATTGAATAATTGATACAATATTTTTAAATTTCATATAATACGTGGACGCGATGGAAATTTTTTTTTTACTCTCGTGCCCGTATAATCGTAAAAGCTGTACCTTAAATTACTTCCTTTACATACATAAAAAGTATTTCTTTATTAAAATGCATTATTTCTTGAAGTTTTAAGCCAATGTCTCCATATTTAATAAATTCTCCAATAATGTATTTTAAACGTATCATAAATCATGAACATATTAATCAATGTATTATTGAAATTTAACCTAAATTTCTGTAATAAAGCCAATAAGATTAATTTTTTAATATATTAAAAAAAAATAAAAAAAAATGAAAGAAAATGAAAGAAAAAATCTCTTCATATTTGATATTTATCACGAATTTATGTCGTATTATTTAACGCAAAGCCTCTTCCGACAAGTCATGTACTTTGTATACAATAATTAATCTGATTTTGGAAGTAAAGTCCATTTGTAAAAGAGAAAATTTAAAATAGAGATAGTAAGTGCGATAATTCTAACGCAATGGTTAAATGGATCAGAATTTAGTAACGTATTATTACAGATATAGAAAGTTTGTATTTGAATGAAATACAAATCTTCTGAAAATTATCTAATTAAATATTGCGTTAATACGAGAATGTTTAAGGATATAATTTATACTGAAATGCCAGACTGAATGCCAATATAATTTGTATTCTAAAATAACACGTAAATTATAATCTCAGAATAATTATCTCGGCACTGTCAATAAAGTGTTACCAAAAATCTATTCGCGGAGCAGTTAATAATATATCCGTAAAAGAGAACTTTAACAGATAAGCACAATTTAAACGTCCCGATTCGCAATCCTAAAAGCTCTCGAGCTCATCGAATCATAATAATTAAATGGGATCAAAGTTCAGAGAATAAAACAACGTTCAGCCGCTTCAATTATATCTTTATATTGGAAAATTAAAAGACTGGCCGACGACTCAAGGGACTCAAATGCCTATGGATTGTCTCGTTTGATTGATCGATGTATCGTTTTATTCTCTCGCAGAGTGCTTTCGTCTCAATAAACGTACTCAAATCTTGTATGAACTTGTAGAAAAATTAACTTCGGTACTGCTTATCCAGAGATTTTTAATACAGACATTAAATTTGAAAAAACTAGATTGATTGCTCTTATCGCGAATGCAATTAATAATAAAATATTGCACATTACTTTCTAAAATTATGCAATAAATTATCTTATACCGAATCCTATAGTAATTAATCAATAATAATACTTTAATTATTGACGTTCGACTAAATTTTAACGCTCACTCCTATTTTTAAAACATTATCTCTATAAAAAATCACGTTTTAATGATAAACAATTAAAATTAATTAATAAAACAACAATGTAAAATAAATTTTTACCCAAAGCTTATGTCTTTGTTCCAATAAATTGCATAAGTACGTTTAGTTATTAATTGTATGAAAAGCAAACTCTTATACATAACAAACACTTTATGTAATATAAAAAATTTATATTACGATAATAACGCTTTTAATGTCTGTAAATTAAAATTAAAATAATTTTTCAAACGTTATTTTTAATTGTCTTTTCAATGTAAACTTTAACAATAGAATAGCATTTGTTTTAAAATTAATCGAATGTTTTATATATGTATACATATATAGTAAAAAAAAAAAAAACGAGTATTGAATTGTATTTCTAAATTTAAGCAAATAGAAAGTGTTGAATAACATATATAATATTGTAGTAATATCACTTAAAATATAAGTTACAGTAATAATAGTGTAATAATACAGGGACATGATATAGTAATAATGCGCCAATTTAAAATTGAAGTGGGTATATTATAAATTTTTTTTATTTTTATTTTTATTTTTTTTTTTTGCATAAATTAAAGATTAATATAATAATTTACATTATTCGTGTTACGTATAATTTATAATGTTTACGATCGTATGCTAATAATATTTCTTTAGTTATTTACAAAGCTCGTAATAAATGATCGATAATGATAAGTACTTATATGAATATTTATATGGCTTGGACTAGGATCAGTTTTAGGGGCTCTTCCTTGATTTATACCGAAAATAACATTGTTCCGATTGAAGAGTGGACCTCCACTATCTCCCTAAAAATATAATAATAATGAGCGATAGTTTTTTTTTTGGTTTTGTTTTTGGTTTTGTTTTTGTTTCAAGGATCCGATAGATTTAGGTTTTAAAGAACTAATTTTTCGATTTTCGACATTTTCCTTTTTAAAAATTATTCTTGAATTACCTAGCATTATAAATAAATAGTAATAGATCATTATAGTCTTGCAGTTTGAAGAAGGAGATTGCATTAAAAAGAATTATTGGATTAAAGAAAAAGAATTTCATACGACTTGACTTATACGTTGAAATACAATTAGGCGGCACAATTGTTGGCTAGAATTTGCATAAATTGCATAATAAATGACTAAAAGCAATATTGTTCAATGTTGTTGATTAGAGAGAATAAAATTATGCTTTACGAAATTCAAAGAATGGTTATAAAACCATATTTTTTTTGTTTCCTAAGTAATAGTGGACAAATCTACAACGTACAACGGAGTTCGTGAAAATTCAGTATTGATATTTACGTGATTGAGTAGTGCGTAAGGATTCGCTTTTGAACACATAATCGAGCTCGTTGATTGTAATCCGTTTATCACTGATTGGCAATGTTGGGGTTTCAAAACGTTAACGGTTGCATATTTTAACCAATGGCAGATCGTAGAGGTGGCCGAGTAGCTCCATCCAGCGATACGAAGCTCTATCCCATACAAGTCCGTGATTAGATTTGATGAGATTTGTGGTGGGGAGAAATTTGTCATGTTAACGTCCCTTCTCAACTGAGTAAAAAAAAAGAACCGTTTACTTGGTATTAAAAAATAAAATATGACTGCGGTTGTAAAAATGACATTTATAAGTCGCAGTCTCTCTCTCTCTCTCTCTCTCTCTCTCGGACAGGCCGACGCAAAGTGCATAAATAAGATACAATAAAATAAAATAAAATAAAATAAAATAAAATGACATTTTTATAGAAAGTAGTCTTGTGTTGGCGAAACAAAATAGCAGTATTACGTAATGTTATTTTTTATAAAGCTCGTTTTACCGTTATTATGGAAATGTCAGTCACTGCAGATTCCATGTAGACCGTAGTTTTCATGACCCATTGCAGATACGAAATCCAAGATTTCAATTTGTATGGGACAGTTTTTTCTAAGTCGCTCGATCCAGCCATTACGCGAAAGTAATCCTCAGACATGTTTGCTTTACAGTGTGCACAGGTCAGGACGTGTCTTTTCGTGAGGAGCGATCCAGTGCACAAATGATCTTGGGGTATAATTATTTTTTCATATTTCGAAATTGATACGATGAAGGGAAATTGCAATTCATTAGCTTCGATAGTGTTTCTTCCCAATATTGCTCCCCCGAGCTGGATTTGCTCACCTACAAAGCATACGTCACACAATAATATACAACAATGGCAATTGCATTGTACGTTGCATTACATCGTGAAACTGACTTTCTTTTGTAATTTCATCATCGTCAATGTTGATGATGATTTTAAACCACGACAATTTATAATATAATTTCCGTACTTATTTAATTGACGATCTGAGCGGCGATGCTAAGGAAAATGGGCTTTTATTTATCTGGGATAAATAAAATGGGATTTATTATTATAAATAAATAGATTACGTTAAGAAATTCTTAATAAGAGTACAAAGTTTATGAAGCACGAGTTCACGTTCACTTAAGGAAGGAGGATACAAGGGATATAGATTTTACTGAGTCATTTAGTGATGGAGAAAGCACTTTTCAAGGCCGATGCCTTCAAAGCAAAATCATGTTACGATGACTATAAAAAGTATTCGATTTCGACAACTTCCCTATTCGATTCCCATTGAACCGTAAGAGTGCAGGCACATTCAAATAGCCAAGGGAACAATTGATCGAGTATACTAGTTTCGCGGCACTTTTACAAACAGTCGGTTACTCCGTTCCGGCGTCCACCTCGAAATTAAAGGGTGGCGGAGGGGGTCGGGGCGGGACGCGATGGTTGCCTCCCGCGGAGGCATCAAGGTATTCGTGGAGGATCTTGGGTGACCATCGATGGACATTAGGCGTAACGCGGAAACCAAGAGAATTCGTCATCTAACGGCCCCTCTAACGGTCTTCTATTATTTCTTAATTGCGGATCTCCCTTTAGACTTTATATTTTTTCCCAATACTATTATTATACGTTTACACACGTACATTTGCATGGTTATGCATGGTTAACCGATGTTATTTTGTTAAAATGAAAATTATGTAATTATTATCAATTAACGGCTAATTAAAAGCATTATGTGTCAATCGGTGAGAATCGTATATTAATAAAACGTGCCAACTGATTAGAATGAGTAAAAAATAAAAAAAATATATATTTTTGCACAATAAGTATTTAAAAATATACTTTTAATTATATATTGTCACATTGAGAATACCTTTCTTAATACTTGGATAAATAATTTCGCGCACTCGCTACTTCAAAGACATTATATTATTTCATATACATCTTATACATCCAGGCAGTTGCATTTACATTTTATGCGTTAATAACATTATTAATCTGTATTTATAATTGATAACTATTTATCCATGAAAGCGTATTGTATGAAATGAAAGCCTCTTCTCAATATTATAGCTTATTATTGTCTTTATTAATTGTACTTACCGAACAATATTAGTTGAAGTTGCACAAAAAGGATTAAGTTGTTCATTCTTTAAACATAGTTTTTAGTTACAGTAAACTAGATAATTGATAATATCAATATGACTTTCTTTTATATACATTTTAAGTGTAAACCGTATTTGAGCTTCGCATTAAGCTACGAGCTCATAAATTTTATCAAGGATCATTAATAATTATAGAATTCTATAAAGTTCGTTTATTCACGATATAGTTGTTACAACAAGTAACATAATGTACTTATTGAATAATTCAGGAAAGAACTTTAACTATTTATCTACGTTGGCGGTAGGTGGGCGGGGGGTAAAATAAAAAAAAAAAAAATAATAAGACGTTGAAACGTTAAAAGGGCTTACGATATCAATTATTTAATGAAATTTAACTATTGTTTAACGGACTGGCTTATTCTTGTATTTTGAAATGTATTTACAGTATTTGAATATAAAATTGATAGGCTCAACGACGGTTCGTAAAAATATTTACAGCACAATTGGACATGTATGCGTCAACTAATAATGCAACGCGCCGGGGCTCGTGTTTCTTCAATTTCCAAAGTATGACTTTCAAATTCTTTATGGTACGATTCAAGCTAAGCACTAAGACTTGACTATTCGAATAAATTTTTGACTATCTATAAAACCTGAATTTATCATTGGACAGATCTTAGAGATTAATAATATATACGATTAAAAAAAAAAAAAAAAAAAAAAAAATTGCGAGCAATGCAGAATGATCGAAGCCAAGTAAATTTTACTATTTTTCAAAGTAAAGCCGTGCTTTTGAAGGTAAATACCAGTCAGTCTGTAGGTGGCCCCGATCCGTTTATTTTCTCGAAATAACAACTATAAGAGATAGCGCTTAGTATATTTAAAGAGATATTATATATGTATATGTATATATATATAGATATAGATATAGATATATAACGTCAAGTCGCGTGACTATAGTCGTCAGGGTGAATAAGGCTGTTTTTTTTTTTTTTTTTTTTTTTTTTTTTATATATATATATATATATCAGGGCCTAAAATTTCCCAGTTCACCTGCGTATGTGTAAGCATTGATAACGCCTGTGCGTAAAGTAGAATACGATTATTACTGTTTGGAAATGTCGTAGCGACCGATTCCATGTACGCCGTATCGTTAAGCAAGCAAATGGTTGTGATTATTTGTGCTAATATAGATAAGTCGGTAGAAAACTAGAATATCTTTGAAAAACATCTGGGGATTAGATTTAAAAGAGCATTCATTGTTGTCTTCAAGGCTAAGTGTTTCATAATCTAAGCCACTCGCTCGCTATTACCATTTCTTTACATATTCTTTAATTATTTAATTACGCATTATTATTGCAAACAAAACGAAATCCATAGATGTTTATAATTTTCATTCGCATTCATGGACGAAAGTATTTTTTCTATTTCTCTCTCTCTCTCTCTCTCTCTCTATATATATATATATATATAGTCTACCCACAACACTACTACTCCGTAATAACTCTATTCGTGAACTTGGATTTAACTCTCCTGCGACGTAACGTGACATTATTGAGGCTCGGAGACTGAACTTTACAGCTTTACAAGGCAAGGTTCTTTAGGAACGGGTTTTTTTTCTTGGTCGGATGCATAGATTCATTTGTCATTCGGCTTGACGTATTCGGTGAAAAGGAAATAGCCTAATCACTCGAAAGAAATTCATTAGATGAACAGACACATTTTTCATTTTTTAAAATGTTGCTTTCTGTTTGTGTTGGGATAACAGAAACTGGAATATTACGCTTATATGATAAATAGCTTTTATTATCAAGAAGCTCGGTATTAAGTTTATTAAGGATATTTATTAATCCCTGTGGAAATTTATTTATTTTGGCGAGCAATGTCTGTCATTGCTTGAAACTAGGAAATAATTTATTTTCTATGTACAAATTCTATGTACTCTAGTGTTAAAATACGATTAACGCGGAACAACGTTTTTTAATATTAATTATGTGTGCATGAATTTATTTATACGTAATTTATCAGTTTTATTATCAAATTTACCAAGAATGGAGAAATTTATAAAATCGAAGGAAGATAAGCGTGTATTTTTACACGAAAGCATTACTTACGTCTTTACATGGTTTTATTAATATCTTTATTCTAATACTGTTTCATGTAAATTTAATAAGCATAGGAGTGCACGTGCCTACCGGAAGATACAAATCGTTAACGTTATGATAATATATCAAGACGTGAAAATAGAAAATAGAGAAAAAAAAGAAAAAGAAAAAAAAAATTGATTAGATTCAAGGTAAGTAGTTTTTAAGTAGCAATAGTAAAAATAACCAGATAATGGTAGATTTTTTTCTCTCCCGACGATAATTGGTTCTTTTAACTTTCCGTCAATTGAAGTATAAGCGCTTCGTTTTAAGTTTCCTATTATATAGTCACGACATTATATATTAATAATGATTTCAAGCGAAAGCTTTTTTTTATAATAATTCTAAAATCATATTGTAAACGTCTAAACTGGATATCACTAGAGTTAATCAAATCAAAGGCATTTCATCAAGGCTATAATAATACATACATACGTACATGCATAAAAAAAGAAGACTTTAAAAGAGATTATCGATATATCTAACTTTACATACTTTTTTTTTTTTTCTGTGTAATTTGAATGTCATAGAATTATTATTTACTGAATTTGAAAATTAAATTAAATTTGGAACCTGTATGTTACTTGGAAAATGTTATTTCAGTTATTTATTAACACAATTTTTATTCATAAATACAAACATTCTTGTGGCCAAATATTTAAAATCGATAATTTATTTATTATTGTATGGATTTCGATGCGGTGTTCTTATTTAATTCAAGTTTATTATTAAAATACGTAACAAACATTCTGAATTTTATTTATGAATCAAGTCAATATTGAAATAAGTCATATTTTTACAATTATTCGCACACATATGTTCCTAGACAGAAAATTGTATAAAATCGTATTCTAAATTCATCAGCCACATTCATAGCTCAGTTAGAATAGTTCTAAAATAAAAGTCTTATAATAAATTTACAGTCATCTATTACTAAGGTACACCGTACAATTTTAATGTACGATCCATGCTTGTTGATGCAATGTAATGAGCATTCTTCCCAAACCTCACTCCAGTCGCAAGAGCTGTATGATCATTGAGTATCTTCAATTCATTCCACATTTTACATAAATAAATTCTAAAATAAGACAATTATAATAATCAATCGCAATAATCAAAAATGTAAGATTAAATTGAAAGATACCGTATTGAATTATTCAACTTACCTGACATCTGATCCTGCAACTGCTAAATATGTACCACTTTGGTCAAAGCAAATGTCTTTAACTTCATAGGATTCATCTAATTGTAAAGTTTTGAAGTTCTTTAATTTACGTAAATCCCAAAGTTTTACGCAAGAATCTTCGGCAGCCGTTGCTAAATAATAACCATTTTCTGAAAAACTAATGGCTGTAATCGGTCCCGAATGCCCCGGGAAATTCGCTACGTTAGACTGTTCTTTCAAATCCCAAATTTTAACTTGTGAATCTGCTGTTCCAGTACCAAAGATTAAGCCGTCAGGGTGAAATTGAGCAGTCGTTAGAGGCTGACTACCCATACCAGCAACCTAAGCAAATTACAGATAATAAAATAATAATTCACAAGAGTTGAAAATCGTAAACTACAATATTACATTATTCAACTGGTTAATTGGTAAAAGGCAACTTGCAACTTAAAATTTAAAATTAAATATTTCTTATGAGGTAAGTAGCAAATGCTTACCTTAGTTAATAATCTACCAGTGCGAATGTCAGAGAAAGCCCAATGTTGGTCAAGCGATGAACTGAGTAAATAGTCGCCCGTGGGATGTAACGAGAGACCAGTTACGGGTGCATCATGGGCTCTTAATAAAAGTGTGGTTTGGCAAGTTCCTACATTCCACACTCGAATAGTTGTATCTGGCGATGTTGTCATTACTATATCTTCCTCTGGATGGTATATTACTCGTGTAACCTTGAAATTATAAAGTTGTTAAATTATTAAATAACCTTCAAACTATAAAATTATTAAATAAGTTTTTTTTATTATTTTCAATATACCTTCTTTGTATGACCTTTCAATACCGCAATAATTTGTTCAGTGTCTTTATTGAATACTGTTGCATTTTTATCTGCTCCTCCTGTTAAAATCTTACTAGTGTCTCCGGCATGTATATCCAGGGCCAATATGCCAGGAATACTTGCTGAATGCAAACCCTATTTGGATGAATAAATATTTATAAATAAGCAATATTTATACATTTAATCGCAATTGCACATGTTTGTTTTATCTTACTGGATGAGATGCAAGTGTTTGAAAGGATCGAATGTTATCTTGTGATAGCAGATCTTCTGGAACAGATCTTCCTCTACGTTTTCGTTCTTGTGTCAGGACTGTTGCTTTCTCTTGTAATTTCTGAATAATATCTTCAGTGATTCCAGCTTGTTCAGATGGTTGTGTTGCAACACCACCAGCTTCTGCAGCAATTGCCTGCAAATAAAATATTTAAAAATTTAATTTATATTATATTAATAAATCATTTTATAAACAATTCAGGTAATTATTTCCAAATAGGAATAGCTAAATTTAAAATTAATCTAATGATAAAGCTACTCTCGTTTCTTTAATTATATTTTGAGAAGAATACTTTTATAATGAAAATTTTATTTTGGCAGATTATATAATTATTGTAAATAAAAACTATTTACTGGTATTATCAATAAGTCAAAAAGTAAATAAAGAGATTGATTTTTTGTCAATAATTTAAAAAAATGCTTAATTGCGATTCGCTACGTACTATTTTTAATAAAAATAATTAGTGCCTTTTTAATTTGTTTTATCTTAAATAGGTAAATTGAATATTGAATACGTACTGGTTGAGGAATGGTAGCTTGTGCAATACCAGCTTGAGGTTTCAATGTAGCCAAAGCTTCTCGAGCAGCAGTCACTTCCTTTGTTAATCTGGCGATAACTCTACACGCTGCATCGTGCTGATACAGCGCGTGTGAAAGTTCCTGTCGTGCAGTCTGCAACTGTTGCCTTAACGTGAATGAATGCAACATGACTGCATCCCATTCGTCTTGTAAATTTTTCAAAATAGCCGGTATAGAGGTAGCACTTGGTGGTTTTGGCTTGACAACGGATGTAGCTAAAAATTTATGAAATAAAATTCTTTAACGGGTCGGCTACTACAAATGACCATAAATTCCGTAAATAATAACAAATATACGTTACTTTTAACGTCGATGAGCTGTTCAGCGGTCAATTCTTGACCGTTTATGGGATCCAGACCATTTTCGCTTATGTATTTCTCAATTAAGCGCCTTTCAAAAATCGATCCCGAAACCGGCGATATGACTGGATGCTCTGGCACATCGTTGGAAACTATAATAATACATAATTAGCGATACATTTATTATTAGTTTACAAGAAATCCGGTTTTGAGGTTATAGGCTACCGGTCAGAATAAATATACATTTTGGCCGTAAAGGCCCCGTCGATTATAAAATCACTCGGCCACGTTGATTAAACTCAATAAAAGCGCATTTACCTCGACATTTCAAGGTAAGTAGTTGGATAAGTTGAAAGAAAAAGAAAAAGAAACTTACTTGCACAGGTGAGCGACATCCTCGAAGTTGCTATTGCACGCGCACTTTCCACGCTCAAAGCAACGCTGCCAAATTAAAAGGGCATAGACTAACAAGAGCCTGTTGGGCCGAATACGAGAACGGTTGGCCACACTTGCACTGGCTCGCTCCTTCGTTCGAAACCTCCATTGCTTTTGGCCGGTACGCGTGCGTCGCTGCGTAGGCGTGACCGCTAATCACGATTATCCCACCCCACCCCACCCCGGTCAAAAAAAAATACCCCAAGGCCCGGGCAGCAGTGCTCACCATCGAAATTCACGACCCCGTCAACTTTCTTTCTATACGTAATTTATAAGCTTTTTATGGACGACGATCGCCCGTGCGAATTTGCCATTCGAATCGGCCGGCGTCGTCCAAGCGCTCGGGAGCTTTTGTTGACCCATGTCCAACTACCAAAGGCTCTCTCTCTCTCTCTGCAACGTCGTTGGATCAATTTTTAGAACATATTTAACGAGGACGATGGACAATGCTCCCCGATTCTATGCGAAATGCCTCTAAATAATATCATATCGCACGACGAGCTCGTGCGCTACCACTTGCCGCGCCACGTCTACGACCGACCACGCAATCTCCCGGTCCCAGACATTTAAATAACAAGTGTCTTATTACGATTCCTCTTTATTATTTTTATTACTTACTTTCTTTTGTATACGCCCTTTAATAATAATAATAATAATAACAACAATGATAATAATATAACCCGTCCTTTCAATACATATCGATAACTTGCGTTCTTATCGATAAATATCATTATTATTATTGTTATTGCTGCTGCTGCTGCTGCTGCTGTTGTTGTTGTTGTTATTATTAACCCGTCTGCTGCTGCGAATGAAAAAATATTTCATTTTCTTATTTTTCTACTGCTGCACTGCCTGTATAAAATATCAGTATCAATATTAGAATCGTATTGTAAGAAAAACTGTTCCATTAGTAATCTTTCTTACTGATGGACTCACTTGTTAAGTAAAATCAATATGTATTGACAGACACCCTAGGGGTACCCGATAAATCATTTTATGTCACTTTATGCGAAAAGAGCAAAGATTCTTTCAATATCCTTTTATATATATATATATATATTTATTACTTTGCTTATGTTTTACTTATGAGTTGCAGTGCAATTTAAAATATTGCAACTTATTTACGTTTCCCCTATACGTTCTAAATGCACATATCGCAATTAGGCGTCCAAGCGTTTCAAAGAATTATGTACATTCAAGTGAAACTGGACGAATAATGCATACATATTAAGAAATGATATGTGATAAAACGTCGACCTGAACATTTTATCGCGCATCTCAATCTCAATTAAAAAGAGCGGAACTGTAAATAAATTACCATTGTCCAAGAAAAAAGTGTAAACAAAGAGGAATTGCTTAAGCATTGTAAAATAAAAATTAAATTATCCGATCCAGACAGGCAGTTTTTTTTTCTCACCCTTGCAGCGCGAGCGAGTAGTACTACGTTGACGTGAATTTGAATTTTTATGAAAAAAAAAAAAGAAGAAAAAGAAAAAAGTACTAAAACGCTAGGTAGTCTCTACAGATATGAATTACTTGACGTTTGCTACAAAAATAGCATTCGCGTGAAAGTATACGGTACTTATTAAAAATTCGTAAAAGTTGTTGTTTCGTCAGTCGTAGCGTTAATTATTAACACTTTTCGAAAGACAGGGATATTAAAAAAAAAAAAAAAAAAACTGTATCCATAAGTTATCGCGTAATTGTTAAAACTTTCGGAGCGACGTTAATATTTTCAATGAAAAATTCGTATTATTTACGAATAAGAGGGTAATTACCGCCGTAGTAATGATACGTAGTAATGAGAGTCAAGCCGTAGAATGTCACGTTGCGGAGCTGGATTTTACATTTTCAATAAGTGGCAAAGGGTCGATAAGAAACTTCTTTAAGGGGGAAAGGGAAATAATGGAAGGAAGCTAAATGGGGATGCACGGAAATTGTTCGCTCTCTCGATGTTTCTGAATGCCTGTGCGTTTTGCCGCTGAGAATTAAATGACAACAATTTGGCTAACTAAATATTCTTTTTGAAGGCTGGCATTTATAGGGCACGTCACGACTAATAATAACATTAACGTTAATAACGAAGAACGTCATTGGGAAGAAGAAAAGAAGAAGAAGAAGAGTGTGCTGGGTTGTGGCGGGGCAGGGAGGGAGGGGTTTTTTTTTTTCTAAAAGATAACATCAATGACAAGTGAACGGTCGTTCGATCGTTCGATCGTTCGGTCGTTCGGTCGGTCAGTGATAATGGAAATGTCAAAGATGACAGGCGCCCGCTTAATTAATCCCAAATCTAGGGACTATTAGACAAGTAGGAGGGGGGAGCGGCATAAGAAAAAATACCGACACGGCGAAAGCACCGCCAAACAGAAGCTCGAGGACCCACGTACGCGTACGTATCGACTCGTATAGGTCGATCGGATGGTGGCGGTGGGCGGCGGGGGCGGAGGCGGAGGCGGAGGCGGAGGTTATTGGGGTTTCCCTCCGATTCGAACGGGAAAGGCGCGATGCGCAATAAAGAATATCTAAATCTAATTTATCGAGGTTTAGGCTTGCGTGTGGTGAGGGACGAGGGCCACACGGACGGGGCTCCCACCCACGTTCCTTCTGTCAAAAGCGCACGGAGAATACGCGGCAAATGAGCGGAAATCGTGACGTGGCCGCGCAGGATGGAAAGAGGCGGCGACGAGCAGTTTCCTTCGCTTTAGCAGGAAAGAGCGTTCCTCTCGCGATAAGAGCGCTCGCCCTTATTGCCTGATCGATGTTGGCCGTGAGATCGGCGCCGGCGGCGACGACGACGACGACGACGACGACGACGACGACGGTGGTGGTGGTGGCGGTGACGGTGACGGTGGTGGTGGTGGCGGTAGCGGTGGCGGTAGCGGTGGCAGTGGCGGTGGTGGTGGTGGCGGCGACGACGACGACGACGACGACGACGACGAAGGCCACCTCGGACGACAGTACACGATCAGCCGCGCGACCGCTCGGGGGGTGGGGTACATTTTTGTCGGTCTCGGCCCCTTTAAGCCAGCAGCCCAGCATGCACGATGCATCCGCGGTCGACTGTCAAACTCGTCGGACGTAAGAGCTGCGACGCCCGGGGGGCTCATTACTACCGTCCTCGACGGCTTTGAGGACGGCTCCCCTCCCTCCCTCCCTCCCTCCCACCTTTCCTCGCACTCGCACTCGCTCTCACACTCACACTACACTCGCACGCACGCACGCACTCTGTCTTTATCTCGTGTCTCCTTCTGTTCTCCCGTCTCCCTCGTTCTCCCGCCCCGTTGCGTTGCCGTCCCACCGAGGAGCCACTCTGTTAGGCTGAATAGGCCGGGCGGCGGCCGGGGGCCACTGGCTCGCGAGTCCCGGAACGCTGAACAGAGCCGACGGGGACCGTCGCGATGGTCGCCCTCGAGGAGATCAAGAGGACCTATCCCTTGCACTGGCTCGTCTGGAACAACAGCCACGCCGAGCTCGACAAGGAGCTCTCGTCTAATCAGGCAAGACACCACCTTTTTTTTTTGCCACTCTCGCTCTGCTCTCGAAGAGGGTCGTCGGAAAGTCTCGCTCCTCCCTGCGACACCCGGGAGATCTTTGCCCGCCTTTCTCCCGCTATTCGTTCTGACCTTATAGATAGGCCAGGACCGTAATAACCGTAATCATCAACGTCCTCGTTAGTGTCAATCGCACGCCTCGCCTTCAATGTCAGTCGAATAACAAGAATTAGCGCCTACTAGTCTCATTTATCGTATCGATTATTCGTTTCTTTAAATTTCGAAAGCACGTTCTTACCTGGGATTTTAGAATTACAGCTCTGAAAGCTCGGAGCTCGTTCTACGAAGCCTCGCAACGAAAGAGGCCATACAACTACATTTCCTTATATTTTCATATTATGAATACCTTATATCTCTGCCTTGGTCACCTAGCATTGTTATCTCTATCGAAACGGACTCTTTAATCGAATTATACTTTTGTGACATTTTATCACTTTGCATATCATTTACAGCACGTGATTGAACAGCAGGACAATCGAGGCAGGACACCCTTGATGCTGGCCGTAACCTTAGGCCACATAGATTCTGCGATTGTCTTACTTCAGCACGAAGCCAACGTCAATACTGAAAATACACAAGGATGGAACAGTAGGCTCCGTTAAATTATTATTGTTTATTCGGTAATGTACTCCTCCTAATGTTTATCTCATTTTTAGTTGTGCAGGAGGCTATAGGCACAGGGAATCCAGAATTATTACAAATGGTGCTTGCAAGACGTGACTATCAACGATACTGTAATCGAGTGGCAGGTATTCCTGAATTACTGTTGAAACTCAAGCAGGTAGACTTTCTAATTTTTTATTACCTTTGTATTTATTATTGTACGTATATTTAAATGATTCAGTCAAATTACTCTCATTTTTAGGCGCCCGACTTTTACGTTGAAATGAAATGGGAATTTACCAGTTGGGGTTAGTTAGTTAATAAATTAATACAACTGACAACTTTTTTATACGAATATCTGGCTAAAAGTACATTGTTTTATAATTACAGTTCCTCTTGCCTCGCGCATGTGTCCCAGCGATACGTATAAAGTTTACAAACAAGGCAGTAACGTTCGAATTGATACTACCTTGTTAGGTTTTGACCACGATGATTGGCAGCGAGGTAACAGAAGCTACGTTTTTAAAGGGCAAAGTGAGTACAAACATCTTAACCCTTTTATACGAATCAGTGCGATCATCAGTGATAATCACTATTTTTATTATATAGCCTTTTTAAACCGTACTTTCACATCATGTACCACGCACACACACACACACACGATTATTATAAATAGTTACTTTCAATTTTTTCACAATAAAGTTATTTATAATTGATTTTTGAGAAAATTACGCTCTAAGGCAATCGATAAATAATTAATATTATTAAATAAATAAAATGTAAATAAGAAAATGTATGAAAACTTTGAGAAATTGTAAAAAAAAGGAATACTGGCACTCCCTGTTTTTACTCTTGAATAGTTTTAAAAATAAATACTTACGACTGGTACATCAAAACGATTTATTTATTACTTAAGCATATGTTTTATGAAATCTATTACATATAATTTATTATCAGTGCAACAATCGCAATGTGTACCAATGGCTATTAGATGTGTACGCAGTTATGTGTTCAGCATGCAAAATGATGATTCAGGTGAATGTTTACACCTAGTAGATTGGTTTTTAGAACCATTTGTATTTTTAAATTTGCTTTAATATTATGGTATTTCGAAAAGTAACGCCGTTGGCAAACCATGTAAAACTTGTTGCTAAGATTATATTACAAACTTTTTTATTTTTGTTTGTTAGTTAACAGAGAAACAAAAGGCATTTTTATTTAGATTTTAATGTATTAAGTAGAAGTATTATTAATCTAATGCCAATTCTTAGATGACGGTGCTACAATTATGGAGGTGGATCACGAAACAAAAAAAGTCTACGTAGAGCACATGAAGCTTCTCAGCGATGACAATATACATTTAATGGAGCCATCGGAAGAAGGCATTGTAGCTCGACTGACAAATCCTATTGTAACGACTTACATTGATACTGAAAAGATAAGCTTCGAAAGGTAGCTTTAACATTTTTCATAAATTAACAATTCACCTGACAATGATTGACCAAGCATTGTACATATTATATTTTAGGAATAAGGCAGGACTCTGGGGATGGCGATCTGATAAAAGCGAAGTGGTGAACGGTCACGAGTGTAAAGTATTTAGTGCTAGTAACGTAGAACTTATTACGAAAACGAGATTAGAGCATCTATCGGAAGCAGATAAAATTAGGGCTAAGGCACCGCGTCTCACGTTACAATCGATATTCGGTATTTCTGAACAAACTCAAGAAGAAGGAGCTGCCGCCATCGTTGTAATTATAAATATTTTTTATAATTAATTTCATTAAATAACTTGGCTCGGGTAGAATCGGTGTATTATATCTTTCTTTAATTCATTATACGTAAATGACAGCCGTATTGCATTATTAATACATTTTTTTATTGGCGAATTATTATTAGCTAAAGCTTTACTTGTAATTTATTTATTTTTAATTTTAGGAAGGAACTGCAAACGTTACTAATCCTTCTAACGTAACAGCTGAGGAATACTTTGATCCAACGGTTGACTTAAGTAACAGAGATATTGGTAGACCAAAGGAAATAACCACCAAAGTACAGAAATTTAAGGTAAGAATAAGAACAAGAATAAGAATAAAAATAAAAATAATTCCCTTCAAATTTGAGGTCTATTGAAATGACGTGAATGTTTAGGCGACCCTGTGGTTGAGCGAACAGTATCCACTCAGTCTTCAAGAGCAAATTATGCCCGTTGTTGATCTAATGGCAATAACCAGTTCGCATTTTGCTAAATTAAAAGATTTTATACAAATGCAATTGCCATCAGGATTTCCTGTTAAAATAGGTAATTCAAGTAATAGAAAATAAAAACTTTACCGAAGCTTCGTCCATTTTTAGTTAGCGTTTTACCCATACGTACATATATACGTACATGCATACATATATATATATATATATATATTTTTTTTTTTAGAGATACCTCTAGTCCATATTTTAAATGCGAGAATAACATTTGGAAATATCTTTGGACTGGACCAAGAAGTGCCGCATGTCATTCGCGTTGAGGAGGCAAATCGATTAACTTGCGTTGTGGACGACATGTGCTTTGAAGTTCCCTCAGGATATAAGAAATTAGGTATAAATATATTGCGTTGTGTATTATACGCGTCGACGCTTGTGGCTTACCGAATAATTTGTAATTCTTAATCGAACCAGGTGCCGAAGTGCGAACGCAATTCAGCATCGAGCAAGAAGACGATTTATTACAATTTGCGATACAACAAAGCCTCCTCGATGCTGGTAGCGAACGAGACGAGGTAAGATTTCTTCTTCTTTCTTCTTCTTTTTTTTTTTTTTTCTCTTTGCCAATTAAACCGAAAGAAATTATTATATTACAATGATTGTTGATTTAATTGTGCGTATTTCCCAGGTCGACATATGGGAGGCTTTAAAAGCACAAAAACCATCTCGACCAGCGACACCCAATATAAGCGCAGAAGAAGAAAAGCATCTTCAAAGGTATATTACAATTATATCGATCTTTTGATCTTCGACTGAATGTTTACAGTGATTTTTCTATAATTCATTTTGCATGTTTTCTATCCTGTCAATCTAATAATACATAGACAGGTAGGTTTACACAAAACTCTCCTGGCAAATGCAATGCTAGTTATCCAAAAACTGTAAGACTTTTTAATTGCGTTAATCTTATATGTAATGTTTGGCGGTTGTTTTTTTTTTTTTTTTGTCGGAGTAGAATACGATTAAAACGTTTTGGATTAAAGAGCTTGTACACAATAGTTAATACACCTACATGCACAACAATATTTACACATAGATATTTTTAATTTTAATTTTATTCTCCTCAACGATGACTCGATAATGACAAATTTACTCTTCGAACAGAGCGATTCAAGCAAGTTTGGAAATGTACCAAGAACAAGTAGGTGAAAGCAGCAGAGATGGCATAAATTCAGGAATCAGTGACGATGAGACTAACGATTCATTGAGTAGAGCGGCGGAGGAGCTACGGTTGGTACTGAGACTTTCTGAACAACAACAAATGGAAGAAGAGCAGCGTCGACTGCTCGAAGAAGAGACATTTAGACAAGTTCTAGAACTTTCACTTACTGATAAGTGAATTTTTTAATTTTTATGCTTAGGGTCATAAAAAAAAAAAAAAAAAAAATAAGAAAAGAAAAGAAAAGAAAAGAAGAAAAAAATCGTGTTCAGCACTTCTGAATAATTTTAAAAATCTTCCAGCTGTGCTTCAAGTGAAATAAAGAATTAAAATTTTTCATAAACTGTAGAAAAAGTTAAGTAAAACATAATATACAAGAAGTATTTGTTATAAACTTTACAAATATATTGTATGGTTAGAGAAAGTGAGAATGGCAAGTTAGTGATGTATATGATTGATTTAAATTATGTTATTTATTTCATAGCTACCTTTTATATCGAATGATAGCATTAATTTTTAATGCATTATCAGTTAATTCGTGGCAGTAAGAAGACCTCAGGTGATTATTCGTCTTGATTAATTCAAGGTTTTTTTTGTTTTTTTTTTTTTTTTTTTTTTGTCATAATGTAAATCTCAAGAGGTATAAAAATGAGTCCTATTCTTTGAAAGTATAAGTTATAAAATTGTCAATATTTGAAATAAAATGCTTATAATTCTAAGATTTTAAGATTTGCTTTTTATTAATTCATAACTTAATATAAATAATTTAATAAATTTATAAAATATGATCATTTATATTTATAATACTATGCGCACTTGTTTGTTTTAATCAAATTCTGATTGAGCTCTGAAACATATGTTTAAAAATATGTTTTATAAATATTTTAAGTTTAGCTTGATGAAAGATTTTATAAAATTGATAGAAACCTTTTGAAAATTGTACTTAAAATAGTTGCACTCTCAGCAAAACGTAGCTCATTCTTGTGAGCCGTTTGATGCCATTTTTTACGAACTGCACTCCAATGTTCTCTGTGATTTTTCATTAACGACTCCCGAGACCGTAAAGTCTGCCCTTCCTAAATTATTAAAAATGAAAAATGAAAAATTAAAAATTATAAAAACTTCCTACTTGATTTCAATTTAATTGCACAATAAACTCTATCGTATTTTTAACTTACGTAATCTAAATTAAGTTTTTCCTTGTGCACCATAATTGGCGATGGGATTCGATTCCTTGGCAGAGCTTCTTTACTTGGTAGCGGTGGTGGTAGAGAAGCAACATCTCGAATGTCGCCATTGGTGTCAAACATATTACTAACGCTATTGAATTCTGGAATGATATCTGGACTTGGACTTCTAGCTCTGAGCATCCACAATCCATTATATTAATAATTATGCATATTATTATTAAGAGATCAATTGGTTAATTTATTCATTGGTATGGATAAAAACGCACTTTGGAACGAGATTTGGATTTCTCGGTTGATTAGCCATCCACGCTCGACAAATCGGATACAATGGGGTGTCTTCTTGAAATTGGGCAAGATCGACACTTCTGTCAAAGAGTTTCATCACATACGTATGGTGAAATGCCGAGTCCATGTGCATTTGCCTACGTCTCTTCATTTTGCGATTTTGACTTAATGGCATTTGTTTTGGTCGATACGTTGGATCTCTAAATAAAACGGGTAAAAAAAAAAAAAAAAAATATAAAAAAAATAAAAGAGAAAAGAAAAAAAGAATAGGTGATTTGGATTAGTTAAAATACGGAAAAAGGAATTTGTATATTTACATTTTTTTTGATGCGATTCTATACTCGTTTGAGGGACTTTCATCATCGGAGTCTGCGGACGAAGCTTCATCGCTGTGGTGCAATAATTCTCGCAGTGCCCCTCTAAATCGATCCCTAGCCATCAGGACATTTCTATCTGCTCATGAAAAAAAGAAAGATAAAAAGTCACTTTTCTCAAATGTATTTTTTTTTGTCGACAAAACAGCCTTAAATTAATTATATCAAGAATTTTCAAGCACTCTGAGGGCTCAGGTCTCCAAACAAACATTTACCGATTTCATCCTTAACTTCTATTTTAATTAAATCCGGAATAGCAGGTGGAATGCCCCTTTTTTTACCCATTCTAATTCATAGATACGATAGGTATGGAAAATATAATAAATGATGGTATGAAACTCGTTGTTCGACGATCGTCGTGGGTTTGCCTATTTGTATACAACACAACTGACGGACGAGGCGTACTTGTTATTACTAGTGATTTTCTCCCCTCGACGATTACTTCGATTACCAAATCAACTGGTTCAACGAGCGCCCTCTGACGGCAAATTCACTTTGCGCTAAGGGATTCGAATTCCTCGAAAGCCGCAGAGTCGTAAGCAACAGGTTATACCAACCCGTTTTCTACCTTTTATCCTTGAATCGCAAAAGATTCGTTTGCACCGACCCACGTAACGCTACTTACTGCCTTAACAGGTATTATATATATATTATACTGTTACATACACATTAATTATAAAAGATTTCATTATATAACGTCGTGACCCGATGGATAATATACTAAACGACGTTAACATTTATTTATAACAAAGCAAGAGGAAGCAAAATATTTATTAAAGCGTTAAATTTTTTTTTTAATATTCTAATTAATTAAGATGCGCGATTTGCAACAATTAATTTTATTAGATTAATTGAATTACGCCAATACTCTTTATCTCGATTTAAATACGTTTAAAAGGACGCGAGTGCGAATTTTTTACCAATTTCAATTGTAATTAAGAACGATTTTTAATTATTTTTAATATTTAACGCATTTTAACGTCAATATTTTTAGATTATACGAAATTCGCATTGACAATGTATTTTCGAATTCTTACAAGTATGTCGTTGGTTTGGCTTTGTTGGTATCACTAGAAAATAATTCTAGAATTGCATTCGTTATTTTTTGAACTCATTCAAAATATTTCCCTATTAAATTTTAAAAAATGAATGGAATCCAAATAACCGACTGTTTATCATATTTTTTATGATAGTTTTTAGATATAATGTTTATGATAGTTTTTATTTATTTTTTGTTTTCTATAATTTTTGTCTAATAATAATAGGCATTAAATAAAATAGTTTTATATAAGTTATTGAGTATTTGTCAAAAAATTTTTATAATTTCGCAATTTCATTTATGAAAAGCTATAATGTAAGTTAATTAGAGTATTCATTTGCATTTTCAGATAAGTCCTTTTACTTTCAAAACAAATTTTTTAATGCAAAGTTTACTTTACAAATATGCTGCCACCGGAACAACTTGTTTCATATTTAAAATTTGAAGGATTGCTAGAAGAATTGGAAAGAAAAGCCGACTTTGAATTAAGAGTGCAATTAACATTACAAGCGATTGGGGATGCTTTACCATTAGATATACAATGTGAACAAAAGAATCCTAAAGAAGCAACAAGTTTAAAGATTCAAGCAGATAAGTTGTTTTTCAAAGAAAAGGGTAGATTAAAGGGACTACTTAGATCTTGGGAACTCTATTCTAAAAGTATAGCTAAAGCAGACGTGTCATCTGTAATAATCGCTCAAGCTTATGCAAATAGATCAGCTATTTTGTTTAATTTAAACAAATACAGGGAATGTATAAAAGATATTGATACAGCATTCAAACATAATTTTCCAGACCACTTGAAAGCAAATTTACTTAGACGAAAGGCTAAATGTTTAAAAATACTAGGTAAATTAAGTGATGTTGATGAGATTTGTGAAGAAGCAAGATGTTGGCTAGAAAATATGAGCTTAGATGATGAGCAAAAAGAGAGACTTGAAGTAAAGATCAATAAAACCTCAAAGCCTGATGATAAGATAAAATTAGAGTTACTATACAATGATGTAGAACCAACAGATTTACCACAAATAATACATAATAAAAATATTCCTTCAGCTTCTGATGCTGTTGACATAAAATTTAATAAGAATTTAGGTAAACATTTAGTGGCTAATAGGGACATTGATCCAGGAGAGATTCTTATTATTGAGGAACCTTATGTATCAATTTTAAGTCATACAAACATTTACACACATTGTTCTCATTGTTTCATTAGAGCATGGAACAGTATTCCATGTAATAATTGTGTTTTTGCTATGTATTGTTCAGAGTCATGTAGAAATGAAGCTTGGGAGCAGTATCATGATACTGAGTGTCCTATAAAAGGATATCTTGTAGGCTTGAAAATGAATGAACTGGCACCAATTAGTTTAAAACTCATTATAAAAGCGGTAAAAGAAAGTGGAAGTATTAAAAGATTTAGAGACAGTATAAAAGAAATTGACGATTGTAGAGGTAATCTTAAAAAAAATTCACTTAAAATAATTACAAATGATTATAACATCATTAAAAAAATATTTTTATTTTAAACTTATACTTTTAAAGTTGTATTCTTATGAAATGCAAATCATTTTAGATTATTTATTGAAAAGTTTTACAATGGATGGTATTTACCCTAGTGATAAGTATAAGCCTTTTCACAGCCTTTTAACTAATGAAAATGAAAGACCAGGATATGAAGTTTTAACATTATCATTAAATGCCGCTTTTATTTTATACTACTTGTTTACACTTACATCCTTTTTTGGAGATATTTCAGACAAAAGGGTCGCTTCCTTGATTGACAATGAAGATGCTATGTTTATTGGCAAATTGCTTGCACAGCATTTCATGTCAATTCAGTTGAACGATCACGAGGTATTTCACATATACATTTTCTATTTTAATATTAAAATTTATCATAAGTTTTTAAAGTAACAATGCATTGAATATCATTTACAGTTTTCTGAACTTTATAACGAAGAATTTTTAAGAACTGGTGCTGTAATTGGTTCTGTTACAAGTATATTAAATCACAGTTGTAATCCTAATGCAAGCAGATGTTCTGTTCTAAAAAATCATACTAAATTACAAATAGTTTATGCCCTACAGCCTATTGCAAAGGGATCAGAAGTAAGTTTTATCAGGTTTTATTTAATAATAATAATACTCATTTTATTTTTATTAATCAGAACATTGATATGTTTTAGATATTAGATGATTATGGATGCGAGTTTTGTTTCACATCAAGGACAGTAAGAGATGCAATGCTACAGAAATATTTTTTCAAATGTAAATGTATAGCCTGCACTGAAAATTGGCCAATATTTGAGCAACTACCATCCATAATTGTAAGTATAAAATTTAACTTATTTTGAATTAATACACGAAATGTTTTGAATATATATATATATTTTTTTTTTTTTCGTATAAATAGGATATTATTGAAGATAAAGAAGTAAAAGTTGAAGTTGCAAGAGCAATCGTTAGAAGTAAGGATCAACAGAGAAAAGTTTTTGATATGGGACTCGATAAGTACCAAGGAAATAAAGAAGATATTTTAAAATCATTAGCCAATTCTATTTCTATTGTTTATCAAAGCACAAGAAAACCTAGTCAGGAGTATTTTGAACTCTTAGAATTATTTCGACAGACTTTCATACAAATTTATGGATATAAATTTGAACCTTAACAAGTTGACTTTACAGAAAGAATTTATTATGACTTGCCATTTCACATATTATCACCGTTGAAATATAATCATTTATAGAGGAAGGAACTTTAATTTACGTTATGAATAAGAAATATTTATTTATTGTTTTAGATTTATGAAATAATACTAGAATATGTTAGAAATGAGCAATATAAAATTTTAAAAGAAGACAATAATTTTATAAAAACTATTTTCCTAAATATATATATATATATATATGTATATGTATATTAAAAATATAAACTTTTATTTATTAAATTTATCTAATTAAATGGCTTATCTTAGATATCGAATTTATAAGTTCGATTTAATAGCTTAGATTTTGAATTTAATCTTAAATTGAAAAAGTAATTATAAAATGTACATTTCTTTTATATTCACCAATGCTTGCGTTCGGCTTAAATCTATTGATTATCATTGGCCGATGATATTTGCATTTTCTATAGCATATATTGATCACATATATTATTTAAAAGAGAAAGATATTGGACCGTCGTGGTGAAATACTTTTACGAAACGCAAAACATTCGCAGTTGAAATTTCTTAAGAGCTACTAAAAAAGTGGTTTAGTAAATACGTGTATTTTGTAGGAGCGCTGGATTTTAAAAGAAATTCTATAATAATAAGGCAGACGAGCAGCGGTTAAATAAGGGATAAAATAAAAATAAACAGTAAGGTATTGAAGTGCGTTATTTGTTGGTGAAGAAAAAAAATCATTCTTATATCATACGTATACCACATTAGGAAGCGATCCTTAGCCAAGACTATCTCGCGGGCTTGGATGTTTCTCCGACTTTCGGATAATATTGAGAGGTTCGCCGCTACCAGGGGAGTGTCTATTCGGCCCCTGGTTCGCCAATCATCTATTTTATTGCATTTTTAGCGATCGGCCTTTTTTATTGGATCACCCGGTCACGTGTGAGTGTTAGCTATTGAATTGGGCCGAGCCGCGGTTTGATTTTCTGTTTACGCCCAAAGTTATCGAGTCATCGCTAGAATGAGCCAGTGGTTTTTGTCGAAACTAAACAGCTTCTGCGAATCAAGTGACCCGCAGAGCAGGGAAAGTATCCTCGTCGAAATAAAGGTAAACTTCGTTAAGCTAAGCCCCGACGAGGCTACGCAGATCGTCAAAGATATAGATCTGGCCAAGCTGTTTTATAATCTAACCTCCAATGACAAGTACGTTATTTATTTACGTTTAGGTGGACTCGGTGGTGCTCGAGCTGCCGAGGCCCAGAGCCGCATCAAGTATAACTTTCCGATTGTCTATTATTTGCAGAGATCTCGTCCGGCAGATTTGCGAGGCCTTTAATATCTTGATAAATCGATCGACACCAGGTCAGATTTTGTATCGCTATACGCCGGAAATATTGGAGCTGTTGAATCACGAGCTGCCATGCGTCAAGCAGCTTGCATTGGAGGAGATCCTGAGAGCGGCCTCCGAACCGAGCAGCCTCGCCAAGCTCTTAACCAAGCCGGACTTACTTACCCGCGTCACGGAGACGATAGCCGACGAGAACCTCGGCGTCGCCAAGCTGACTATGAGCATCATGAAGAGGATCGGCCAGGACGAAGAGGGTCTAAAAACATTGTACACCGGCTCGTTGTTGAGAACGTTTGCCAAACTATTGTCCCTCAGTGATATCGTAAAGTTTAGAGTTTATGAAATTATTGTGAACATTGCTAAGCACAGCGACGCTGGCCTCGCTGTGTCTATAAATTCTGGCCTGCTCCAGAGTCTCATCAATTGCCTCGACAACGACGATATTTTAATTCAATTGAATGCCTTGGAATTGCTGACGGAATTGGCCGTAACCAAAGTGGGATTGGACTTCCTGGAGCGCCAGCACGTCCTCCAGCAATTGGCCGATAAAATAGCCAAAGCAGACGAAACGCCACTGTCCAATTTATTAATACCAGGCCTCATGAAGTTCTTTGGTAACGTGGTACAATTGTGCCCAGACGAAATCTTCTCCAGATATCCAGTGGTTATTTCAGCCCTCTTTGAAGTTATCGAAAGCGACGATCAAACAATTTTGTCAATAGCCCTGGATACCCTTGGCCACGTGTCCTCGACTGTCAAAGGGAAATACGCCCTGCAGAAGCTGGGCAACGCCATGCCCTCCGCTTTGGCAAAGATTGCAGAGATCATAAAGAAAATGCCCTCGGAAATGAGAGTGCGTGGCCTGCACAATTTAGCCAATATCTTAAGCATAAGTAAAACCGAGCAGGATAATAGAATACTGTCGCTCATAAAATCGTGGTTCGATGCCCTTTCCGATGAGTCATTGAAGCTCATTGTTTCGTTGGCCAACCAGCCATTCGCCGACATTCGTGAAGCCGGCCTCGAGGTTATAAACGCCATCGCGTCCCAGGACTGGGGCCAAGAGTACATCGCTAATTATCCCGGATTGGTAGAGTTCCTCCTGGACAGGAATGTCGAGTCCTTTAAAAAGTGCAAGGAAATAAAGTTCGATATAGTACAGAATCTTTCGCAATCGGCCTCCAACATATTCGATGCCCAAACGATGCAACGATTTAACAAGTACATAAACGAGGGACCGTTTCACGTCAATACAATAACCGAAGTCGCTATCGACGGCGTTTAATGACAACTACCTCTACTACCTAATTTATCGTTAGAAAATTAAGACTGCTTTAAAGGCACCGACGACGTTTCGCTGCTCAACATATACAAACGAACGATCAACTGTATTGCAATACAGCCACAATGATGCGCATTTGCATTTAAATGTAAATAATAATAATAATAAACCGCACGTTTTCCAATTTTCTATGAAATAATATTATTTATGATTGATAACGAATGTTACGAATGGCCGTTTCCCGTTAATTTCGCCGTAGCGAGTCCAAGCTCACGGTCTATTATTTATTTAAAAATTGTGGATCAATGTTTTACCAGAACAGAACGACGTATATAGAAAAACAATGAAATGTTAAATGAAAATTGTATTTTTATTATTTCCACTTCCACGTATTGTCGAGTTTATTGAGAATAGACGACGATAAGAGGCAAACAAAGCTTTATCTAAACTTGATCAAGACAACAGCAACAACAACAACAACAACAACAACAACAACAACAACATGTACTGATTATTCTTTAATATCAATAATAATAATAATAATATTAATAATAACAACAGCAACAACAACAACAACAATGATAATGATAATGATAATAATAATTATAATAAATATGTGATTATTAATTGTCTGTTTATTTATGAATTATTAGTGTAATTGCGCGCCCTCGCACAGAGTTTCGAATGAATATTGTGTGAATAAAGATATAAATAAAAATAAACGGGTAATGGATAAGTAAGTGATCGCTGTCCGGACAAGTTGCGAACAAGTAGCTCGGTATTAACGCAATTATAAAGAAATGGGAAAGAGGTGACTTTTTTTATTTATTTATTTATTTATTTATTTATTTATTATTTTTTTTTATCTCGTAAGCAAGCGCACCTGTATAATTACGATTGCGTGACGCGGAAGAACGAGAAAGAAGCGCATCGCTCCTTGTCCAACTCGTTTCCTCTTAAAATAATATCCTCTTGATGCGCGCGCGCGCGCGCGCGCGTACAATAAGTGCGCATCGGGTGCATTGAGCGGTCAGCGAGTGAATTGCTTGGGAGGAAGGATAGGCCGATAGACAGGTTGCCAAATACATCGAAGCACAGGTTTTATAAATTGGTTAATAATAAATGCTAATAAATTAACTTATTACCGAGGCGTTATTATCATTATTATTATTATTATTAACTTATTACAACGTTCAAATATGCAATTTGAAATGATATATACAAGTTGTGACATTGGAATCGCTGCGTCGCGTACAGTATCCCCCCAAGGAGCTAAGATCCCGTGAATAATTAAAGATCCAAAGAAGAAGCATTTGGGCATTATGATGTAACAATAATGTCGTTTGGCCAGATCGCTGTCGATTAATATTAAAAGTACGCGCAAGTACGCGTGTACGACAATGACATGAGCCGGCTTGTCGAGCTTGTAAATCTTGTTGCCATGATGATAGTCGATTACATTAGAAGCTTCGTTGCTTCCTGCCTTAATTATTTATTTATTTATTTATATATATATGTATATATGTAAAATCAAATAATTTATTTATTTATTTATTACTTTACTCTTAGTGTACTATACATGTAATAATGTAAGAAAGACGGTTGTGGTCCTGTTGCGGGGTCTCGTCGTCGGACTCGTTCCTCGTTCTCGTTGTCGGTAAGACTCTAAGAATAACGGCGGATAACGGCGGATAGAGAGAAAGAGAAAGAGAAGGAGAAAGAGAAGAATCGACGACTGGCGAGCTATCGGTGCAGGGCTTAATTAATAATATCATATTGTAAGGACGGGGAGAGCTGCTCGTGGAGTCAATGGACGTGGACGTCTCAGACTACTGGATGCGGTTCCGCTTCTTCGGGGAGAGGATCTTGAGCATACTGACGACCGGGGCCTCGAAGGAAATCGATATTACGAAGGAGAGGACGTAGGACGCGACCACCTGGCCGAAAAACGTGATGACCTGCGAGCGAGAAATGCGAATGAAAAGTTAGGCGGGGGGAGGAGGGGACTGACGACGGAGCGAACGACGACGACTCACCATACTGTCCTTGCCGAGGTGCAGGGGCGAGTCCATGTTCATGGCCGTGAGCCTGATGACGATCGGGTGTACGAGGTAGGCGCAGTAGGTGACCCTGCTGAAGGGGTAGAGTATCGGGGCCGAGAGTATATCGTTCACGTATCCTGCGAATTGCCAATAACGAAGGGTTTTTTTTTTTTTTTTTGCGTTCATCGTTAGGTCATTGGGGTCGTTGGGGTCGTTGGGGCAGACGTACCTCCGTATCCGGTGCTGCAGGCTACGACGATCCAGGCCAAGCTGAGGGCCCAGGCGCTGTGGCTTAGCGAGGAGTAGGCGGCCCCGGTAGCCGGGGATATCTCGACCTCGTAGAGGCCGTAGAGGAGGCTGAGCAGGCAAGCCGAGGACAGGAGCCAGCCTAGAAAGACGGTTGCCTGCAATGCACGAAAAACGTCCGGTCACCCCCGGTCAAACAGAACGTGGCTTTGAACGGGACGGGGAGGGACGGGGAGGGACGGGGAGGAACGGGGACACCACCACCAATCGCGCGCTTTCTTTCTACCCACCTTGGACATCTTAATTTTGCAATCAGTCTTGAAGAGGTAATAGCCGACGGACATGCCGATAAGGTAGGGGCCCAGCCTGGTCCAGGGCTTGTCGTAGATTTTGTCGAAGAGCGCGAGGGGGTCGTCCGTGTTGGGCATGTGGTTGTTGACGAGGGCTATGTAGCCGGTCGTTATCCACGAGCTGACGGTCAGCAGGACCAATGAGAAGGCCGCGATCTTCAAGTGATTCGTCGCGACGATGAGGATGACCGCGCCGACGATGTAAAACTGCGTGTCGTCGGCGATGTACCAACTCCAGAGCATGCACTGTCGGGGTAAGAACGTGTGCGTGAGCGTGTGCGTGAGCGTGAGCGTGAGCGACTGCGAGTCCATACGATAAGGCAGAGAGGGATGATGGAGGTAAGGAGGGATTTACCATCTGCTCTACCGGGTAGAGCGTGTTTATGTAGAGGAGGTTCCTCCACCAGTAGTTGGGGCAGTTGTAGTGGTCGGCGGTAGGGGGCTCGAACACGGAGTTGGAGTGGAACCACTTCATGGATATCTCGGTGACGCCGAGGACGAACATGTAGGGCGCGGTGAGCCTGCAGAACCTGTAAGCGAGAAAGCCGAGGAACTTGAGGAAGCCGGCGACGAAGCCCCGTGTACCCTGGGTCAGCCGGTTAAGGTCGCCCTTCGCGTTCGTCCGGAAGTAGAGGAAGCTCACTAGGAGGCCACCCATGAAGAAGAAGGTGTCGACGCTGAAGGCGCCGTTCTGGATCGTCTGGAACAGGAAGCGCTTCTCCACGATCTTGCGGTACTCCATGTTGTCCGAGTACTTGAAGACGACGATGCAGGTGTGCCCGAGGATTACCCAGGCCATGGAGATGGCGCGCAGGCCGTGGACCGTGCTGATCGTGTCGCGACCGACCTCGCCCTCGCATATCACCCGGAAGTTCGCTCGGATCGAGAACGACAGCAGAAGCTCCTCCCACACATCTGGGCAAATCGGGAACGATCAATTAATTATCCAATCTTATCATTCGGTAGCGTCAGCCGCCCCCTACCCACCCCCACCCCCAGGAATTCCGCAAGATAATTTAACGCCCGTTAAATTCGACGTTCCGACGAGGGCCCGTACGTAGACTTTCGCGGCTCGAGCATCTCGCAAATATTTTCTCGCGATTATTTTCAACTCGATAGGACACGTCTCAATCGTAACGATGATTATAATAACAATAAAAGGCATGAAGTTACTCACGCGCTCGGATGGATGATTCGTATATCGCTCATTGCAGGCTCAATTGTATAAGAAGAACGACTTGGACCGAGCGTCGAAGTTAGTCCCCCTCCCCTACCCACACCCCCCTTAAGCCCACCCATTATTATTACGCACTTTTCTTTCTTTTCTCTTCTTTTCTTTTCTTTTCTTTTCTTTATTCTTGCCGTTGCGGCGCTTGGCAATGCAGGATTTGATTGAGTGGCGGCGCTCGGTTCAGAAATCAGACGTACGATTTGAACTTGAAGGATAATATTATGTAAAAACGGCCAATGCCGCTATTATAATTCTACGAGCTGTCCGAGTATGCGAGTCCGAAACATATCGTAAAAGGTACGTATGTAGGGATAATACCGGCTAGACCGACGCATATAGAGGAGACGTACTTAGTTTTTGGAAATCCGGAGTCGGGGCTCTGAGGCTTCCTTCGTGGTCGTTGTTATTGTTAACCGGGGGCACAGAGGTGATGACCGGCTCCGCTACTGGAACAGGAATGTAGGTCCTACCTTGAGATGCTGCACGGGGATGCAATAATAAAAATAACTGCACGCCGCTCTCCTCTAAGGTTATTGGGGTTATTGGGGTTAGTCGGTCGGGGTTATTGGGGTTATTACGTTGAGCGTAGCGAAGGGGCTTATTACGTCATTGTCATTGTCATTGTCATTGTCATTAATGACATTGCCGGTACGTATCGGTCGGTTATTAGTCGCCCAGGTCGCGAGAAAACGAAGATTACGAGTGCGGATAAGACGTGGAGGGGTTAACCGCCCATACGGTCCGTATAGGCTTTCCATTCGCAAAAGCCAGACCAGAGCTTTCGAACGATCGGCCCTTCCTCCGTCGGCTCATCAATCACAATGGAAGTCGTTTGCGAATGGAAGTCCCGCGGAGCTCCGACGGCTAGACTCCGATAAGAATAGAAAATAAAATCAACACTTACAATATTCGGCTCCGGCAAGCGGCCTAGATAAGAAATAAGCCATTTCTCATAACTGATTAACACATTAATCAGTCGATTGACGTTCTTAGCAGGAGTAAGGGGTTATTGGGGGGGGAGGGGACGGGTAAGGAGCGTAGCAGCTTCAGCGAGAGTAAGGATGGAAGGAGGGAAGGAAGGAGGGAGATGCTGTTACTATTGCAGATCCGTGATCTTGGGAGCGAGAGAGAGAGAGAGAGAGAGAGAGAGAGAACAGAGCAGAGAGAGAGCTTATGCGTACACGTACGAAGCTTGGTATGCGTGAGGTAGATGGAGATGCTAATTTGACGACGTAGCCCTCTTACCATTATTGTGTATCTTGGCATTGGTGAGCTGCTCGAGTTTCATCTGCTTCTCCATGTCGTAGGACACGCACTGCTTCCGAGCGATCCTCTTAGCCAGGTAGAGGTCGTAGCTCGTCCCGGCGACGAGCAAGAAGAGCACGGCAGCGCTGACCCCGCTGTAAGCAACATCGACAACGCGTATGCGTAAACACGTGCTTGATACGGGCAACACGTGGCGGCGATTCTTGCGAGCAGAGAATCTTGATAATAGGCAGACTTACAAAAGTATCCAGAATACGGTGTCGGCGTACATGTCGTAGTAGTCATGCTGGTCACGGACCTTCTCTACGCGCGACTGTCTGCCGGCGACGTCGCTCGAGGCCGACCTGGCGATCACCGCGACGTCAGCTGCGCCGCAGGAGAACGGGAGACAGACCCCCAGGTGCAGGACTCGGCTCTGAAACGTCAGCGGGGGACTCGAAATCACTTCTTCTTCTTCTCGAGAACGACTTCTCGAGAGCTCGACCTTAGCCGATCTAAGACCCAGAGCGGTACCGGGACGGGGACGGGGTTATTGGGATCGCGTCATAGATCACGGGGGATTGTACGTCATCGGGCCGATGATGAATGAACGAATGACCACCAAAGCCGGGGAAGGACAATTAATTTCACGGCGCGAGGGTGATCGATAGAGCGAAGGGAATAATTGATGTGGATTGATGAAGTCGCCGGGCGGTGGATAATAATTATAATAATTGCCAAGGAGTCGAGATTCCGATAAGCCGCACCACGTGTACGCGATGCGGCTTCGGCGTGTGACTTACCGCGGGGGGGATGCTCGCGTTCACCGCGATCCTCAGCATGTAGAAGCCGAGGGGGAAGGGCGGCCGGCTGTCCCCGAGCTCCTGGAGGCCGGTCGGCTGCTGGCCGCTGAAACCCTCGTGGGCGCGCTTCTTCTGGGGCTCGGCTACGAACTCCTCGGCCTCGCTCACCGCGTCCGGGTTGTAGGGGACGGCCTCGGCCTCTACCTGACCGATGAACTCGCACTCGGTCGCCGAGCCCGTGAAGTACGAGTTGCCCCAGTAGAAGCCGCTCGTGTAACGGCCCGAGGAATCGTCCACTGCGCAAACAAAAGACAATCGTTTCGTTGGTTTTCAATATAATTCTCGACGGCCACGATCCCCAGCTCAGGCCTGCGTCATTCCGCGTAAAAGCCATTTCCTTGGGATTTCCTCCTCTTTCTTTCGTACGCAAAGGTGAACGTTACGGGGCTACACATCGGGTGGCGACAGGTGGCGGCAAGAGTGAATCATCGAGATGAAGCAAAGATCGCAATTCGCATAGCAGCGACGATCTGTCTTGGTAATTAGCGAGCGGCTCGAGGAGGGGAGGGGGTGACGGGAGTCAGGAGGGACGCGGCCATGAACGAGAGAGTACGGAAGGGTAAAGTGGGCGGGGCACGGGGGCGGGGGGAGGAATTGACTCCGAATGAAAACGCGGAACGTAGTTGACTCGAGCCCCGAGCGGTGGCGCATTACTTTAATTACAGTTCCAGGGCAATTCGACTTACTCGCGCGATAAACAAGTTAAATACCGGAGTTTCCGTGTACGAGTCGAGCCGCGCGCGATATTGTATCCCCTCTACCTCTCCCCCCCCTCGTGAACAAACTTTCTCCGGACGCTTCCCGCGCGTTCCCTTACGTTCCCATACGTGACATACAAGTTATTGCGAGTTAGCGATCTCGATCGGATCCATGCGCCTGTCCCCCGAGCTTTTCTGCTCCTTAGCTCGATTATATTTATTTCCGGCCTGATCTACGGCGCTTAAGCAGCGCCTACTCTATCGTTATTAACGTTATTTATCAAATACGGCATAACATTGCTTCCAGAAGATTATTTTACCCTCTCGCCCCTCGCCCCCCGCCCCCTACCCCTCCCCTACCCTTCGATACATGAACTTGTTGAGGAAACGACGAGGAGTTTCCTTTCACGCGGCCGTTCATTCAACATTATACGATAATTAACTACTCACTCGTGAAAACGTTTTCTCCTACCTTTCTTTTTTCTTTCTTTCTTCTTCTTATTCGCGGATTCGTTTATTCTCACCCACCCGTTCCATTTCTTATTTTTCACGTATAAATGTGCGACTAACGCACGACTTCGCCGATTCCCCATTACAGAAAATAGCCATAAATTCTTAAAATCTCCTATTTCTATATATTATAGAAGACTAAAGAAAGAGAAAGAGGTTGAAGAAGAAGAAGAAGAAGAAGAAGAAACGAGGGCTCTTGTTACATCAGTCGGTTATTCGCTACAAAATAAGAGCAGGTCAATAAACAAGTCAGGTCTTTTGTGACATTCCGTCACGTAGCCGATGAGAGCGTCAATACCTTTGCCAGTGAGGAGCGTAAAGTTTCTTTGGCTTATGGATAAAGAGCGGCTTCGATGCCATTGTTCGGTGACGTCTCACTCGAGTCGCTCAATGCCCTAAGTAAGCTTTTCACCATTGCTAATTAGCGATTCCTTACTCTCGTCGTCGGTACGGTACCGATGTTTGCCTTACGTCGCCAATGACTTTCGATGAATTATACCCGTCCGTTTCTCTTTTCTGGCAACTTGCACGATCCACTCGGCCAATAACCAGCAATAATACCAATAATAAATATTACAGCCTCGCGAATAATAATCAATTCAATTACCGCACAGAAATTCTCAGTAATTTATACAAATCCAAGTGTATTGTTATTATAACGTTTATTTGGCCTCAGTAGTTCAATGAGATTTTGGTCTGACATCAATTTCTAGATAAGAAATCTAATCAAGATTTCTCTCTCCCCCCCCCTTCTGTTTATTTATTACGCCAAATACTACTCGAGGGGTTCTTATTTAATTCATGGTTTCTCTGAAACTGTATTATTTCATTAGAAAATTAAAAATCCGTAAACTAAGAGGCGTTAGCTTCGTTAGCGAAGAGACTCGATCACACTCGCTCGAAATATAAGGATAATAAAGGTGTGCGTGCTATCGCTTGGAGGTACGTTCGGCTTACAGGTATGTACGCAATCGTATCCGTCGAAAGGAAAATAAAGCACGATAAAGAGCGCGGTATTAAAGTAACTATAAATGTCTTGAATAATTGTAGAAATTGTAGAAATTCATAAGCGTATGTTTAACCCCAATAAATATAATCGCCAATGGAGTATTATAATAAATATCGCGTTTCTCAAGAAATGCAAATATTAATTAAGGGCAAGATATTATCCGCTCGGTTGAAATGGCCTCAAATTCGCGTTACTCTTGCAAGGATGCTGTTTTCCGACGATGATCGTGTTTCTAATCGTGCGACGAGACTTGTGGGACTTGTGGGACTGAATGCCCCCGGGGCCGGGACGTGTCCTGAAACGTGGGAGTAAGGGGGAGGCGAGGAGCTGAAGAAACGTTGCCGTGGCCGTGGCCGTGGCCGACCGAGAGTCCGCGGGGCTTATTTATCCAACGGAATATTAATTATCGCGTGGGCGTGCCAAGTCCTCGCGGTCGATCGTAGAATAGGCCGGCGATAATAGGTAAGAAGCAGCGAAGGAATAAAGGCGACGAGGCTCGCGCGCGTAGCCATTGGCTAAGTTAGGAACACTTAAAAATTCTCGAGACCGCGGTTTAACCCGCAAGAGGCCTTGCTAGATGAAATATAAGGACTTTCTCTATTTGGCGAGCGAGGCGCCTCCTTCCCCAATAACCCCTCCCACCTTATTAGCCCTATTCCTTCTTTCTTTCTTTCTTTCTTTCTTGTTTTTTTTTTCTGTCTGAGGAGGAAGCGTTCGTTACATGGAATCCGATGCGGAAATTCGATTCGCAGACTCGTCTTTTATTTTCCCTTCCCCCCCCCCCTCCAACGGAGGTGCCGCTCGATCTCTTTCCGTGACTCTGCTCGTTTTTATTAATCTCAATTCTGTGCTAATACATTACAAACAGAATATTATCCATTATCGGCCGAGCGTTAAAAATTCTTCTCCCGGATCTCGGCGAGTCGAGTCAATTACAATTTCCCCATTACGTGGATACTTCTTCTTCTTCTTCTTTTCCTCTTTTCCTCTTTTTCTCTCGTTCCGTTATTAATCTGCAATTATTAATTTTACAACGAAGGCCGCGCGTCTCTCGTTTCATTGAATGCGTAAGCCTCTATCACGTACGATACTTTCGATTTTACAAATTAACTTTATTCTGTTACCGATACCAATTTCACCATTATTACCCGAAGAAGTTATCAGCTCATCCTGTCGTCGTCCCCTCCCACTCCCACTCCCCCAGCTTTTTTTTTCACTCGCCTCATCGCTCATACCGATTTCTCGATTCGCGTTTATTTTTATCTGTCTTTCGTACTCCCAAAAGGATCTATAAAACTATTAGATGCGCACATAGAGAAGGAAAAAAAGAAGAAAGATAAAAGAAAAAAACGAAGGTATTAATTTTTGTTTTATTATCTTCTGTAAATATGGATGAAGTGTTTTCACTCGGGACATTTTTACGAGTGAAAGGTTAAATATATACTTGGAGTACACGTAACAAAAATGTACTGAACATTTATGTGCCGATCCTAAGAGAAATCGGCTTAACAATGATTTTCAGCACTTTAAAACAAGATATTTTAAGCCTTCAAAGTCAAGTTCAATAGCGCGAGTTCATTTATCACGACGTATTATAAAACGGATAACGTACGTACAGATGTATACGTGTATATGTCTGTATATGTCTACATATATATATAGTACGTAGCCCGTATTGATCGATTATTTATAAATAATGTATAAACGCAAGTGTATTGGGGCTTGTAATTAATTCACTTATTTAAATTCCATTTAAAGTTCGCTCGTGCAGAGATAATAATTTGTAAATAAAACAAAACAGAGGCGAGCATTGCAATATAAGTGCTTAGCTAAATTAATTTTCAAATATTGCCTCTGGTTATTAAGCGGCACGAGGCCTTTTTGTAAATGAAAATGATGTCAGGCATCGAAGATGAGGCAGCGACGAGGGAGCTTGTGAAACGGGGCTATCGGGTACCAACAGCATTAATAATAATAATAATAATAATAATAACTATACGCGTTAGATACGTTAGATACGTTAGATTATAATGTAAAGCAGCTCTAGGAAGAAGATTTATATGTGACGCTCGAGGGGGAGGGATGAAATCGTTAAGCGTTAAGCGTTAATAATCTCGCGGTGAATCGGGAATGCCGTAAAGCGCCGAAACTCGGGAGGATATTAATAACGGACCCGGGAGCGTGAACTAACTTTCTAAGTAGAATATATATATATAAAAAAAAGAAGAAGAAAGAAAGAAAAAATAGAAGAAGAAAGAAAGAAAAAAAAATGTAGTCGGCCGCGCGGCGGGGGAGGGAAAAATCAAACGAGCAGCCAAGGTCGGCAGCTAATAACGTTTCACTGCTTTTCTTTGAATGCTCCTCGGGGCTCGAGGCCGGTTTCTCGGAAAGCCCGGACGAGAAGGGCGGGGGTAGGGTCGTCGGCGACCGGCAGATACGATCGACGGCGACAGTCCGAAAAACGCGGGGGACGAGGGTACGCGAGGACAAAGGCCGGGCGAGGTGTACCGGCTAGGGACCGGTTTATCTCGAGCCGGCGATCGGTCTATCCCCCGACCTGGACTTTTTCCTCGGGGTCGCGCGACACCCACACTCTTTTAGCCTAGACAGACCCTCAGGATCTTGCATGGGATCGCCTCGAGCTTACGCTACCGTCGTCTCTCGCTTCCTCTTTCGTAAACGATCGGGTTATCGTCACTTTTACGACGACGACGACGACTTCGTCTCGGCCAAATCCCCTCGAATCCTCGAATACTCCTCAGAGCCTGTAAGTCAGTCAGGTTTCACCTCTAATCGAAGGCAAGTATTATGTCTTTAAGGTCTCCTCTTTCCCTTTTAATATTACATTCATTTGTAAAGTCATTGCGATTATTCTCTTCTCTCAAATGTTACTCAGAACGTTGACAGTTTACGAATGCCGCGTGCGCGAGTCTATTTTGCGGACTACAAGCCGATTACAAGCTTAATTATTATCCTGCGCTTTCGTAATTCGTCTTGTTGTATTGGCAGTCAACTGGGGGCGGAATGCCGCGGCTCGTTCCATTGGTATTACGTCGGCGGTTCGGAAGCCTGCACCGAGGAAAAATAAATCATAAGCTCCAGAGACGAAGATGTTAATGACTGGCTCGGCTCGCCCCTACACCAGTAGATAGAGTGCGTGTGCGTGCGTGTGCGCGAGAGGGGGGCGGGACGGGAGGGTCTCGAATGAAGCTTGCGCAAGCTTCATTCACGGTCGCGATAAATCCGGTCGCGCTTAACCCCCCTCCCCCTCCCCCTCACCCCAAAACGTTAATTGAGTCGGGTTTTCACGGGACGGGGAAGCGAGCCCGGTCTCCCCCGTCCCTTAAACCTTTCCGACAGCTGCTTTCGGAAGTCGAGGTCAGATGGTTTGCGGCTTAAAACCACATGGAGCAGCGACGACGGGCTCTGCGATATTTATGTAATAACGTGATGTGCCGAGGACAGGAGGCCGAGCGACGTTTATACCGACGAGCTATGGCGCACGAAGACGATTCCAGTCTCCGTATCGTCAACGCAGAAGGTGATCTCCGACTATTTTTACTTAATTAATGGAGATTATTAGATTACGTCGTTCCCGGAATCGACGGGGAATAATGTCATCGGCGGCCTCAGCCTCCCCGGCCGGCCCGGACACGATCGAGCCACGATCGAGCCACGATCGAGCCACGATCGAGCCACGATCGATATTTCGTTGTAGCGGTTATTTAAATTCACGTGGCTATTAGTGGATTTGTGAATGGGACGTGACCAATGGCTAATTAGATATCCGGTCGATATCGATATGTCGGATCGATGTATTATTGGTCGTGGTTGTCAAGCGATAAGTGGAAATAGACTTTAAAGGCGCGATCGGCCGCCGCTGACGTAATTATAAATCATCGAGCCGGGCCTCGGTCCAGCGGCCCGAGCCGGTGGTCGAGGGCTACGAGGAACACTTACGGACGGACCTCGTGAACCGAGACGCTTCAGGAGGCCAGCCATTGTGCCCTTAAAACGTCCGACAGGGTAATATAACTCTCTCGATCGGAAGGAGCCGATCCGGATCGTCTCTCGTCGCCGTCAGAGTACTATCGACCGAGATAGATAGAGATAGATAGATAGAGAGAGAGATAGAGAGAGAGAGAGAGAGGGAGTGAGGGAGTCGGTCGCCGGGCGGTTTCGAGTCGGGCGGGGGCGCGACTCTCCACAGTCCATAATCAGCGATTCTCATGTCGTTTTCGGGGACGGATTTCCTTCAGGGTCAGCCGCTGGCTTAATATTTTAATACACTCGCGACCTTCCTCGCGGGTCATTACTAATGCGAGCTGCTCTCCCGCCACTCTCTCTCTCTCTCTCTCTCGAATACGAATTCGATACTCGTTGGATCGTTTTCGGCACTTTGCCGCGAGGAATGTCTCTCTCTCTCTCTTGGAGGTATTTTTAAACAAACACCAACCTCAAGCCTGTTTACAATACTCGTGATCCAGCGTGTAATCCGAGTATAAATACGCCTCCGGTTTACTCACCGCTCGCTACACCCGTACTCGGGACGCGCAATCCCAATGAAACGCTCGATCGCTTAATCTAATAACGCAATATCTAAATAATCTAATTGAGTGAATCCTTGGAGCCAACGAGATATCCGTTAAAACGCTCCTTCCTATGGATCCTGCAGCACTTTCTTGGGTAAAGACGGCCATCGGACGTACTTACGGCTCTATTAAAGTATAGGCCTTATTCCCAATGAACTCGGGTCTCGGTCGCAGCCATCGGCATCCACGAAAACTCGACGCGAGACTCGATCTAAATATTTCCTTTTCGATTTTGAAACACCGTCACGTTGCCCTTGCATTGCCGGCCGCGCGCGCTTATAAAAATTTTCACCCAAGAACGGCCTTTGTATTGTGTCAACGAGTCACGAGGCGCGAGCCGGTGAAAAAATTAGTCAATCAACCGGTCTCTCTCTCTCGCTCACTCACTCACTCTCTCTCTCTCTCTCTCTCTCTCTCGCTCACTCTCCCCGCCTTGACGAACGCGAGCGAGGGTAGATTATCGGGCAGTCGGGCGTTCGCGTCTCCGTTGCCTATCGAATGTCGGCTACCGCGTCGTAGATTACCGATGGCTCAGCGAAACGTCTTCCACCTCCCCTCCCCTCCCGCCCTCCCCACTTTACCCGTAAACAAGCGTTATTAAATCAATTGTGAGACATTCGCGTCCGAAGGCTGCTAAGCCTTCGAAATACAAGCCGCCGAGGAATTCTAACGGAGATACGAAATATATCAATTACTGATTCACCTCATTTATGCGTAATATAACGTTTTATTTAAATAAACTCCCGACTTCCTCGCGCGCTCCCTCACAAGCTCACACGCTCGCTCACAAGCACGCTCACAAGCTCCCTCGCACGATCCCTCGCAAGCCCCCGCAGAATAAACAATATATTACGCGATGCTAAATTTTATTTTATCATCATTGCGCTCTCTCTCTCTCTCTCTCTCTCTCTCTATACGTTTTAATAATTCGCTCCCGAATGAGCAATCGCTTACGAATGCTGATAAGTCATCATTTTTCACTCAGCGCATCGTAATTACAACTCGCGTTAAAATATATTGTACGAGTAGAGAGTTTGTAGAACCTCTCTTCTTTGCAAAACATATTGCAAATTCATACAAAACTTTGTTTATTAAACTTTCCCGCCTTTCATTACGAGTTATTATTATCGTTGTTGTTGTTGTTGTCGTTGCTATTGTTGTTTAGGTCGGAATATTACTTGAAAAGGTGCGTCGGTTAAATAATACATAAACTATTTGATCGGTACGAAATCCCAACGTAGAATTAACTCCTTCTTCTTCTTCTTCTTCTTCTTAAAAAATGAAAGAATGAAAGAATGAAAAAAGAAAAAAGAAAAAAAAGTAAAACAAAAGTCATCCCCTTTAAAATTACGCAAAGGTAAAAGTATCATTAACCGGAAGAAAATAAAAAAAAAAAAAAAAGAAGTCAAAGTGCCCCTCTGATTGTTGTTTCCAAGCAACCTTGAGGTTTCAAGGTCTTTCGTTGTTATTTTCGCGCTCAATTTTCAATCCTTGAGACTTGAGGTCGGCAGGATCATGTAATAATGCAAGTTTCCAGGCTTGCAAAATGACGGTAAATAGTTTAATGGCCGCCGATGGCGGTGGCGAGGGGCGGGGTGGGTTGTGTTGTGTTGGGGGGGTGGGTGGGAGAGAGAGAGAGAGAGAGAGACGGGAGCAGTACCACAACGCCCCATACCCGCAAACGACCCCCTCTCTTTTTATTTATCTATTTAGTATTCGTTGTTATTGTTTGCATTCGTAGCATTTTCTTGTATTTACTGCGCAGGCTTTGCTCCCGAGGGACCGTAACCGATCGTTACGGATAATCGCGTGTCTCGTAAAACACCGACACCGCCGGCAAACGCGACTGCCGAGGTATATTCACCTCGCAGTCAGAGCCCCGCGATAATAGCCATTGGCTTTAATTCATAATTTCCGGCGCGCTTATCGAAATTTCTTGATTCCCTCGCGTTTTCTTTGCGCCTAACGTCACGACAGAGCGCGGGTGTATTTTCTTTATCGTTTTCTTTTCTTTTCTTTCTTTTCACATTCGAGATGCATTACCGCGACCCCCCCTTTTTTTTTTCTTTTCTCTTTTCGCGTAATAATGACGATTGTCGAGCCCCAATGATTTACGTCCCTTCTCCCTTAATCCGCTCGCTTCGTAAATCAATAAGAGTACTTACGAATAGTTATAAGCCAGTAATAACGACAGATTAAATAAATGGGACGCGGACGGAAAATCAACATTGCGAAATAATAATTATCTTAAATTGTACGCCTGTTGTACGTTTGTACGCTTAATTTGAAGTGAGTAACGCAAAGGTATTTTTTCTTCTTCGCGTATTCTCGATGCCGTGAAAGCGCTCGAGTACTCTTTATAATCATTGACGAGCAGCTGTAAACTAATAGGGATTTTTTTTTTTTTTTTTTTACAAGCGCCGTACCATCGTTACCATCCATCCATTCGTGTGATTTTATAATACCTTGTATGTGATTAGCAATCGGATAAGATAGATCTCGGTGGTATTGGCTCGAGCTTAATGATCCATACTTTACGCTTTTTCCATTCTCAATGTATCAATGTCCCTATTATTACTATTATTATTGCTATTATTATTATTAACGATGTCCTTCGTAGGAATGAGAAATAAAAAGAGAGGTAGAGTGTCGGATCCACCAATATATTCAACGGGTCGGATGGCCGGTGTGCGACTGTGCGACTGTGTGAGAAACAATGCTCCGACCGTCGCGCGATGAGAACTTGAGTGCTACCGGGGGCGGGAGGGGAATAGAGAGCGAGAGAGAGAGAGAGAGAGAGAGAGAGAGGCGTTATAATGAGACTCGCGGAGCGATTTTCCAGATTTTTCTTGCGCAACGTAGGCCGAATCCCATTGGCCCGGTCGGCATCCGTTTCTGAGTCAGGGCTACCGCGTTCGGATTTCAGCTCGGATTTTAGCTCGGAGCTGGACGCATGGACGCAAGGCTAATTTATATGATTGCCTTTCTGGAACGGCGGTCGGAAGGCCGCTGGAAAGTCGTCGGATCTTTCACTCGGAGTTAGATCCGGAGACGGCCTCGTTGGATTTTATAAAAAATCGTGGTCGCTTGTCCCGGCTGTAGTACGAGCTACGAGCGTACCTCCTCGTCGTATCATCCACTGGGGGGAGACACCCTCCGTGGCGGTCTCGCGATCGCAACCGACTCCCCTAAAATTGCATCAGTCTCCCGAGGAGACGTATCTTACGCAACGGCTTTCCAATAACCTCCGGAGGAAGAAAGCCACGGCGAGGCTGTTGAGCAACTAAACTATCGACGAAAGTCGATAAAAAAAAAAAAAAAAAAAAAAAAAAACTGTCAGGTGACAACAATGGTCTATTAGCTCCTCCTCCCCCCCCCGGCTCCGTTACATTCCCGGTCCACCGATCCATCGACTCCCAACTACTCGGTTCTAGTAAAGTAAAGGCTGGGACCGATAATCGCTTTCTATCTAGGATGCCGATGATCCTCAGCCCGATGATCTTTCGCCGAGCCGACCCAACCCGTCACCGTCTCTGAATTACGCTCTAGAGGGAGGCTCGTTGCAGGCTAACCCCGACCGTCGCTACACGGCTCTGAGATTCTGAATTTGCATTCGAGCGTTGAGTCGTAACCGAGCGAACTGCTGACTCATCCGGCAAATTGACGCACCTCCACCAACGCTCCCCTTGACGGCCCAAGCGACTCTCCCGTTACGTAACACTACTACCGATGCCACTGACGCTTCTTCTTTCTTAGGTCGTGATCGGGTTATTGGGGGGGGGGGGGGAAGGACGAGGGTGGCGCTCGGTGTCGAGCGGTGTCGAGCGGTGTCGAGCGGTGTCGAGCGGTGGCACCTGACTCAGGAGCCAGGCAGGTGACAGATAGACGCAAGAAGGTGGCGCGGCGCGGCGTGGCGATGACCGGAGAAAGCGGGGACCGGTCCCATCCGATTAGCGGACCGATTACTGCTCGCTCCCTTTCGCGGTTATTGCTTACGTGATCGGGCGACAGCTTGACCCGCATAAAAGGCCCCGCTGATACGGATTTATCCCGGCCTTAGAAAGTCCCGCGCTCGGGGCGTCGCCTTAGCGAGTCGCCCTCGGGCCCACGGAGAAAGCGAGCCGCCGATAACCCGGGACCACGGAGGCTGCGCCGCTCGGCGATTACTCCCGCGCCGACACGTATTACTCTGGCCTAGCGTGGAGTGTAGGGGTTGGGGGGTGGGAGAGAAGGAGAGTCGAGTTGGAATGTCCTGAAAATCAAAGGTCATCTCTAGCGTCTTGTATTTATAAATACCCGGATTCATTCGTTCGTACGTGCCTTCGACGTGCCTTTACCTTGGCTCCGTTCGATCCATCTATCCCCCACCCCCTCCCCCACTCGCTCTATCGATACGTGATTACTTCATTGACGACGACGACGACGACGACAAATGCTTGCGCATCCGTACTACCTTCAATTACCTCGGTAATGAAGGCCTGGCGATATGAAATAATCCTCTTGACTCGACATTCGATTCTTCGATCGATCGACAATCAGCCTCGATCTTTTTTTTTTAAAAATTTAACGGAAAGGATTGCGAGGAAAGCGAAAGTACTTGATTAAAATATTGAATTTGATTAAATCGAAAGTGGGTAAGTATTAGGTGGGGGAGGGGCGGATGTGAGGGGGCGGAGGAACGGGGGAGACGAATAAAGTGCGTATCGTGAAAGTCGCGAGTGTAAATACATAATTGAATTTTGAAATACGATCGGCGAACATTACAGGAGCCGCGAGTCGGCGCGAGTCGGCGCGTATCCTTACCGATACCCAATAATTTTCAGCGCCGGACTCCTTCCTTCGAGCGGGCAAAGTAATTTTTAACGCAGGAGCGGTGTCCTTTCTCCGTAAGAGAAACTTTTTTGAAAGTGTTGAGGTGCGCGCGAGCCCGCGTGTGCGTACGCGGGCTTCCCCTCGTCCGAAAGGAAATTCCCCGGAATAAAAATTGCTTCCTCTTCTGCTAAAAACGATGTGCTTCTCGATAAAAGAGAAATCCGTCCCGGGGCTTTAATAATAACAAGATATCGGCCGAGAGTCAGATGGGCGTCGATGGTCCGACATTCCTGGAGTTCGGAGGTGCCTCGGGCTCTTCCTCTCTCTCTACCTCGTTCCCTCCCTCGTTCCCCTCCTAACGCCATGAGCGTCGCGATGCGCTTCCTACTAAGATCCGTGCCAAGGTCCGGCTAATGCACCAAATTGAAAAACGGGCGTAGGTGGACTGTGTGCGTGCGTGTGTGCGTGCGTGGAGGGTGGGGGCAGAGAGCCGAGAGAGCCGAGAGAGCCGAGAGAGAGAGAGAGAGCTCGTCTCGTCGTTGCCGCTAACGAGCGGAGGCGACGATCGATGGAGCGAAAGTCCGCCCGGAGATATGTTTTACGGATTTTTAGGAGAACCTTTCTTTTCTTCCGCAGGGGACGAGCCGCCGAGAAACTTTCACGGCCTCTTCTGGACCGGCTCGATTCACTTTTACGGAATTAGTCTGCGTCTAGCAGCGAGTTCCCCCCCCCCCCTCCCGGACCTTTTACCAGTCGCCATGCCGTCCCGACACTCCTAATGTCGTCGTATATCGGTCTCCACGCCCGATCTAATCGAGATGCCGAGATACCGAGATACCGAGATACCGAGATACGAATTTAGATCCCTCGCGCCGCCATTGTCTGACGAGCTGCACCTGGCATTTAATGCGCACGCGAGCAATATCGACGTGACAATGCTATCAGGCAACGGCACCGCTCAACGTATTACTTAACCATTGCGTTTATTTTTAAATACCTTCCATCCACCCAGCCCTCCCTCACCCCCTCTCTTATGCAACAAATGCATCTATTTTGCATAATGGACGATTGGGGTTATGGGGGAATCGCTCGACTGCACAGTCGAGATTTTATTTAAATTATTTTCAAGTATTTTTAATTAGAGTACTTTGTTAATGCGCATCGTAAAACATTTATTATACATCGAATTGATAGATATTGATAAATTAATAATAATATGCATTCATAAATTAATGACAAATAATTAGTAACCGTAAGCGTGTCGTTGAGACATTTTATTTTATCGACATCGACGGCTTCGAACGAATATAAACAAATAATACATGCTGCTACTTTATTTGCCGGCCTTCATATGCCGGATTTCATAATTTTCGCACAAATTCGTCGTCCATCTACCGGAATGTTGGTTAATTTCAGAAATCCCAAGTTCTCCCTCAACTCCCTCAACTCGACCCTTCGAAGATAACTCCAAGAGCTTTCGCGACACCACTTTTTTATTGTACTTATTATCCGAGCATAAGAAGATATACTGTATAAAAACAAAACAAAAACAAAAAAAAAAACTATCCAGAGCAAAGTAACAGTTCGTTGCAATGTAGCGAAGGACAATGAGAGCATCCGTAGGATATTTGCTATTTACGCATTTTATTTATTCGTACGCCCGTAGCTTCTTTACGCACTCGTTAAACGTTCTAATAAAAATGTTGTTATTAGTCTGTAAAAGATTGCGCTTGTAATTGACCGTGGACGAGGAGAGGAACTCCCGGACATTACGAATACCTTTATTATCGGCAAAAAGCTCCAAAAGAATTAATGCTTTTTTTTTTTTTTTTTTTTTTTTTTTACAATACGATAAGGCATATAAGGCCTTTAAGCCGCGTGTTTTACATTCGTTATTATTTAAGCGTCGATTAATTAAATAACAACAACAACGACGACGACGACGACGACGACGACGACAACGACGAGGAGGAGATGAGATGCTGATGGGTAAAATCAGATGAATAAAATGCGGAGAGGATGGCATTTACGAGCGTATTCCATTAGTATCTGCAAGTTATTTGGCTTTTACGAGCCCTCGCCGAGATAATTTCACAAAGCTTTCGCGCGTATGCGAAATAAAAGCGGAGTTAAGTAAAAAAGCAATCGTGAAGGCATGGATCGGACGAGCCTGTAGAGGAGCGCTGAAATCACGAACGCGACCAATAATGCCTACTTCTTAACCGAAAGATCGATGGAATCGAAAAGGCCGAGGCGTTTCGGTGCTGTGACACTTGGGCTCGGCTAATTCATTAAATACGTAAACACGGAGATTCGGAAGATTCAAAGTCCGGGGGATATTTATATTAAATAAAGATATGAATGAGCGAGCGAGGGGGAAGGGGCCGAGCGCCAAGGACGGTCCCGGTAGCGGTACTACTACTATACGGCTTCGGTGGGTGGGTGGGGGTAGCTACAACAACAACAACAACAACAACAACGACGACGACGAGAACAACAACAACGAGAACAACGACGAGAACAACGAGAATGGTGTAAATAATAAATAATAAAATAACGAGGAAGGAAGCGAGAGGCGCGTCGCTTTGCATTTTCCTCGGTCAATGGCACTTTTCGTCTCGGTCGCCTTTTAATATCCGCGCTCCGTGACAATGTAACGGAGGAGAGCTGGTCGGGCAGCATCTGCCCACTCACACCCCCCCCCTCGCCGACGATTCATTCGCTTACCGATCGCGTTCCGATGATAATACGGCGAATTTGCAAGGCAGCTCGGCTTTTAAAATTTGCCTCGCGTTGCAATGTCCCCTGTCCCTGCGCCCACCACCACCCGCCCCACCTACGCCTCACCGATCCACCAGCCATGCGGCCACCCCTCCCCGCCCACCTACGCCTCACGGCAAATCTACCTTTTCGCTTCGATTTACATAACGGCTTTCGATTCCGCAATCGCACCGTGGAAATTCTAAATATTTATACGGCAAATGAGAGCGAATTATAACGATTACGGATATTACATTATCGATCGTTAGTTATATCACGATCTTATTATTTCGTGTTATAGGAGAGCACGGGACTTATTTACGAATCGCAAAGGTTATTGGAATTCTTGTCCTTCGACTTATACGTACAGGTGATACACAAAATCAAACGATATAATAATACTTTCTTTTCATTACAACTCACTCTCGTTGGAATATTTTGCATTAAATAGTGTATAAATTTTCTTAGTCTCTTTCATATATATACATATATATATATGCCGCTCTTTCACCTAAAACATTCACATTTTATTAATACAAACGCTTTTTCACTCACTTTTTGTTTACTACGTTAGACGCATGCTTGCGATTTATAACCTCATTCGTTAAACATTTCATTTTTCTTACTCTTTTTTTCCTCTTTTTTTTTTTTTTTTTTTTTTTTTTTTTAATTCCGATGTTCTTTCAATAAGAATACCTTGTTGCAACATTACGATATTTCGACACTAGTATTTACTCTTGGGTTTCATTATATAACATTTTAACGGGCTATATATATATATATAGAGAGAGAGAGAGAGAGAGAGTCAGTGTAAGCTAGATTATAGATAAAATTCAATAAAATGCCTGCTCATGGTAATAATAAGCTCTAGATACAATATAATACCAGCCCAACCAACCCAACCAACCCAACCAACCCCTTCTTTTAAATAGCTAGTAGTTAGTAGTTCAACTATATACCTTGTGGCTTTATTTTCTAATTGACCGTATCCATAGGTAAAAGGTACTTATGCGATGTATAGGTACGTGTACCGAGACAGGGGCATACGCGTAAAAATCGATCACTTTCATTGTTAAAAGCCGTACTTATTCAAAGGTCTCGTTAATTGTACGTTTTATTTTCGCTTGATTATTAATTAGCATTAGCATTGTGATGTTAAAGATCGAATAAAGGATGCTTGGGCGTAGTTTGGCGTAGTCTCGCGTGGAAAGGCAATCTTTTATAACCATTTGAAAATTCACACATTAAAGACTTTCGAGACACGAGGTATGCTGACGAAAGTCTTTTTATCACCTCCGGAAAATGCGCGCTTTAATAATTCACGAGCTAGAAGTTATCACGATCGGGCGAAAGAGAGACGGAGGGAGAAAGGTACGGTCACATGTAATCTAAATGTGAAAATTAATTTCACAAATCGCCAAGAAGAAACAACGGACGTTATTTAACGCAGACGGGGGGGGGATGCACTGTTCGTGTGTCCAAGACACGATTACAATTTCTGTCTAATCGATCCGTATTACTTATAAAGCGTGAGCCCGACGTCAGCTTAGAAAACGCGGGATATGATAATTTGGAAAATTAAAACGAAAACTCTCTCGTTAGAGACAGTCGAGATGCGCAAACATGTGCTGTTGCTAAAAAGTGAAAGTAAGGCAATGAAAGTGCGGCTGCCGGCGATCGTGCGATCCGAGAACCCGATTCCGGCCCTCGCAGGTGTGCGTGAGCGAGCGCGCGGCTCAACCGCTCTACGCGGTGTGGGTAGACGGGCGCGCGCGCGCGCGCATTGAGAGGCTGAGGGCAACACGTGCTTGCCCACCCAAGAGAAAGAAAATGAAATTTAGCAAGGCGCTTGATACAGACAGCGAGATTCGCCATTAAACAACGCCAATGTCTCATTACAAAGCGAATGACGGAATTATAATTTTAAACAATAAACCTCTTTCGCTCTCTCTCTCTCTCTCTCTCTCGCTCTCGGGCTTTATGATAATTGCTTTTTCTCCCTCCCAGCAGCACCTCGAAACTCTTAATTTTCCTTGATCCTTATGCGCCTCGCGGCTCACGGCGTTGAAGCGCGGCCCTGGCACCGGGGCGCAATTAAATTATAAAAATCGACAATAGCGATAAATAAATTGTGTAATTAATTACGCGACCCTGCGCGCTCGTATGATTTATTTTATTTTTTCAGAGTCTAAGCGAAACGAAGCCGGGCGCAAGGATCTCGAGGCATTGATGTAATAATTGATGTTAATTGTAAATTGGTGATAGAACGTCTGGGCCCGTTCGTCATTTAGGATATTTACGCCAAAATACCTCATCTATCCTGTAAGCCTGCAAGAGACGCGACTGCGTAAAAAGGGCAGATACGAGCTGGCATTTGGGTTGTTTTAATTAATTATTGCTTTCCAGCTACGTCGCTTGACCAGTCGATAGGATCGCGGGCGCGGGGAAGGTGTGCGGTGGGGGGACAGGGTGAGAAACAAAAGAAACAAGAAACACGCGCGCACACAGAGGCTATAAGGTTAAGTTTAAGTGGCCTGGTTGGGCTCGTTATTATTAATTGCAATGTAGCTCCATTTGTTTATATTACGTTAGAGGCGGGCTCTTTCAAATAAAATTGTCTTAACGCTCTTATGATAATGAACCAGCGGAGAAAGTGTCGATACTCTTGATTATTCATGCCGATCCTCGATCCCAGCAACTTCACAAGTTTTCCAATTTTATTTAACATAATATACCATGAATTCTTATGAGTAAAGAAAAAAAATGTAAGACGGAAACTAGATTCCCGTCTCTTCGGGTCCTTCCTTCCGCCTAATCAACTCTGTCACCTATAACGTGCTTAAAGTCAAAATTTTAAACGATTTAACGAGTAAGAGAGCGAGTAGAGAGAGAGAGAGACAAAGTCAGAGTCGGCCGGGTTATGTTATTGCTATAAAGTCTCGCTCGTGACGGAGGCTTTTTAACGTCTACGCGAGTACGGCAAAGCGCATCGAGTATACATGACAATTAATACGCGCATGTCACGTAGAAAGTCTAAATATTTAACGGCCAACGATCGAAATTCGCTCGGTCCACGTCCGCTTTCCGTAGCCGTAACGATCCTCCTTCCTATCCCCCGCCACCCCCCCTCTCTCTCTCTCTGTGAGAACAACGTCAGCTTATCCGTATTTCACAATGACTCGGAAAGAGAAAAGTAGTCGGACCGCGGATGGTCAGAAATTCTTCCTCTCCGCGTATTCGACGTCCGAGGACCCGAGAGCCGGAGTCAGGGGATCAAGGGGATCGTCATGCCGGATCTCTTTACATTGGAGCTTGTGTAGCGAAATGTAATTAATGCGCTCTCCATTATTTAATTCGCAAGGAGCTTACTTTCATTCGGCCTACCTACTCACTCACTCGCCTTCCCTATACACACGTTCACCATTACTTTAACGTACCCCCGGCGAGTGCACGGCCACGTAATGAATAATACAAGTTATAAATTCATTTTAGATAAAAAAAATTTTAAAAAAAAAAAAAAAATAAACAATAATGATAAAATAAATGCAATTTCTCTTGAAATTATGAGGTGCCGATGTATAAATATCCTTAATAATGACAAGGTCAATGTGTAGCCACGACCATCGCGTTCTTTATTTTATTACATTATCGTTATTTATTTATTTATTTATTTATTTATCTTTTGCTTTAAACTGACACCACGTGCGCATCTTAATTAATTAATTAATTAATCAATTAGTTAATTAAATGTCAATTGCTGAGCCCGCGTTGTTCGGGATATTATTATTATTATTATTATTATTATTATTATTATTATTATTATTATGATGTATCCGCCTTGAAATGCTTAATCAATGTTATTTTGTAATACGCGGGACTTTCTTAAATATAAAATATTATGTATTACTTGTGGAATATATGCGGACTTTTAAACTTTCACTCGACCAAAGACGTACACGCACACGCGGACCCTCACTTCTGTCCTCTTGTATTCGAAATCCATACCTTTTTAACGGATGCTCGTCGCGCTAATCAAAGGGGCTCGAACGGCTATTTAAAATATAATTCATCTCACGCTGTCGGATATTAGCATATAATGACGAACGCGGTGGTAGTTCCGCCCGTAGTCGACTCGAGGCAAAAAATTTCTCTAACGCCGCGATTTCTATAAAAATGATTTAATTTCTATTTCTATATTTAATTGAAATTCTCACTTTCTCCCGAAGCAATTACGATTTACAACGAAACTATCGCTTAAGACGAAGACGAAGTACAAGAAGTAGAAGAAGTAGAAGAAGAAGACGAAGAAGAAGAGAGAAGAGAAAGAAAGATAGAAAGAAAGATAGAAAGAAAGAAAGATAGAATGAAAGATAAAAAATTTTCTCATTTCACTTAACGATTAATTCTTTTATGAGAATTAGACGGACTTCTATTATATTTTATTAATATCTTTTTTTGTTCTTTAATAATCCATTAGCGCGGGGTATATAGTTTTAATGGGACTTTCGATCGGCTGCATTATAAACGGCAAAGTGCAAGGTTCCGCTTTTACATTGAAAGCATACTATTTCATTATTTAAAATTAATTTTTATTTAACTTGCCGTAAATTCTAATGCCTTCGAAATATTTAAATTTACTGCTTCGTAAATGGTGGTCGGGGGTGGGAGGGGGGGTGGTTGAGAGTCGAGCAACCGCTCCCAACTCCTCGCTCGAGCATTCCCTCTTTAAAGAATTTATCATTTTATTCTATTCCATTATTATTATTACTATTGTTGTTGATGTTGTTGTTGTTGTCGTCGTCGTCGTTGTTGTTGTTATTAAATTGAATATCCGACCGGATAAATTATTTATTCGATAAGATTGTTGTAATTGTTTTTGCAGGACCGAGCGGTACGAACGTTAGCGTTAATAAAAGAAAAAGTATACGTAGTACTTATGAGTTCGGAGGAAGCGTCGGAGATGAGGTTTTCGTGGAGGTGAAACGCAATACGGGATAAGGATTAGGCATTTATTGTCGAAAGATATATTACGAAGCGCCGACAAGGTCGGGACGAAAGCGAACGCTAGACAGAGACAGAGACAGAGACAGAGACAGAGACAGAGACAGAGAGAGAGAGAGAAGGTTGCGCTATCGAGCGCTCTTGATCGAGAAAAGAGAAAAGCGAGGGGGAGGTATAGGGAGGTTGTATGTATTAATAAAAGGGCCTTGTAACGAAATCAATCGTCTTCGGATTGATTACAAAATCGCTTGCTCTACTTCTCTATGAGATATAACGAATTCGGCCGCTCGCAAGCATTATTATTATTATTATTATTAATATAATTATTGTTATTATAATAATAATAATTTATTATTATTATTATTGTTATTGTTATTGTTATTGTTATTGTTATTGTTATTATAATTGTAATTATAATTATTATGAAATTGTCGTAAAATGGACTCACTCTTGATCGCCCATAGCTCCTGCCTTTTGAGGCCGTCGAGGTACCGGGCGACGTCCCGGGCGCAGGGCTCGCCGATGCTGCGCACCAGCTCCGGGCCCCAGTTGCGCGCGAGGTTCTTCGGGTCGAAGAGGTCGAGGGCCTCGTGCAGGCCGGTCCAGGGTGCTCTGGGCCCGGGCCCCGAGGTAGCCGGGGACTCGGCCTCGTGGATGCTCGGTGCCGCGAGGGTTCCCAGTCTCGCGGAGGCATCTCCTTCGCCGGCTGCCCAGCCGAGCGCCAGGACCAGGAGTAGGATCTCGGCCCTCATGTCGTCGCTCTCCTCGGTGTGCTGGGTGGAGGGAGGGAGGGTCAGACTGGAAGTCAGCCGCTGGGGCTCGGGCTCATGGCAGGGCTCGTGGTCCTGGTGATGGTCGTGGTGGGCCCGGGCGCCGACCGCGTCACGTGCATCACTCGAGGTGGCGGTTCGGCCCGCGGTGCGGTGCAACGCTATCCGGAACGGGGTCCGGACGACGACGGGACGTGCGGATGATCAATCGAGTTACTTAAGGATATCGTGCGTGCGTGTGGGTGCCGCGCGTGAGTGCGGCGTGAACGAGGACGGGGGCGGGAGCCTGGGAGTCTCGGCCGAAGTCGAGCGAAGTCGGAGCTGAAGTGCGGGCCGGCCCAAGCTCCGGACGGCCAGCGCCGTGATGCCGACGCCAGCCGCGCGCCAGCTGGAGGGGAGGGGGACGGACCGGCGACGGGTAGCGGTTGGCCGCCGCGGCGAGGGGGACAGGCAGGAAGGAGGCTGGCTGGCTGACTGGCGTGCGTGCGTGCGTGCGTGCGTGCGTGCGTGCGTGCATGCGTGCGTTCGCCCACAAAGTAGGGACCGGTGAAAAAGACTCCGGTCCTCTCCGCCCCGCCCCGCCCCGCACTCACACAGACACACGTGGAGCCATTCCCTTCCATTTTACGGAGCTCTCGGACTCCGGTTCGGACCACAGGTCACCAGCTTCTGTCCAGGTACCGACCAACTCGCGGCAGCTTTTCGGTACATTCCCCAGAATTTCGAGTGCCGGCAGAGTCCAGCTCGCGTTTGGCTCGAGCGCTTTTGTCGGCCGTGAGAAAGTTGGCCCCGATTGAACTTTTCAAGGTCTCGAGGACCGAGCGACCGCGTCTCGGCGGACCCTTGACTACCGTTTTCTTCTCGACTCCCGTGCTCCCTCCTCCCTCCCGCCCTTTCGATCGTTCGGGAACGCGATCCCCGTCGGAGCCTACGGCCCCCCCCTCCCCGCCAATCTCGCGATCAATAAAATCCCCGGACCAAGTTCTTCTTTATCGTACCAATGGATGACCTTCTGCGATCACGTTCGACGGGCATCCCTCTCGTTATCCAATACCACACCAGCGGACAACGGCAGCCGCATCAATAGTAGGCCAACCATTAATAATCGCTCGTTTAGAGCAGCGAGCGTATGTACGTGTGCCTCGCTTTCTTGCTTTAAATGTCCTTAAAATGAAGAACGAAGCGACCTTCTCTACAATTGCTCGGAGGAGTAATCACTAGCTCCTCGTCGTAAGCCCATTTTTGACAACTCCCCTTCATCGTTATTATTATTATTATTATTATTCATTATTGTAATCCGCCTTTACAAACGGCAGATCCTTTTAAATTTTATAACCCTTATTCTTATCTTCATTTTTATTTCTTTTTCTATTTCTTTTTGCTTTTTGTTACGCACACACGCGCACACAAGCGCGAACACACGCACAATGCTACTTAAAAATCAATTAGCCTTTGGATTGTAAATAAATTACAATTATTTTAATGACAAGTTCGAGTAAGAAATGACTCGTAAGAAGAAAAATTGTTGTAGTTGTTGTTTTTTTTTTATTATTATTATTTTTTTCTTTTTTTTTTTTTTTTTTATTTACCAACCGTTACAATGTTCTACAATGAAATAGCGTATGAGATGATTAGAGCGAGGCGGATAAGCGAAACTAACTCTTTATTCGTATAAATTTGTATTTGAAAATGTCGTGTCGTCTTATGGTGGCTGACGCTTGAAATGCCAGTTGGCAAATATTTGACTTCTCAGGCAACATCGAATTATAATGGGCTCTAATAATTCTTTAATATATTCACGTATATTTGTAATAATGCGAACGGCTGGCTGTACGCATTGGCGAAATTCTAAGGAGTCATCTTTATAATTTGTATACAATTAGCGATTTTCAAGTATTCTCGATGATTCTCTAGGACGTCTTGCGAAAGGAAACGCGTACCCTTATGAAATAATTTCCTTTCATTCAAAAATATCTATGTCAAGATAGAGGAGAATACATTTCATTTCACGGCAAAATTTCCAAGAGTATTAAATATTGAGAATTTTTCATTACTTCTTCTCAACTCTAAAGTCTAAGCGTAAAGTCGTTTTTTTTTTTTTTTTTATATATATAATACACCCGTGAAATATTTAATTTATAATTTCTTGAAAAAAAAAGGGGGAAAAAAAATGCCAAAATTAAATCAAAGCGGTAAAACCGAAAGGTTTTTTTCTCTCAGTTTACACGCGTACCCTTTCCCCCCTCTATAATTATAATAATGTTCAAGTTTTAATTACATATGTTCTTCTCACATTTTAAGATTCGTCATTAAAATTCGTATGATTTATTAAAAGTATTCTCGTGACGTGTGCATGTATATATGATTCACGATTCTACGATTATCTTACGAACGAAACATTAACTAAAAACTTTTAATGGAATCCTATGTTCTCCCATTGGATTAGAAAAATTTAACTCAACATCACTCACGAATATTCGATCGATAATAGTCTCAATTAATTTCTATCTCATTATCCCGAGCTTTTCAATATGCTTTTGATTATTCTGGGAAATGATAAAGGATCGTATGGATAAGAAACACGAAGAAGAAAATTATATTACACGTATATTATTCATTATTGGCTCAAAAATACACAGGAACCATTAAAAGTATTTAATATTTTTTTTTTTTTTTTTATTGTGCATTGAGATCTTTCTAGCTCCACCACCGAACTTCTACGCGACTGACTTTAGGCTAATTAGGGAATTGTAGAACGGGATACTGTTGTTTCCGCGAATTTCGAATTTTCGTATTCGTTTCGTATTGACCGAGCGAGCCGTAGTAAAAAAAAAAAAAAAAAAAACACACACACGCACACATGCACGCGCGAGTATAAATATATATATATATATTACACTATAAATTTGCAATTCTTATAGCTGTATGAATGTGATTCACAGATAACTGTACATCGGCTATAGAATTTTAGTTGCTATTCCATTGAAGATTATAATACGCGCCGGAGAAAAAACATTTCTAATCCATATTCTTGTAACTCTTGTCACATTAGAATTTCTCATTGGTTTTTAGCGTAAGGTTTTAGCTTTTTATTAGCTTAAATTCAATAAAATTAAATAACTGAAATTTAGAAAGAATTTGTATCGATAGAGAAAAAATATTTTAAAACAAGGCAATAGTGGATCATTGTCACCTTACGTTACAACAAATAAATGAAAAAAAAAAAAAAAAATAATTGAAGAATAACGTTTTCATCGCCGTTAAATTTATTTTTAACGTCAATAATTATTATACTTTCGAATAAATGTTTTATACGTGTACATGGAATCAGTAGTATTCCTTTGGTAAGAAATTGTTATAAAATTTACTATACTATTAAATTAACTAAAATTTTGAACTGCCACGAACTCGGTATTGTTTCCAGTATTTAATAAAATGCCATAAATAATGGGTAGAAATGAATGGCGATGGTCTGTACTCATGTTATACAGATACATTTAAACGAGGGAATAGTCGACAGTCGCTGAAATTCTCTGCATTCATTTAATATAATATAATAAAAGTACATGTAGATTTTTCAAAGTAAAAAAAAAGGTTCCGTCAGATCGCCAAGAGTAGTTTTTGCTTAAATTCATTATCCAGTTTTAAATATCCTACGGAGTGATAAATTGTTAGTAACGAATGTTGTTTGTGGAAAGCATATCCCATGATATTATTCTATTCATAGCGAATACGTGTCAGAAATACGAGGAGCATTAATGTACTTGTACTTGTATGTTTAGGAAGTAGTCAAAATGTCGAAATTTTACACGCACCTACGCCACGAAAGCCATTCGCGTCTTTAATATTCATAAAATTCTTTTCGAGCTTTTCTTCGCAAATTGTATTTAGGGACGTAAATAAGATTCGAGGCGACTTTTCATAATAACTTCCTCTGTTAATCTAGCATACAATTACTTATTTAATACTACGGGCTACGGCCGTTGGTAAGAATTCGGGTAACCCGTCGGTATATCGTCCTTGCATTTTTGTTTACGAGTAACCGTGAACATGATTTATTATGTAATTTAAAAAGTTCTTTAATAAACGTAACATACTTTTTCCTTTATTCTCCGAGTTTCTTTAACTACAAGGTCACTTATTATAACATTTTAAGGATAACTAAGTGCATTATAGCTTAACATTTATTATATCATATCGTATTATATTATATTATATTATACATTTTTATCCGAAATGTATGCACGAATAAGGTTTTGCACGATCCATTACTTAATAAATCATAGGGATTTCATTCGTACCGTGATTATATTCACCGGACGACGAACTTTCGGACTTGAAATTATTAATGACATTTAGTGTAAATGCACTTTTTAAATATTATAAAAAACAATAACGAATATTGTTCGCTATATATATATATATTTGATTTTTTTATTTTTTTTGAGTATTAAGTAAATTGATTTTCTGTTTTGCACAAGGAAACCGAATAGTTGGTAATATTTTTTTAATTACAAATATTATTTTGAAGATAATATATTTTATAAACTACGTCATAATTTATCGGTTTGACTTTATTCGTAATATGATAATTGCTCGTAGCTTCAAAATTGTTAATTTATTTGATAAATATTGGTTATGAAATTAGTGTAACTTCATAATTCAGAGTTAAATATAATGAAATATAATAGTTTTCTAATGTCACGAGCAAATATTAAAATTTCTTATTTGATGAAGAACTTGTGTTTACTTTACCTATTTATTATTTATTTATTTATTAATATTATTATTATTATATATATATTTTTAATATAAATATTTTACTTTTTAAGCTTGACAGATTTACGAGTACATGTTCGCATAATAAAATTTTAACTTAAAACATCATCAATGTCTCTTTGTCTTATTCCATTATTTATTAATTTTTTTAAAAATTCATTATCAATTAATAACGATTTAATAGGATAATTAATTAAATCATGAAAAATTACTTCTACCTAAAGTGAATGAGAGAGAGAGTTTGTATTATTTCTAATTTTATGTATAAAATAATATATGTAATTAAAAAAATTTAATTTTTCGTAGATTAAATAATATAATTTTCTGTCAAACTTTTTTTCATACGCGTATTTTATATATTTATGTGTATATACATATAATCAAGTAATTCAAAATAATTAATTGTTACCGATCGTAGTACAATTTATTATTGTTTACTATATTTCATATAATGGAGTATGTTTGCAGCGTATTTTTGTTTAAAAACAAGTTTCACTTAAAAGTTATTATGTTATTTACAAGTAAATTATGTTTTTATTGATAATTTTAATCTTAATATATTGTGTAAAGTTAAAAGCAAAATATGACTAAATTTATATGATAAATATCATATCACGATGTATAATTTCAATTATAAAATGAGCGTAATCTTATTGAATTTTAAATTATGCCAATGATAATTAATCCATAAAGCTTAAATTTATTACAATAAATACAATATTTTCAGATTTACTGAAATTAAAAAAAGAAACGCAGAGAATTCTTAACGTAGGAATAATAATTGGACGTAAACTTGGGTTGTAAATTTTCCATGAAAGATAAGAAAATCGATATTTCTTTTATTTTATTTTTTTTTTATTTTTTGTTTTTGTTTTGATCAAAGTAAACTAATTAAAGTAAAACAATCGATATTCTTGATCAAGGGCATCTTCGTGTTTTGGCATTACAAACGAAAATTTACCAATCAACGTTTACGAACACAATAAACATTTTCTCGTCAATTTAATGTATTTCAAAAAAAAGCCTCAATGAAACAAAAAAAGCAATATTAAAACAAACTTACTTTCTTTGAGCATAATATAATGGCGACGCGAAGCAGCGGGAGAAGCATTACTTATTAAAATTCATAGCGTATTCTTATAAATAACTTTCATTTGCGATTCGCCATTACACAATCCTATAAATTCGAAATTAGTTCGTGGCCAATAGATATTATAATTTAATTAACGGCGTTGTTTAAGATAAGTATATAGAAAGTGCTTGTGATCGGAATAGAGAATCAGTAGGGATCGGACGTAGACGCGTATAAAATGATATATGATTGCGATCCCGAATCGATGAATTGAGTAATTGTTGTCGAATGATCCTCCCCCCCCCCGCCTCGCGGCTTTTCCCGCTGAAATAAATATTTAATCCTAAAGTGTGCTGCCTGCGAAAAATGCATTATCGTTGTTATTTGTGTATTGATGCGGTTACTTTTGACCTACATTATCGAGTGTTTACATACGGGAAATATTGTCCCTGAAAATCATAAGAGTTCACAGGTAATGAACTCGTGAGGCAAAAAAAAATTCCGTATTTCTTGTTGTTGAGACAGAAGACAGAAGACGGAGTAATTCAGTGATTGAATGAAATCGAATTTTAAAAAGACATGCTAGTGAAGGAAATTAGTGGATACTTTTGCATCCAATGCGGTTACTTTCACATCTTTTAATCATTTCTATAATAATATTATTACCAGGTACGGCTGTTTTGCACCGGGCGACCAATATTTATTTATGCAAAAGGCAAATTATTTATTTTAACCGTAAAATAATAGAATAGCTTTAATAAAATTAAAAAAACATAGAAATTGAATTCTTTTTAGAAAGTACAATTCTTCTGCTAATAAATTTAATTCATTATCATTTGAAATAATTTTTCATGAAATCTTAAACCAAATTATACCATCTTGGTAATTTATAAATTATATAATATATATATAGAATGAATTATAATTAATGATAAGCGAATTTGATTGTAATCAGGATTGGTGATTTTAGATAATGTATTTTCTATTTTTATTTTGTTAGAAGGAAGATTCCTTTTTATAATGTATACTTCATAAATATTGAACGATTTTAGCTCACGCGTCGATTAATTTTCGAATTAGATGAAACTTTATGACGAAAGTACGTACGTAATAATCATATAAAAATAAAGGTAAATGTCCAATACTAAACAATAACAATAGTTCTTTACTATTAAGCAGATAATTTTCAATGTATAAATCATTTTATAAATATTTTTTAATTTATTAACATTTAAATGACGTAGAATATAAAAGAAATGTATCCCCTTTAGTATAACTTTAAATTTAAGATGTCATAAGATCATTTGAGCTCTTGATCATTGAGCTTAGGGACGTGCTACTTACTCATAGGAGATCTGCACTTTTAATTATTGACTGTCCGTCTCACTAGAATTATGTTCTTCCTTCTTCTTGTTATTATTGGTAGATTATTAATAATTGTTAACAATGATGGAAAATGGTTAAAAGTTTCGAAGATCTTACGTGAGGTGCTATCGATCGTCAATGGATTCGGATATTTTGAACGTTATTATTATTTACGTAAGCTTTGAGCTTGGAACGGAAAATAAAGCCTAAAGAAAGATTAGCCCGTCCTAAGTACAGTTGATCCCGAGCGCTTTATAATTTTCATCGGCAATCGATGAGATGCTCAGTCATTGTTGCTGGATCAAATCATCGAGCCTTCTTGTGTTTTGGCACTTCGAACCATAATCCTCGGAGATTAAAATCCAGTCACGTGTCAGTATTCTCCTGTGCTAGAGCCATGGAATACAATGACGCGCGAATTAGTTTGTGCGCTCTTAACGGCTTTTGCGCTAGAGAGTTACGGGAATTGCATAAGACAGGGGTTATTGGGGGTTATTGGGGGTTGAGGGGGTTAGGAGGGGCGGATGGAGGTGCTTAATTCGTCGTAAGTTATTTGCGAATCGTAGGAAAATGAAGGTTTCCAGGTTAATTGAGAAAGTAAGTCTAATTTCTTGGGCGCAGACAAAGGCACGGAGCGGTTAACTCACACTACTATGCAACGTTGCCTAGGCGCGCGCGCGAGTCTAAGGCAAGACTCTACGGCGAGAGTTACGTAAGGTTAGTTAGAATCCTTTTGCATAATTTCAATCGACTACGTGATTCATTATGGTGCACTTTCATCGTCTTTTTCCGGGATCGCGTTCCTTTCTCTCTCGGACCGGCTCGCCTCTATACGTCTCACTCTCCGCTGACGGCCTTCTCTTTGAGACGCGCGCACACGCACACAGGCTTGGAGTCACGACTGCCGCCCGAGAGCCCCGATACCTTAAAGTATCCGCGTCTCCTTCTAATACCTTGTGCCATAAACGCCATCCGATTCGATTCCACTCTGGCTTCGAGTCGAGTTCGTATTACGCGCTCCTCTCGAAAATCCACGTGTCTCTCCTTTTACGCTTATTTTACAATCCGTGTGTTCCGGCCCCATGATTCGGTGGCGCATACGTAAGGCATCGCCGAGGCAAAATATTATAAGCAAAGGAATATCCTGTTCTGCTTGAATGACCGTAATTGCAGTCCTATAAGCAACTAACTCCGTCTCGCTCTCTCTCTCTCTCTCTCTCTCTCTCTCTCTCTCTCTCTCTGTCTCTCTGTCTCTCTACTCCTCTTGACATTACGTTAATCTGACAGGTATTCCCAGCGGCCAAGTCGAAACAAGTTCTTCGTTCAATTAATTGTCCGCTTAAAATGATTTATCAACTGTATCAACATTTATACTTTACATTTTGTCATTTACGATTAATAATAAATTTCACACGATATCGCTTATTTAAGATTTTTCCCCATCGAAATCACAACGAAAATTCCTTAAACGTAAATACCCGTTCATTCCTACGTGAGTAATAATAGTGACGTAAGTATTTCTTTTTTTTTTGTTTTTAATTTTAAGAAATCAATGATTTCATTTACGTATAATAATAAACAGATAAATTGTTCAACAAATAAATAAGACAAATTGACTCAGAAACTGTGAACATCGAAAACAAAATGTAAACAAATTTATTCAAGCCGTAGATTAGTCCGTTTGCATAAATTCTCGTAGGGAACTCGTAGGACTTTATGTTAAAACGATTACGTGTATTCGGCAATTGTCTTCGATTATAAAAAAAAAAAAAAAAAAAAAATTAAATTTAATAGGGAAAAGAAAAATTGATTCGTTTTATCGCACAGTTTTGTAAAATACTGAATCGTAAAAAAAAAAAATCTAATTTTGATTTAATTATGGAAACAAAAGCATTATGTTGCAAATAACGACGTTGAATATTATGTAAAAAAAAAAAAAAAAAGAAAAAGAAAAGAAAATGAGTATATAAGGATAGTCCCGTAAATAAATTTTATTCGAAGCATTCGTTATGTGAAAAATCAGTAGGTCGAGATTTTCACGTTTCGTAGAAAAGTATCGGAATAACGTAGTTTTGAAAAGAAATTGGCCAATCGGAATAAATGGCAAGGAGTCGTTCACTCGGCAAACTCGCAAACTCGATGATCTAATAATACAGATTTTCTAGCAAAGAATACTTTACGATACCATTGAAATGCCCTAAAAATGTATTACGCTCTGTACGTAGATAATAAAGTCGGTACAATCGAATGGTTTGCGTAAGGCTTATATCGTTTGGAATATCCTTGGAATAACATAAGAAGCCAAGCTACGACGTCCCTAACGTGTTTCGGACAATTATCATTAAATATTCCTGTATAATAATTGTCATTTTATTGGAACTCGGTGTGCTCGTTAAGTGCCGGGACCAGAATCCACGAGCTTTTCCGAAGAGTAAAGCGATTCGATCGATCGAAATAAATTCAGCAATTACGCCCTTTTCACGGTTACGGGGAATTCGCGCTTGAAAGGACCATCATTGCATTGAACCGGCGTGAGGAAGGGGAGGGGGGGTGCGTTGTTATTGAACGTGGAGAGCAAGTAGCCATGGATTCCGTCTAGCTCGAATGCACGAGGACTCGATCCTCCTCACCCCCGCGAGGTCGACCAAACGACCTACCAACGTGAGCGAGCCAGCGAGAGAGAGAGAGAGAGAGAGAGAGAGAGAGAGAGAGAGAGCATAGAGAGAGAGCTTTGTGCAACGTGATTGATCGTTCTCGTCAATGGCGACCAAAGTATAAAAACAATAGCGCGTGAGATAAAAAAGACTACAATGACTTCTTAAGCATGCGACGTTCAATGAAAGGAATTCAAAAAAAAGAGCGTTTGAATAAATTGAAAGTCGAGGCATTTCGTCGTTGCTTATCCGAGGTTCTTGACATTTGCCGACATAGCCTAGTCGCGCTATTGTCCTACGGTATACGTACGTATCGCCGCGCCATTTTTCTTCCCCCCGAGAGTTTGGTTAACGTGAAACAATGATTTTTTTTTTCTTTTCTTTTTTTTTTTTGTTTTTTTGTTGAAACGCGGCCCGTTGTTTATGATTATTAATGGCCGATATTAATGGCCGAATGTCCGGAGTGCTTATTATTGCTTGTATGCGATTGGTTGGTATTATCTATTATCCGCGCGTTATCGGCCAAATGCAACATTTGATACGCACGTAGTGGACAGACTTCCGTGCGATATTCCTGTCGGCGAGCTTCCTTCCCTATAGAAATCGGCTTCTTTTTCTTCATCGGCTTTTCGTCTCGGCTCGTCCGACTTCCCAGAGAGCCCTGTCAACCCTCGAACTCCTCTTAACCGGCTAACGGGGTTGCCCTCGCTGTCTCCTTACGTTTCCCATGGGTATGCCATGTATTTTATGGGATTGCGCAATCCCGGCCGTGTCGGCTACTTACTTTTTTGACAAGGAAATCGGAGCTCTACTTTTTATACGTAACTTCGAGCTTCGTAACGTGGTAACCGCCCCCCCCCACCCCACCTACCGTCCCCGTCTGTCGTTCGCGCCTCGTGGCCTCGTCCTTACCGTTTATCATTAAACGTGCGTTCGCGTTTCGAATGTACCGCGTCCGCACCTTTCGCACGGCACGTCTTCAATTCTACTCTTATCTATAAAATTCATCGAGTCATGCATACGCTGTTTTTAAGAAATATTTATTCGACCAGTACGTACGCGCCTGCATGTACATCCAACATTGTCGGAGGCCTATAATCTTCATTGTTTCATTAAAAACCAAACTGTCGTCATGTATAATAAATGCGTGTGCAGAAGCGCAAGGAAGGATACGTAATATTAAAAGGCTTTTCTTCAAGAAATTTATTTCATTAAATGCCCATATATATATATATATATATATTTTATATCTGCGTTGTCGAGGGAGCGAGATGGCCTATCCGTTGTAATACTGATTAATTAATGCACGCACAACGTTATGCCATAAAGTAACAAAATTACACAGGCATTGCGCAGGAATTACGGATTTCTCGACCAATCTTTATTTATTTATTTATTTATTTATTTATTTATTTATTGTGGACACTGATAAAACAATTAGCCGTACGTAGCGTAAATGGCATAGCAATTATTTGAGCCAATGAAACTTACAATTTTAATTAGATATAATTACAATTAAATATAAGGCTTGGGCCAATTAAAGCGCGCTCCACTCGCTTACAGAGTTAAAGTAAATAAAATTATCCCGGTAAAAGCATTTGCATTTACGGTCTCGGTCCATTGACCGAGTGAATTCGTGCGGCTGTTTTGAGGCGAAATCAGAAAATGAGGGTAGAAGCGGCCCTTAGAGCGAGAAAGCCCGTGTGCTGGAAAGTGGCAACTGAGCGAATTAAATATACGTGTGTATATATATATATGTATATATCCTGAGAGATAGAGCCTATGAGGCCGAATTACACAATCGAATCTGTCGTTTCATTCTTATCGGGCAGTAGCTATCGCTTTAAATGGTTTTGTGATTATGCCGCTCGCCGTCGATTACATCCACACATTTCCTTATGCTCCCCACCAGCCCGAGAGAGGCTGATCTCGGGTATAATTATAAATAAGCCGGACCCTTCTTGACGGGCGGCAGATGGACAGGAAAACCCTCCGCTCCGACTTACCTCGTTTCATCGTGTCCCGTAATCGTCGATAATCCGCCTCGGCTCCCGCTCCCCCTCCTCCATGGTATTTTGCCACTCGAGGTACGACTTTGGTACCAAAGATTTACTGCTGCGTATCGCGTAAGGAGAACAAGCGCCTCGGATCCATCTCATTACTTGCCGTGGCAACTGAAATGAAACATTTCCAACCATTTTAACCGAATCGCTGAAAAAGCCTACTTGCAACGTCGATTATGACATCGATTCAGCGCTAAAAATATTATTACGCACGTAGCTCTTAAGGCGTTATGTATTCCACGACGTGTAATCTAACGTAGGAATTCGTTATTCAATAATTTGATATATTCGATTTCAGCGTAAACGACCACGAGCTATTTAAACGCGACTACTTAACGTAACATTAAGGCTTCTCTTTTTCTGTTTTTCTGTTTTTATTATTAAATCATCGTTGAACTTTGCTGTTGTTGTACGTAGCCGTACTAATTTAAATATTCTCATTCGAGGTTCTTAACGAGTAGTTGAGAGTATTAAATGCTTTAAATTCAGAGACGACCTTCAATAAGATCACAAGATATATTACCGATGAGCACGAAAGCCCCTCTATCAGCAAAGATACCTCTTTCAATTCCCACGTGAATGTATTCACAAGTGCGTCGGATACTGAAACTCGTGAGATATATAAAATATTCAGTCTTGTGTAATTATCCTAACAAAATAATGAATAAATTCATAGTTTCTAAATCAATATAAATATACTTATTATTAGAATTAATTTTTACACAGATTCTAATCTGCGTAAAAAGACGTGAATATTTTAATCATTATTTACCTCGCCGGGACGTCTTCCAACTCTCAATTATAAATTATTGATTCTATTAGTTATCGCACTTGCGCTTCTTCCGCAAAATAATCATTCTTTATTGCCTCTTTATTAATATACTCTCGTATTAGATAATTAATTGTGTTATGCTATTGGTAGCAATTATATAATTACAGTTACATGCAATTACATAATGAAACGGGCGGCATGATATTATGAAATGTATGAAAATATCGTTCGGATATTACAGAAATTAATGTAAATACCTTTCAATATACTCGTACAAAGTACGTTTTTCTTTGACATGATTTGTATTTCAAATTTTTAAGTAAAAACACATGTAGGCGAAATGAAATATGTTGTAGCATAATATGAGATAATGTGATATATTTAAATAAGTACTGGCCACATTTTAAATAATTTAATTTGAAATTAAACGATATTAGACTTACGATTTTGCTTTTCCTTACATGGAATCTCACTATGCGAGCTTTTTTATTATGTACACTAATAATGAATTTTATATTGGTTTTTAATTTAATTGCTAAAGTAATAATCACTAGTAATGTCTCATTGTAGCCGTTTCATTTTATTATTATTACTGCTACAGAGTTTCTGAAAAACGGCTTAAATCTACTTTATTGCTAATTAATCATCTTGTTAAACGGCATTCCCCTAATTTTTCATAAAATATTTTTGCGCTCTATGTATGTATTTAGTGGTGATAAAACTTTTTTGTCGAAATACTAAACATTTTCGCAGCTAATCAAATTTGGTATTTTACACCATTACAATGTTTTATTTAAACAATACTAACGTACTCAATTGTTCTGTATTTATCGAATTATTTAAATAGGCGTAAAATTTTTCTCATTGTTATTTCTAATAATGCAAATAATTAAAAAAAAAAAAAAAAAAAAGCAATAAAAATTATTTTATAATTTCTATCACTGCAGCTTTACGCGCAACGAAAGAATAACATGTAAATTTTTATTATAAAACAATTAAAGTTAATAAATTAAGTGAATATTAGATGTACGAGAATGAAAATTGCACTTTGAACCTGGTAACACAAATTTTAAATCAAATACTCGTTAAAGGTATTTATTGTTTAATATTTTCTTATCTCTAGATGAAAGTAGAAACATTAATTCCTATATTAATAATCTTTTAAATTAACAAATGTGAACATTACTACCAGATACACCTACAACTTTACTCTTATATACACGTTTTAGCAAGATAGTTCTAATCATTATAATTGAATGTCTTATATTAATTAGTAAAAATTTATTTTATAATTTTAACGCAGTTACGTGAGTCGACGTAAAATTGGTAAGAATCAACTATTAATAAAAGTGAAAAGTTTTATGGCACAGTAAACATTTCTGGATGACAGTTAAAATTTACTTTCGCTAAAATCAAGTTTTTTCTAGAAAGTTTATCTATGAAGTTTGAATCCGATGAAAAGTTATAACAGTACATTTATAATATTGAGTTATATTCAAATTTCAATCGGTTTTAATTCTTTTCATAAACGTTTTAATGAATAGATTTTAATTTATAAGCAATAAATCATTGAGATTTATATTAATTTCTTGTTGCATTGAATAATTGATATGAGAAAAGCTAGGAAAAAAAAAAATAAATAAAATCTAATTACAATATTGATTTATATTGAATATACTAATAATCGGTCAGCTACCGAATCTCTACCAAAAATCTATTTCTATTTCGATTTATTAATTTATAAATTTTCTAATTATTATACACGACGTCATTTGTAAATATAATGAAAATTTATAAATCAGAAATGCTATTCATTTTTCAGAATAACGACAATAACGTTTGATCGCAAACCACGTGGTGGCTTACGATTTACTAACGATGAGCTTCAAACCAAATATTTGAACGGAAATGTGCGCATTTATCGAATAAAGGCAAGTAAAATACTAGAAAAAAAAAAAAAAATATTGCAACCAAAACGTAGTCGAATAAATAAAATAAATAAAGTAACTGAAAATATAATATTTAAATTATTCTGTGCTCAATAGTCTTAGTCTTAAATTCAATTTGCTGTAATCCGATAAATTATGAATAATAATAAAAGACTCATATATTATTTAATTCAAATGCTGAATTGTAATTACGTTTAATTTAAATACCTTAAAATCCAAACGTATCGATAGAAACATTTGAATTAATTTAAAAGAACGTTTATATTATATTTTGCGTAAGCGAATGTTTATTCGAGTCGATATGAAAGCGAAATCGATAAAAATCAAGCCATAGGAATAATAATATTTCAATTATTTATTTTTGGATATATATAAAGGTACATAAGCTCTTAAGTGTCGGTAAAGGAACACATTGATTTTATGGTTTTTACGTAAAGTACGGTTTCCAGTAGCGGTTAGATGTTATTGTGAAGAATATATTTTCTGCGTTTGCCGACGCCGACTGATCCGATAATGTCATTTAATGTTTAACATTTTTGGGGATAATGGATTTTATCATATTTTGCGTAGGCTCGCTTGCATTTTTTTTACATTCATCGTCACTCTGCTTTATGAATGAGGAAGAAGAGGAAGAAGAGGAAGAAGAAGAAGAAGAAGAAGACGAAGAAGAAGAAAAAGTAAAAAACGAGGAAGAAGAAGAAAATAAAATAAAACACCAGATATGTAAATTTCGAGTACTAAACAGTTGGAGAGCTTAGTTGTTATTCTAAAAAACTCTGCAACACATTTATAAATCCACGGAGGAGAAAAGCGGAGAAGCAGTTCGAGGCAGCGGGCATAAATAATCCGTCTGCGCTGCCTCCGTGGAATATTGAATGCAATTAGCGTACAGTCTCTCTCTCTCTTATTGTTTAATTCGCTTTTATTGAATAGTCGGTAGTATTTCGTGAGGGAATAAGCTCGTAAGGTATTAAACGGCCGTTTGGCTTCTAACGAGACGCGCAACGACGAACGATACTACGCAACGAAAGAAAACTCGAAAAATATATGATCCAGGAGAATCGGTAAGGATCGAGCAATGGCGAATCGCGGCTTTAAAGGGCCATTATGCCGTAATGGCTTAATGCAGACAGAGGAACCGCTGCGACGCGATACAAAGGACCACGGATTAAAGACTCGTCTATCCGTTCAATAAACTGAGAAATGTGTAGGATGTAGGAAGAGAGGGAGCGGGTGGGGGGGGGGCGCGGCTTCCAGTCGTAGATAATCACGTCGATTGGAGTCTCGAGTCGCGGAAGCCTCGAGTCATCTCCGATTTCTTTATATTCTGGAACTTTCACCGGGATAATGAAGCGCGGGTGTAGCCAAAGAGCCGCCGCGGCTTATTTCCACTGATTTTTGCGAGAGAGAAAAAAAAATGCGCACCACAACGAAAAGATTAATAGATTGGGTTACGTGGACGGTAATCGAGTTACGCGACTAATTTCATTTTCACTCAATACAACTGCTCCTGCCTTTTGTAATCTTTATTTTTATTGTTATTCTTTATTATTATTATTATTATTATCGTAATCATCATCATCATCATCATTATCGTCATTATTAATGCGTTACTTTGTCTTTTATGGCTTACGCGTGACTGCACAATGTCATACGCCGACTAGAATAAGACTTCGTAATATAACACGAAATTATGTAAATACGAAGACTACGATTCATTCACTTCTTTGAGCTTCGCGTGTATTTTAAGTCGCGCATGACATTTAAAATACAGCCAATTAACTGGATCTAGATTGTCAAATAAACATCATTACTTACAAGTTAGATACTTAATTGTATTATTGTGGCATATAAAACGCGTACTTTACGACGATAGACTTTCCCTTTTTCTATTTTTACTTTTCATAAGCATGTTAAAGCACATTATTTTTGAGCTTTTTAAACTTTCAATGGTAAATTATTTCAATTGAAATTTTGCCTTTGAATTTACAATTTACATATCTCTTAGGATTCATATTACGATATTAAGTATTATTGTTAATTGCACACTATAAGATAGTCTTACGTGTTGCGTTTTTAAATTTATTATTCATAAACATTTAATATTTACGTGTAACAGCAGCTTATTCCATATTGATATTCTTAAGGGCATATAAATCATTTTAAATTTAAACAAAGGTATCTGTATCTCAAAAAAATTCTCACCCCAATGAAACTATGACTTTTCAAATGATAATAATATATCTCGTTAGTAAGCTAATAGACAATCGGATAAAAAGTCGGAAAGCTTCTTTCAATACGTAGCAGAGAAATATTAAAGCTTTTACAAAGTTATGATTGTGATAACTAGATTGTATCTAGTTATTGACCGGTTCGCGTGAGTCAGCATCTTTATATTTTCTCTTATTGATAATTTTGTCAACGTTTACACGTTACTAAAGCTTTTAGATATCGCTTTTTTTTTTTTTTTTTGTTTTTTTGACAAAAATTAGCTTGTCTGAAGGTTCGATAAAATTTATTGAACGGAAGCTATGATAATTTGATGGGATTATCTTAAAATAGAGTTATTTCATTTATCACTTATTCGAATAATGTATGAAATAGAATTGATTTGCGTCGGCGAGCGATAATACAATAAAAATACAGCTAAATATAAATAACAACAAAATGACAATGTACTTATTTCAACAAATACAAATAGACGTATTTTTTAACTTACGAACAATGGGACATGTCGATTAATAGAAAAATATTTAATTTACTGTTCATTATTCAAGAATTTAAAATTTTTCTATTTTAAGTTCGATATTAACATTGATTTAATATGAAATATATTTTTATAATGACCAAAGTGTACTTGTTTGTGAGAATTGTATACATTATGTCTCTTTACTAGCTATGAATGCATATATATATATATATCGCTTTTTTATATATATATACACATACAAAAAAAACATTCTTGTACCAAACTTATTCAAATTTAATTCTTTTTAATGAAGTGAAATTCTGGCAAATAATTATTAAAATTTTTAAGTATAAAAATGTTCAAATACTCGTTTACTACTCGTTTAATAGTGCGAATAAAACTAATTTTAATGTTTTATCAACAATGGGATATAAAAAGTGAGCGAATAATATAGAAGAGTTTCTGCTGATAGATTCAATGGAAACGGAATATCGACTAAAGAAAGTACGTTCCTCAAATCTCTTCAAATGGTCATTTAACGTCGAAAAAAATGTCCTTGATGACTCGATGATATTCAAATAATTAAATTTAAGCGTTAAAATAATTACCTTTCGACATCTAAATCTATATACATAACATGTATTTGATAAGGACATCAAATTCAGGTCGAGAACTTCGTAGTTTTATATATACACAGACGCGTCCCACTTTAATATCCAATGTCTACAGTACTGTTAGTTATAGATATATCTATTCTGGCATAGTTTTACGGAACGAGCATTAGACATGGTAGACAGATATTATACAGCGAGGCTCATAAATCTACGGATAGCGGCTTTAGTAGTGGAAACGAAGCAACTTCATTAGCAGGAAAACAGAACTGACAATAGTTGAATTCAAGATCTTGTGGCATATAAAAATGTGGGTGTAACATTATAAGCAGAATGTTCGGGCATTATAATTAGTTGTTTATTTATGCCTCTAGCCTCTAATGATTTTTTTTTTTAATTCTTTATTGGGCAGAAAGAAAAAGTCGACGATTAAAATCCGTGACAACGAATTCAATTTTAAACGCAATTATTATACTTATATTTTATATTAATTATTATACATTATTATTCGTAGATGGAGATGTAGTTTGAAATATGCTCTTAGATCAAATTTACCTCCAATTTTCTAGATCTTCGTTCTGCTTTTCATATTTTAAAAATGAAATTTCATCATTTCTTTTGCAACTTGAGTAGGAGATTTTTAGTTTTAAATTTATGTTGGTTAGACGGATATCGCAGGTAATAATTGTGGTCATAATACGTAATGTAATGAGGCACAAAAGCCGCACACAATGATCCCGACTCTAGATATGAAATTGTTTGATAATAAATCTTATGTAGCTTCAAAACTATCTTCCAAACTCTCAATAGCATCTTAAAAATAAAAAATAAAAAAATAAATAAATAAATAAATAAATAAAATATGTTAAAAAAATGTGTTTTTTTTTCCTTACATTTTTAAAAAGTAAAATCTTTGATTATTTATATCGATTGGAATTTCTTTCATAAAAAATGCAAACAGCGTATTAATAGTAAAAATAGTTTGTCTTGCATAAATAAGTAATTCTTTCGTCATTGAATATGATAATTATTAAATTAAAATTATAATATTAAAATAAGTTATACGAGTGAAAGTGATGTCAGTCAAAATTAACGCAATTTTAATTTACTTTGACGTTTTTAAATTCCTGAAACCTATTTCATACAAAAATGCAAATAAGTATGTATTGAAAATTTTATTCTGGCTACTTATATTGTTATAATTACTATAGCACTATCTCAATTTTATCATTTTCACGAAAGAATCTGATATATTAAATTCAGTTTCGTATTTATAAAATAATTTTTTCATTATTTTATTTACGCTCGTTCGCAGGAACTTAATTAACAATTGTCTTGTTTAGGCTCCTGGATTTAAATACTTGTATATTTAAATTCTATTTCATGCATAATTATTTGCCAGAATTTCACTTCATTAAAAAGAATTAAATTTAAAAAAGTTTGGTACAAAAATTTTGTTTAGAAAACAATTCAACGAACAGATACAAATTCTCATGCAGTTAAACATTTTCAATCAATATCTACGTGTTTATTTTTGTATATGTATATATAAAAAGCAAAATATGTATTCATTCATAGCTAGTAAAGAGAAATAATGTATACAATTCTCACAAACAAGTACACTTTGGTCATTATAAAAATATATTTCATATTAAATCAATGTTAATATAAAACTTAAAATACAAAAATTTTAAATTGTTCATACGTAATTCTTTCACTTTTTTACAAGATGGTTTCATCTACTTCAATACTCTCTCTCTCTCTCTCTCTCTCTCTCTTTGAATTATTTTAAAGGCAATTTTCGTTTTTATCGATCGAATTTTACCGATGAATTAAATGAAAAAGTGAAATTTACAAGCAAGAATATTTAATAAGAGAATAAGCATTATAACAGTATTAATGTATTAATACAAAATATGAAAGTATTCATGCTAACTGTAGATGATTACGTACGCAAAATTAAAAGAGTAGTTTATTTACAAAAATACATGTTTCAGAAAGAGGCTAAAACATATTTTTAAGACTTGTAGCAATAGGCACTCGTTTTAATAAATGATCTTATAGAATTTAAAAATCATTTTAATATTGTATATTGGTGACAATAAGTGCTGTCGATATGGATTTACTAAACACGCACATCTGCATATACTAATTTGATAACGTTTAACTGTAGAGATTGCGTTTAATACTTTATAATTTGAAGGTTAATTAATTCAAAATTTATTTCATTTTTATAATCAAAACATATTTTAAGAAAATATTATTTTAAACGATTTTAGTAATAATTTGAACAGACAAATAAAAAGGCAGTTAATATGATAAATGGTATCGAAGTTATTGTTTTATTAAAAATTCCTGTAATTTTGTATTCATTATAAATAATTAATAACTAATGTAAATATTACAATCAATACTAATGTTTAAATAAAGATATGATTATTAAGTAAAACATAATTTTTAGCATTAAAAAAAAATGGAGAACATATATATATATTTAATTACAGACCAATGCTTAGCGATTAGAATTACTCTGATAATTCTTATTACAATTCTCCCTACAAAAATAAAAAATATTTCATTGAAAAAAACTAGCTCATTACCCTAGTATAAATAGTTAGTTTTATTTTTCCATACAAATGGTGTTATTGTATTTACAAGAAATGTTTTAAGGAAATTAACACTTCATGGTTGAAAAGCAAAAGTGTCGTAAATCGATTATTATTATTATTATTAATTTTTTCCTTTAATTCCGTTTATGAAGTGGCATAAAAAATGTCTAAGAATTTATTATTAATACAACGAAATGAAACGAAAAGAAATTAATAAATCTGAAACTATAGGAAAACATATATTTTATGAAATCTATGATATCATACGTTATGATATGGTTTATTTTTAGCTGCTTAGCTTTAGATTTTAGAAAACATTTAATTTTTGGCCATTAAATAAGGCATGTAAAATTCTTCTACGCCTCGCGTGAACAAATTATGATGAAAACGGGTTATTATCATACGTATAGATAAAGAAAAGCGGCTTAATTTAATAATTTAATAATATTAAATATCAATTGAATGTTGCTTGTCAAGCAGCGGATCCTTTTTTTAAATCCAGCTCACGTATCCGTCGTTCGAGGGAAGCCAGAGAGGCCCGTAGGTAGGTAGGTAGGTAGGTAGGTAGGTAGGTAGGTAGGTAGGTAGGTAGGGGGGTGGGTGGATGGGAAGGCTCGGTTAGAGGCATTTAGCGGAGGGTCACAAAGTCGAGCACGAGCGGGTTTACTTTAAAACGACGAGAAAAGGCACGTATTTAAATCTTGGCGGAATCTTGCATCATGCGAGCCCGAGCTCTGCCCCCGGACTTTCTCGCTTTCTATGGGAAAGCGCAAGTCTTTTTTACAGCTCTGCGCCCCTTCCCCTCCCCCTTCCCCCGGTGCTCGCTGCAGCAATCGGGCTCTTCCGCCGTCCTGTCGTTCATCGCTCTATCGCAGCTACGCCTTGGCATTTGCGGCTACTCCTCTTTCTTCTTTGGCTTTGTCCTCTTGGTCCGTGAATTTCAGCGGCGCATACTAAACGGGGGTGGGGGGAGGGGGGACGCGCGGTTCCTAAACGTCGTCCTCCGAGCCCGCTGCTCGCCGTACCACCATACGTACGCCGTCGTATTTAAATATTTCCCGCGCTGCATGAACTCGTTGGGACGTGACTCATCGACTTGGCGAGGCCTGAGAGGCTGCGCTCCTCTTTATTTATTTCAATGAGTTCGCTTTGTTATTGCTACACGTTATCGGCGCGAATCCTGCGTCGCTCGTTTGCCTACGGCGTTGCAAATTAATATTTTTAACTTTTAATTTATACGCCTTTTTTCTACTTAATTGCACGTTTTCAGACTTTCGTATGTGAGTAAATAATACTATGTTTATACAGCTAATAGAACTTTACACCTACTTAGGTGACAAATTTTTTATTTATTTATTTATTTATTTATTATAATGCCGAACGCCGAGTGAGGCGTTTCATTATTACGAAGATAATGCTTGTGTAATATTTCATATCTGATCAATTATTAATAAGACTCGATATTACATTTAATATATTTTTCTATTCTTCTGTCTCATTTATATCTTACAAATCGCCTTCTATACCTCTCTTTGTATACCTAAATTAAACTTTTCACCGTACATTCTGTGATTATTCAATTTTTTTTTTTTTTTTTTTTTTTTATTTTATTAATTTAAAATTAGTATATGCATATTTGTTTTTATTGCTTCATGTGTAATATATCATTGGCTTTCCAACAATATTTCCAAACATACTGCTGCTTAAATATACAATTCGCAATGTAATACGCATTTTATGTATTCGCTCTTTTTCTACTTTGCGTTAAATGCACCTGAACATTTAATAAATAAATAATAATTTTAAAGTAATATACCACGTGCAAATAAATTATGTGAAAATGTTGAATACAGTAGGAATTTATTGCTATTATTCTTGTTATTCATTTATTCTTTAACGTAAAAGTCATATGGATTCCTCTAAAATTGGATAATAAAAAAGAAAAAAATGTATGGGCAAAACGATTGTTAATAACATTTTATGTGCAAATATATATATATATATACATATGTATATGCACATATCCACATATAAACACGAAATGCTTTAATGACTGCAATTATTGGTATACCTTATTATTATTATTATTATGTGATATTCATCTAAATACCTCATTAAAGTATTGGAAAACAAATTCTGAAAATTGTACATATTCTTTAAAGTATTATTTAAAAGTGATTTTACGCTTCATTTGAAACTGATAGATATCTGCAAGAAATCAACAGAATCTACCGTAATAAAACTGAAAAATTTTTGATAAATATTTTCTATTGTTCAATAATACAATAATATTTTCATGCAAGTTTATGTTTAATGAACATTTGCGAGCCATTGCTAATTAAAATACAAAAACTGAAAGTACGTATTCAAATTATTTTAATTAAAAATATAGGAATCGTATTATTACTTCCTATTCTCGACGTTTAGCAGTGAACTACATTAGAGTCGAATGACAATTACGTCATATTTAATGATAATTTATAAATAAAAATGTCTTGATTAATTTTCTAAAAATAGTTTTAAATTAATTTTAAAGAATATGACTATTGATATAGATTTGAAATATTTTTTAATCGAAAATTTTCGTGCACTGTTATGCTACTGTAGCTAAATTTGCTTTTCTATTTTTTATAAAAATAATTTCATAAACTCTAACGTTATTCGCTCACAAAGTAACGAATGCAATTACTGCACTGCATTGTTAACAAAAGTATCTAAAATGATAAAAGAGTCTATTGTAGCAAAAATTTTTATCTAAATCAGACGTGCCTCATAACGTAAGTATATGAATACCGCTTGAAAATTTCCAAATTTTTGTTTTGTTTTTTTATAAATAATTAAAATTTGAGAAAGGTAAAAAAGACAATGTCTGCGCTGTTAATTTGAATGCCTTTAATAATTGAATATTATTTAAACGAGTTAATAGCTTGCAAAGCATTGATAAGATTACGCATCGTAAAGATAATGTGCTTTACAATCATATAAGTATACTAACGGTAAAACATAAAGAAATAATTACCATTACTTTGGAGACTAAATTAAAGATGGCGAACTAGCGACTGGTATTGAATAGTAGGGAAGAGAGAGAGAGAGAGAGAGAGAGAGAGAGAGAGAGAAAAGCGCACTTGTTGCGAATTATGCACGAAGTTTGTTGGTCCGAACGTCGGTTTGGCATTATAATTACCGCGTAGCATAATCTTCAAGTTTAATAAGAAATCATTGGCGGAGTGCGATAATCTTGAACAAAGAAAAATTTTATTGTTCGAAAATTTAAATCGAATATCTTAAACGAGTACGTGACAAAGTGCATCATTGCGCATGTCCACTTAGAATATATTCACTTTCAATTGCGTCTGCTTTCACCGAAGCAGATGTCAATGTTTAAGCATTGTCACTGAGCTCGTGAACTCGTGATTCATGTGATTATGAGTAAATGCCCGGAAAAAGTAAGATTATCTTACATCGTGGCAACAATTCATATGAAGAATAGGTTTGTTCTATTACAAACAGTGAACGTATACACATTCGTAAATAGCATTAAAAATTAATATTTGTTTTAGACGAGAAGTGGATTTATCCATTTGGGAGTAGGGTTTCACTTTGTGCTGCTGCCGAATGTAGTTACGGATTTTTTTTTTTTAAAAATATTATGCACATACGCTCTCTTTGTTACTTTAAAGTAATTCATTATTAAACCTGCAGATGCTTCAATTAAGTAATCCAGAGAGTCCTTATTTTCCAGCAAAACAAACTGCTTATCAAGGTAAGACGAAACAATAACCATTGTACGTTTTTTTTTTGTTTACTCTGTTTGAATTACAATAAAATATCATAAGCAATTGTTTTCAGAAATTTCAAAGCAGGGGTTTCTGCATTTTAAAGGTATTTGACAAGTATTTACCAGCATAATTCACTATGGATGCTAAAAAAAATGAGTGGAAGTATTTATTTAACGAAACCAAGCTCAACTGTGAAGATGAAGAAAATTCTTTACAAGCGTCGAACTTGCAAGTGGAAAAACAAGCGAATAATGTATGTGACTATAGCACCTGTGTCCTTAGTATAATAGGAATGACTTGTATGTCTTGTGTGAATAGTATTACCGATACGTTATCTAATAAAATTGGAATTGAAAAAATTTTTGTCAGCTTAGAAACACACGAAGGTACAATTTCTTACAATGACAAATTAATAACCCCTCAACAAATTGCAGATAGTATTGAAGATATGGGATTTGGATCTAGCGTTAAAAAGATAAATAATGACACAATAAAATTACCAAATAACGTGAAAGATAATTCGCCCGCTAATGATATTGTTAAAGCTTTAGAACCCCATCGTTCTATACAAAAATGTTTTCTCCATATAGACGGCTTAACCTGTATTTCATGTGTTACGGCAATAGAAAAACATTGCAAAAAATTGGTCGGAGTTCAAAATGTTTTGATATATTTCATAAGTGGAAAGACAGAAATAGATTATGATAGTAATTCTGTAACACCTGCGGATATAGCGGCAAGTATAACAGATTTAGGATTTCCAGCGATACTTATAAATGAAAAAGGTTCACAAATCAAAGAAGTAGAATTACTTATAACAGGAATGTCTTGTTCCTCGTGCGTTAATAAAATAGAAAAAACTGTTAAGCAATTAGCGGGGGTTCAATCTGCAATGGTATCACTTGTGACTCAACGAGGGAAAATTAATTATGATCCTGGTAAAGTTCATGTTCATATTATTATAGATTGCATACAAAAATTAGGATTTGGAGTATCTATAAAAAGAAATGAAGTGGAAAATCGACGGTACTTAGATCATAGACTAGAAATACAAAAGTGGAGAACATCCTTTTTAGTATCTCTTGCATTTGGAGCTCCTAGTATGATAGCAATGGCTTACTTTATGATATCAATGGCTTTGATGGATAACGAAGACGATATGTGCTGCATATTACCAGGTTTATCTTTAGAAAACCTAATTTCATTTATACTATCAACTCCTGTACAAATTTTTGGAGGATGGCATTTTCACATTCAAGCATATAAAGCTATTAAGCATGGAACAACAAATATGGATGTTCTTATTTCAATGACTGCAACAATTTCATACATATATTCCATATTTGTGCTCGCTATAGCAATGATAACCGAAGAAACAAGCAGTCCAAAAACATTTTTTGATACGCCGCCAATGCTTTTAGTTTTTGTAAGCTTAGGGAGGTGGTTAGAACACATCGCTAAAGGAAAAACTTCTGAAGCACTGTCAAAGTTATTGTCCCTTCAAGCAGCTGATGCCGTCATAGTTACATTAGGTCAAGATAATGAAATTCTAACTGAACGTCTAGTGAAAATTGATTTAGTACAACCAGGAGATATATTGAAAGTCAATCAAGGGAATAAAATACCCGTAGACGGTAAAGTGCTTATAGGCAGTTCAACTTGCGACGAAAGTTTAATTACTGGAGAAAGTATGCCGGTATCAAAAAAAGAAGGCTCCATCGTTATCGGTGGTTCGATTAATTTAAGTGGACCTTTGTACATTAAAGCTACTCACACTGGAGAAAAGACGACTTTAGCGCAAATTGTGCATTTAGTTGAAGAAGCTCAAATGAGCAAAGCGCCGATTCAACATATAGCCGATAAAATAGCTGGATTTTTTGTACCTTTTGTGATAAGCGTATCTGCCTTAACGTTAATGGCGTGGCTAATTATAGGCTACATTAATATCGATTATATACTTTTAATGAACAATGAGCACGTGCATCATTCGGGGAGAAATCGTGGTGAAATAATTTTTCAAAATGCATTTCGAAGCGCATTATCGGTTTTGGCCATTGCGTGCCCATGTGCACTGGGTCTTGCCACGCCAATTGCTGTAATGGTCGGTACAGGAGTCGGGGCAATTAATGGTATTTTAATTAAGAGCTCGGATTCTCTGGAAAATGCGCATAAAATCAATTGCGTAGTCTTCGATAAGACAGGGACCGTGACTAAAGGTTTTCCAACCGTAACTAATATAAGTTTACTTACCAGTAACAATGCATTTAATATAGGTAAGGTACTAGTTATTATTGGCATAGCGGAACTTAATAGCGAACACCCGATTGCATCTGCAATAGTTCATTACGTAAGAGAAGTCATTGAAACGGAATTGAGCGGACGTTGCATCAACTATCAATCAGTTCCTGGTTGTGGCATGAAGTGTAAAATCTCTCATGTTGCCGATACATTATCGAGCATCGCGAAATCGCCAAAAATCATCAACTTCGTTAAGAATTTGCAAAATAACGCGTCGGATTCGATAGAACTGAATGAGGTATTGATTGACATAGCCCAAGTGACGTCCTATCAGAATACAGCGAACGCGGAAGAAGCGAATGCAAACGCTAAGAATATTAATCCGAACGACGTCTTTGAGGTTTGCATAGGCAACCGAGAATGGATGAAGAGGAACGCTATCGTGATCCCGCAACATGTAGAAAGTATGATGCTGAAAGAAGAAAATATAGGGAAAACGGTGGTTTTAGCCGTCATCGATGGGGAGTTATCGGCTATTATAAGCGTAGACGATTCCATAAAGCCGGAAGCGCATCTTGCCGTGTACTCGTTGAAGAAAATGGGATTCGAAGTCATACTCTTAACGGGTGATAATAAATTAACAGCTAATGCAATAGCTAAAGAAATCGGCATAGATCAAGTCTTTGCGGAAGTCCTGCCCTCTCATAAAGTAGAGAAAATTCAACAATTACAAAGCCAAGGGAAGAAGGTGGCCATGGTCGGCGATGGCGTAAACGACAGTCCTGCATTAGCCCAATCGAATGTTGGTATAGCCATAGCAGCTGGAACGGATGTTGCTATCGAGGCAGCCGATATAGTGTTAATGAGAAACGATTTGTTAGACGTTATTGCTTGTATTGATCTATCGAGGGAGACCGTCAAGCGGATAAGGCTAAACTTTTTATTCGCGAGTCTGTATAATATTCTTGGCTTACCCATTGCCGCTGGGATATTTAGTCCATTAGGTTTACGATTGCAGCCTTGGATGGCGACTGCGGCAATGGCACTTAGCTCGGTGTCCATTGTCGGCAGTTCCCTTCTGCTCAAATTATACAAAAAGCCAACGAAGGAAAAATTGGAAAACTTAGAATTCAAACGAATGGCAAGATTTTCAAAAAAGAATATGAAGATTATTGACAATCCATTGAAAACGTCGATTAATGGATCATCATTGAGCCTATCGAAATTAAGGTACAGTAATTTAGGAATCAATTGACTGATTGAAGAACATGATATGACTTGAGGAGACTTTTATTTACAATGTTGAAATTGAGACCGATCTAACGATTGAAGGAATCATTTTTATAAATGGACTGAACATTAATAAACTACTGATATTATTAACTGACTAATGACAAAATGATGAACGAACTGTGTTATAAAGACATTTTATGCCAAAATAAATTGAAAAAAAAAAATATTTTCTAAGAGTTATTGATTCTCAATTAATTTTTGTAAAGATATGCAAACGATATTTTTTCTATTGAAATTAATATTGCTTTTGAATAAGATCTATTTAGTTTTAAGATAACAATGCGACTGCATGCTTCATAATATTAGATATAATTAATTTTTAAATCTATAATACTGTACGGAACAATATTTTATTACAAAGCTTATTATTACAATTGATAATACAATAAATTTTAAGAAAGAATATTCAATTTACATTTAATAAAATGTTGGTTTCTGTATTATTATATTTGTATCATATAAATAAATATTAAAATGATAGTTTATAAAATAAATTATATTATTTACGAATTTTATATATGAATTTTTTGTAATTTTATTCACTTAAATGTTATAAAAACTAATAATATGTATTATTAAGTCGTATTCCCGAAATATGCAGATGTATAAACAAAAAAATAAACATTTTTCAACAGTAGAAAGTCCGTTTACTTCATAAAATACCCAATAATTCATGTGTCATTTATTTATAATATATATATATATTTAAAATTACTTCAACGTGTCATTGTGCAATAATTTTTATATGAATTCGGCGATTAAATAGGTTTAACGCCGGAACAACAAGATTTAAGATTAGACTCGATGAACAATAAAGTAATTAAATGTAAGTCATTGCACTTCGTCGTAAAGAAATTGATTGCAAAGTTTTTGCCTCACTACTTCCGAGTTCTATTATACACCACCCGTGGACAACTTTATTACATCCAATAGAAGATATTACATTCGACGATAAATAAAATAACGAAATCGCTAATATTATTAAAAAAAAATTTTCAAGTGAGTTAATAACTTACATTACAAATTCATTTGTTAATAAATGTTTCATTTAATCCAGAGTACTCTATATAGGAAAAATTAGTTTCGATTATCAAAAAAAAAAAAAAAAATAAAGATAATTAAGATGCAAATTCTATTAGAACTACTTTAGGTGATTAAACTTCGTAGATTAATGTTACTTATTGACTTCATTAATAAATTCTATTAATTTCCATACATTCCTCGTAATGTTTTATATAGAAGAATGAAATATTGAATAAATATTCGGCAGTAATTAAAATCGGAATTAACAAAGAAATGATTAATGTTTACTCGAATTATGGACAATTTAATCCACTAATCATATTTATATTTAAAATTGACAACATTGTTCGTGGATCGTATAATCGCCAATAAAATATCCAAATGTAAATTTTTGTATTAATCGGTTAAAAATCTACCTTATCTACATACTCTGTATTTACTATTACTTTAAAAAGTGATAGAAATGCAAGTACAAAATTGCCTCTAAAAAATTTATTCTGTAACGAATGATAAGAACGTTATCTCTCAATGTCATTTTAATGTATTATTGTATGCACTTAAAAACGGTATATATAAAATTGCACAATTCGTGGAAGGAACTTTTAACTTAGGCATAGAAAGCCTCTTCCAATTCGTTTTAATAACTAAATTAATACGCAGTTAATATTTTTAAGAAAATTATCTTAAAATTACGTTTTATTTATTATATCATATTCAATAAACTTTATTTTATATATAATTATTTTATAAAATAAACTTTTTGAATCATCTATAACGGTTAAATAATATTTTTAAAAAATTCATTGAATAATTAAATAAATATATATATGTATATATATATGTATATATTTAAAGAAACGAATTATTATCAAAATTACTAATAAAAATTTAATAATTTGACAAATTTAAAATAACACTATACTAGAAAAATTCACTTTTTTTTGGAAACCACATAGTCAATATGTGTTTAAACGGTTTAATGCAATCTACTTACCGTATGTATATCTGAAACTTTATAGGCAATATAATTTATTCACAAAATCGACTATTTAATTGATTTACGCAATGTCAACTGTTCATCTCTATTCTTTATCTTAGAAAATTCGCTTTTCTACGTAATGTAATAGTTGCGCATGCGTACGGATAGATTAGATTTGCCTCCGTTAGCACGATGTTCCCTGTAAACAACAAACAGTAGGTGATCTTTAATAAAAATGGATTTTATAATCGATACAGAAGGCCAAGTTGATCTTCTTAATAAAGATAAACTTTTAGATGACGATGACGATGTTGAATTTGGACAAATTGGTAAATAAAAATCGTTTATTTTAGGTTATATTTTTAATTTAAGTTCCTTAATATTTTTATTTTATTCTGTTAATTTGTTGTTAATTAATGACTTCAGATCTTGATATAACAAAAATAATAAAAAGGAAGGATAACGAGATACAAAAGAAAAAGAAAGTAGATCCTAATGACATCGATCTTGAAGAGTTTGAACAGGATATGGGATGGAAAAAGAGCAAATGTAAAAGTCATATTGATAAAGATGTAAAGAAAATAATGGGTGAGATAGCACCATTACAGAATACTTTAAAAAAGTCTGTTATAAAACCTGGATTTGAACGTATAAAGCGAGTACCAGGATATGACACTAGTGAACGAAAGTTAAAAGCTTCGAGGAAAGGCCAACGTAATAGCACTAAGGGCAAGGATTGGTTCAATCTTCCAGCAACAGAAAAAACAGCCGAAATCAGACATGATCTTGAGATTATTAAAATGAGATCAGTATTGGATCCAAAGCACTTCTATAAGAAAAATGACATGAAGACTTTACCGAAATATTTCCATGTCGGTAAAGTTGTAGATTCGCCATTAGATTATTATAGCAGCCGTTTAACAAAGAAAGAACGTAAGAGTACAATAGTAGATGAACTTCTGGCCGATGCACAATTTGCAAAATACAATAAACGCAAATATAAGGAAATCATTGATGAAAAACGTAAGACACAGTACAAAGCTTACAGGCACGCAAAAAGATTAAAGAGAAAGAAGAAGAACAAATAATCCAGGGGCTTAAAAAATATTAAAGGGTATTATCTAATGAATATTTAAAGAATGTAATAATGTATTATAAAATATATTGGTATATTAAATTTTTAACTTTAAATATTGTTTAATGAACTTTTTTTTATAATTTCAATTAAAATCCCATTAACGATATTTTCTGTTTATTTGAAGCTCGAAATATAATTACTTCTTCCAGCTCTAGAGCTTTTCAATATATATTTTTGTTGACGCTTTTATGCCAGCTAAAGGCATTTTTCAAGTTTTTTAAAATCTTTCGATGTAATATCGTCTCCCGTCATTTTCTACAATAGAAAATATTACTTTATTTTTAATTTTAAAAAGCTAATTAAAAATTGTTTCACTCACATTTAATTAAAATACCGTTATTTCTCACAGCATATTTATATGACAACGTTAATACGTCTTAGATCATTAACGTTTATTTCAATAAAAATATATCTCGTACTTAAAGATTACAGTTGTAATCAATAATGAGCTCTAGTAATTATGCCCGTTCGGATCTTATAAAAATTAATAGTAAGATCGCGTAAGATGGTTATATTACGTATAGAACGTTTGCATTGGTAGTAATTAGGAGCGACAGAACGAAAACAAACACTGATAAGAACTTACTTAGCTGGGCCTCGATGTGTCTTTATGTTAAAAATTGTTTGGTGAGGGGTGGAAGGAGCGCGCAAAAGATAGAGCGTCAACAGCGGGGGATGGATGCGAGGGCGGGATGTAGCGAGACAGAGGACGCAAGAGAGGAATAGGTGAATAGGTGTCCTCAGTACACGTGACGTTACCTTGAGGCGCCGCGACCGTGTCCTCGGCGGCCTTGACATTTCGATCCCCGGCCGCGACCTTGGCTTCCCATCCCTCGGCAGCGGGTCGCAACGTCGCCCGCCCGATGCCGCTGCCCGCGCCTGCAAAAAATCCAGCATCGCTCTTTCGCCATTGCCTCCGCCCCCGCCCGATGTCCGATGCCCGAGTGTCGAGCGCGCGTGGCAGCATCGCGCCAGAGTCACCCCTACCCTACCCAGATACCGGGGGTTCGCGCACGTGCACCGCTGCAACGCCGCATCTTTGATCTCTATTCACGGTTCTGCGTATTTATGGATTTTAATAATCCTCGCATGCAGAGCGTTTATTAAATGCACGACAAGGGCAACTCTTCTTTATACAGCATCAAAAGTCCAGCATCCAAGCCTACATTCTATCTATCCTATCGTGTTGGGTATGAAGCTACGGAGTCCGGGCTCCGGGGTCCAGCTTTGCCCGACAAACGAGATCTTAACGCTCTTAGCGGCTAAGTCAAGCTCTTCAGGCGCCGAGTCATTTGTATTCGACCGCATATGCGAGATTTGAAAACCGCAGCTTTACGCAACTTACGTAATGACATACCGATTGCGGCAAATCTTTCCAACCTTTTCTCTATTAACCCTTAATCGCGCTTAATCGGTCGGTATGGTATCCGAATAGCCCTTAGCTAATTAATTTCACCGTTAATACTCCTGGCTTGCAGCCAAGTTACCCAAATATATATTGCAAACTTCACGTTTCGCGTAGTGGTTTCTTAATTGTAAGGTACGTACGTGTTATTTGCCGTAATGTAATTCAATCGATTGAAGATTATTACTTCTGCAATTACAATCTTGTGCTCTATTCTTAATTCTCCGAGCTTCCGAATACATCAGCGATTGTTATTATTTTTGTAGGGATTTTATTTTTGAAACGACGATTGACGGGATATATTGGTATCGTTTAAACGTAAGGGCATTAATTTGCAATTATTCAATTTTAGTCTTTACGGCAGAACGAGATAAGAATAAATAAAAATATTTATTACGACGAAACGGTGAGATTAAAGGGAACGTAAAGGAAGCATTTTTTTTTTCTTAATTATATTTTTCCCATAAATTTATTCGTTTTTATTGAGAACATTTCATTACTTTAAAATGGCCAAATTAATTATAATAATACAACGACGTGAAATAAAATTAACGTTATACAGAAGATCCATTATTGCATGTAATTATTATCAAAGCTTAGAAATCCGTGAATTTATAGTTAAAATTAATTATAAAAATATTTAATCAAATTTAATTTTAATTGTACAATATGATCGATTGTAGCGTACAACAATGGAACGTTAGATTTCTGATTAATTATTGCAAGTGATAATGGTCCGGCAAATTTATCCTTAAGCATTTCCAAAGCTTTCATATTTTATTAACATTTAGATAATTTGTAAATAACGTAATAAAATGCTTTCAAATACTAATTCTTACCACGATACCTTACTACTATTATCCGGAATAAATGTTTATTACGGTATATTTCTAATCTTGATTATTCGAAAACCTTGCCTATCAATTAAAAAATTGTATAACTCTAGGGATATACGCATTTTAGAAACATTTGCCAAATTACATTTCTATAATTCAATCGATTAAACCATTTTAATTTTCTGTATGTAAAATTATCCAAACACGTTATAGAAGTAAATATTTTTAGGGGCATCACGATTATTATTTAATTTCTATAATCTGAATTTCTATATTTTCATTAGATTTGATAAAATTATTAAAAAATTGAATAACGCACCAATCAATTTAATAGAAAGTATATTTTACAATTGTAAAATGACGAATTTGTTTATTACGGAAGAGATTTAGAAAGTTTTTTTTATTACAATTTATTTGTTATTCGCGTCTAAGATTCTTGTATCTTTGTATCTTAAAATTTATGTAAAATTAAATTTTAAAGTGTCAGTTCTGTTTGAAATTGTGTATACGAAAAAATACTGGTAATTTACTTTATTTGTTCTTTAAACTGTGAATATTTTTATTCTATTGCAATAATTTATTGGAGGGCGTTCCCGTAAGTCCCTCATAGATATTAAATCCGAATAAATACAATAAATCGTTTAATTTGTTTTGAAATTTCTTTAAAAGCTTTGGAACGTATTGTTCTGTGTGATCATTTCTAACGAAGAAGTTACTATTCATTTCTCTGAGCTTTCTATTACCGAATAAGGCGTACAAAGTATTACTATTTTTTATAAGATTTTATTCTTATAAAAAAGAAAGAAGGAGCTGGTGGCTTGCCTTGCCTTGCCTTGCCTTGCCTTGCCTTGCCTTGCCATTGAAAAAGTAACGCGCAAATTTTATAAATTGACATGTTAAACACGTTTTTATCAGCAACGTGCGTCAGAGATGAAATCTCGTATATTATGATTTCAAATAATAATCTTCTCGCTCGTCTATTGAAAGGCAAAGCAATTACTTTCGATACTTAGCTACTCAAAGTGCATTGACGAGCCGCGTTTAAAGAAAAAAAAAAAAAAAAAGAAAAACGGCGGGGTAGGGTGGTAGGGTAGGGGGGGGGGTAAGGGAGGCGAGGAATAAAGGTGAAAAGTACTTTTGCGGAATTAACAAGTGGCATCGATCATTTTGAGCTTGGCCGCGCATCGGCGTGAAAGAAGCTTTCAATCAAAATTACCGAGACGGAGAAAATATAGATAAGAGATGCTCGTAAAGCGGTTATTGGGGGGGGGGTTGGTTGGTAGGGAGGGATATTTGTTGGGTAATAATAAACGTCATGTGACGTAATGATCCTCCCTTCTATCCCGCCCCACCAAAATGAAACGTTTGCGTGGCGTATAATGTATAGGCGCGTGTCAGCTCGAATGAATAAATAAGAGAAAAAAAGAAAGAAAAAAAAAAATTGTTGACGAGGTCTTCCTTCGCCACTTCCTTATTCGGTATCAATTTCACCTTCTGACGATACGTTAGATACTTATTATATTGATCAGCGGCTCATCATGGCCGCGGAATTAATTCTTACTTTCGAACGATAAAATGTTTTTTTTTTGTTTTTTTTTTTTATACAACGATTGCAATTATTGATAAGAAGTAATTGCAATGAAAGTCCTTTTGTCAGGAGCATTGACTTCCAAAGGAATTCCAAAGGAAGCCGGTGAAGGGACTTTATTAGTTCTTTTTTGGTAATGGGATTGTTGTCGGAATTTTTGAAAAACGACATTATCCCGTTTACGTTGCATAATAAGAATCCACGTCCAAATAGATCTTTCGCATTAGTTTAATGCGCTGAAAGTATAAAAGCCCTTTCCCCCCAATAACCCCATGTAAAAATCCAAGTAATGTGTTCCAACAAGTAGCAGGAATTAGCCGTTGGTTGGGTAGTTTAAATCGCGTAGAGAGAACGAACGGGGCTTTGAGAAGGGAAAAAGACGCGGTGACGTGTGCGGCGTAAATTAAATGTTTCGAAAATAGGAACGCGAATTAAATAATAAGAAAAATGATTCCTTAGAAAGATTCGTGTGCGTGCACGGAGATTACGTTTTCACGTACAGTCGCGCAGACTAATTGATCGAATACGACCAGCAGTTCGGAATGATAATAATGATCCTAATGGATAAACGCGCGTGGAATTTAATTCGTGGACGACACGAATAATTAAATTAAATCGGTTCCCTCTAATTATATACGCATGCGTCTACGTGATGGTGTGCGCGCGTACAATCGTCAAAGTCGAAGGAGCATGGAAAAGAAAAAAAAAACAAAAAAAAAAAGGGTTCGGCGATAAAGGCGACGATACTTAAGCTCCAGCCAGCGGATAATGGGTAAGCCTTGAATGCGTCCACGGACGTCATTATTCGTCTAATTAGTGAAATGGGGCTAAATGTGGACTGCCGGCTGACACTCGTCGTAGCGAGAGAAGTCCGGCCTGTCCGGATAAACGTCGGCAGTTGCCGTCCGGATGAACTTGGCGTGTATCTAGGGTAGGGGAGGAAAACGTAAAAGAAAGAGAAAGTAGCCGTAGGGGGTAGAGCGCGAGCTGGCCTTGGGAAGTTTACGCTACGAGCGTCTACGTAGTTGCTCCCTGACCCCCTACCCACACCTCCTACCCCGCCACGACCGCATCCGGAGTAGTAGTAGTAGTACTAGTAGTAGTAATAGTAGTAGTAATAGTAATAGTAATAGTAATAGTAGTAGTAGTAGTAGTAGTAGTAGTAGTAGTAGTAGTAGTAGTAGTAGTAGTCGTTGTCGTCGACGTAGTGGGCGGCAATTAAGAGCCGCATGCGTTACCCGGGCAACAGGGTGTACGATGCCGGCAATCATCATCTGGCTCGTCGTCGACTGCTTCCTCCCGCGCCTCTCGTGCCTACGAGACACCCCGTCGTCGCCACTTAATGACGTCAGTAGTTCACGAGCACGCGCCCGTAGCCGCTTACGTCAGCGGCCGTTGACGGGGACGAAGAAATGCAACGGAAGTGCGCGCGCGGCCCGCCGGCCGGGAGCTTCCCAGCACCTCACGTGTCCGGCTATATTTATCATTCCTCTTACCTATGTGCGTATCGTACGACCTGGACATTTTAAATACGTGGCCGGACGCGGATCCGGAACTCTCCTCTGCCCCGTCGCCTCTCTACACCCTAATTAACTTTCTTTCTCTTTTCTCTTTACGCCTCACTTTTATAAGCCTAATAAGGTTCTGCTTGCCACCCCCCTCACCTCTCTCTCTCTCTCTCTCTCTCTCTCTCTCTGTCCTCCAATCGAGACGTAAATTTGGCTAATCTCCGTTACGTAAGAGTCAGTCCGTGTCCTGACGGGAAACGGTTTAAGGGGGAGGACGAAAATAACCGTATACCGGGAACCGCGTAGAGGAAGGGGGGATATGGTAACAACGAGAGTTGAGTAAAATTTGTACGGTCGATTATTCGAAAGAGGAGTCGATCTGATAATAAATAAAGTAGAAAGGGGATCAATAAGGCCGCCGGCGGAGATGGACGTCGTCGAGTAAGCTCGACGTACCTAACCTCAAAACCCCCCACCCCCGTAGGGTCGACCATTACGTCTCGACCGATGATCGAGAGCAACGAATTGGGAGGCTCGACCTTGCTCTTCGGAGTTTTTCCCCCTTTGCGCGTGTGCGCGTCTTCGATCCTCGAAGGCTAGGGAGTAGTCAGGGGCGTCCTCGGCTAGTGATCGAGCATCGGCGCGACGGGCTGTCAGTCCACGAGAGCGAGGGCTGTGAGCGCGACAAGCCGCGAGGAGCCGTGAGGAGCCGCGTGGATCCGCGAGGAACCCCGACTTTCATCAAGGAGATCTCGGCTCCGCTCCGCTCCTTCCTCTTTTGTTTATCCTCCCCTCCAGCGCGGATAAGCTGCCGCGAGCCCACGTACGCGTGGACGTACCCTCGGCGGCGGGAGACACCACGCGTTCGCTCTCGGCTGCTCCTCTCCTCCCGACGACCGCCTTCCTCGACAACTCCGTCGTTGTCGCGCGCGCGTGCGTTCCCCCCGACCCCTTCATCCCGACGACGACCCCATCTCGTACTCCGCAGCCGGCCGTAAATACCTGTGTACACGCGCGCGGTCAGCGCTCGTCACCGACGTACTTCTCCTCCTTTGCATTGTACATTCAGCGTGCGCGCGCCTACCTACCTATCTACCTAGCTACCTAGCTACCTAGCCACTTAGCTACCTATCTACCTATCTACCTATCTACCTATCTAGCTACCTGTCTCTGAGAGCGCGAGGGATCGTCGAGTGAGAGCAAGACAGAGAGAGACAGAGAGAGAGAGAGAGAGAGAGAGAGAGAGAGGGAGCGATAAAGAGTGAGAGTGCGCGAGTTCGAGCGCTGGGGTGGGGGAGGGGGAGCGCAGTGCTAAGGAAATTCGAGGAAGGCAGCATAGGACGTAGGAAGCGGAGGTTTATTGTACGACGCGCCGTCGAGTCGGGTGCGCGCGAGCAGAGGTTAAGGTGACAAGACATCGGGGATCGATTGATCGGAGAAACGCCGGTCGGACAGAGGAGTCCTTCAGCTTCCCTCGAGTTCGTCGCCAGCGGTGCGGCATGCCGCGCGGTGTTACTAAAATAGCGGTGTCGACCCCGTCCCGTGGACTCGTACGCCGTCACCGGGAGACGGTCCTGCTACTTACGGCGACGAGGTGGAAGGCCCTCACTGCCAGCTCGAGGAGGAGCTGAGCGGACTCGGACTCGGTCGCTGCTGGGGAGAACGCGCTCGCAAGCCAAGAAGACCCACATCAGAATGCAGCTCGTCTTGGTCGCGAGACAATGGCCGTGATTGGCGAATCCAGGTGATTCTTCCTCTCCGCCCCGCGCACACCGTATTACTTACCTGCGAGACTGCTGCTTCGTCCCTCATACTGCTCAACGATTGCAGCACCTCCTCTTCACCTGGAGCTGGCTCGTAGACTAGCTCATCCTCCTGTCCAATACCCAACATCAGGCATTCATTATGCTCACACTTTCCCTCTTTCGACTATTTGCATTTCTTTCCTCTGCTTAGCTGCTCCTTTTTATTGTATCATCAGCAATTAGCGTTCCATTTGGTTTGCTGTTCTTTTACATTTCCATTTGTAACTCGGTTTGTTTTTAAAAAGTTTACAAACCGTACTGTTTATATTACAATAGCTATTGTAATGTTGATCATTGGAATAGAAAACAAAAAGTACAATCATTTACTAGCCAAGAGTAAGAAATGTGTATTCATCAAAAATAAGTTTTTAAATTATTCAATTGTTTCTTAAAAATATTGCACTTGATAATAGGAATCTGTAATCAGCGAGTGTTCAGCTAATTGTTTCAAATCAGAATCATAAATAAACAATAGATAATTTGTAAAATGACTCAATGCCTTATTAGAGAATAAAATTTAATATTTTCTGGACATTAAGTAAACATTTTTATTACCATTTACACAGGAATTATATTTTAAATGTACTTATTGTATTAGAAGCTAATTTAAAATATGTTTTACATCATTACCTGAACAGGTTCTCTCATTTTATCCCAAAGCATTTCTAAAATTATTCTTTCAATGATTATACGTAATAGTTTTTTTTTAATTGCTTTTATAACATTCAATGTATTGTAAAATAAAGTTCAGTTCAGCTTGTAAGACATGAACAGCCTTTGAAATGCCTGCATGTGTAGCCAAGGCAAATGACCTTGTGAGCTAATACTCATTATTTGGCATTCACATATTGTAATGTCAACTTCAAGGCTTTCAGCAGCTTCAAACTTTAAACATTGGCTCTTATATTATGAAAAATATAGGCCATTCACAATGCTAAAGTTATTAAATAATTCTGATCCTTCAACATTAGATTAACATTTTTTCATTAACTTCAATGCACTCTGCCTTGCAATTTCAAAAACCGTGTCTTTTTAATGTCCTTTAAATTAACTTATATTTACAAAATTACAAAAAAACTATTTAAAATATCTCAAAAGGCAATCAATGGATAATGAATTTACTATGCATCGCATTCCTGCATCAAAATTTTAGTTGTAAAACAATTTAATAATCAGGAAGTTTTATTTTATTGGTTTTGAAAAAATCAACACAACTTTCAACATCGCTGATGTATTAAACTTCTAACTACTTGGAACAGCTCCTAAGACCTTGATGATAATAACTGCATTATAGTTTTTGTACAGTTACTAACAAATAGCTTATTAATGTTTAAAGTTCAAGGTTAAGTATTGTAATCGTAAAAAGTACGCCTACTTCAAATTCTATTGTAAAATATAATGTGCAATATTATTATTTCTACATATTACAACATTTCTATCAATGATGTCATTCTTAGTAATTTGCATGAATTAATAACCTAAAAATTGAACAAATTATTTTTTAAAGTATTTGTTTAAATTTGTTAAACATATTTCAATAATCCTTGCATAGTCTTAATAATTGATAATAAAATGTCTTAATAAAAGACTGATTACATGCAATTATTTATTATTCATTAGTCTATTATTCATAATTATAATATTAACTGATAATAAAAATTTTTTAAATTTCTCTATAAGTTTCAAAATAATCATACTTCTGCCTGCTATTAATTACTTCTTAAATGAAATAAGCTAACGTAATAAGATGCTCTGAAGCATTAGCAATTCGAAAGTAATAAAGTAATAACTTATCGAAATAAAGATGATAATTTTTAAACTCTTTTTTTCTACTTTAGGTTTCTTCCACTTATATCAGCAAACAAAATTAAGAAACATTCAAATCATCCTGGTAAAGGAAAGAAAGATTCACTAATTGGCTGTCAACAAAGAAGAAGAAGGGTTTCCATTACCCTTGAGAGCACAATGTGTTCCAGAGGGATAGATCAAGTTGAGTTCAGCGACTCTGAGGATATCTACCTAGATACAGATCCGCTCAGGTAAAATATGCAATAATATGTATTCGTCATTGTGGAATAATTGGAAACAAAATTAAAAGCTTGTTTTTGTACCAAACACTTAAAAATTAAATTGTTTTTAATTATTTATCAATGGTATTTGATATTAATTATTCTTAATTAATTAATTAATTAATTAATTAAAAGTAATTAGTTACTTAATTGTTGGTTGCTATTTACTTATCTAACTAGTTCTATGAAAATTATTTGAAGGAAGCTTTTAACGATTAAACTCTGAAATATATTTTTTATGTAACACCTAATGTTGTCTTATGTAATGTTTGACATGAATTTCACACACAACTAGTTCATAATTATTAGTGTAAAATTTTAATTTATATTAAACTCGCATTGATTTTGAAGGACAGATATTATATAAGGGTGTAGTTGAGTATGGTACATGTATGAATTGAAATCGAAATATTAAATATTTTAATAAACGATATATTACTTTAAATTGTTTATATCTAAATTTCAACGTATCATTAAAACGTATGATCAGTAATTAAGTTGATTGCTGTTAAATTTTTATCTATGCAAAATTTAAATTATAAATTAAAGAAGAAATTTTTAAATAAATTGATAATAAAGTGGTTGCGTCATTAATTACTATAAAAAAGATGTAAGGGTATTGTTGTTGGGAGAGCTCTGAACTCGAAATTAGCTAATAGTAAGTAATTAGCTTCGAATGGCCGGAGGAAACTAAATGATAAGTGTGTGGTGGGGTGAAGGGGGGGGGAGAGCAGCTAATAAATCATATACTAAAGGCTATGGTATACTCGACAGGTATGAGCTGCGCAACATCCAGAGCGTTATCCACGTAACGCGTCAGAACATCGACGCCCTGAATAACCGGTTCGCGGGCTTCCAGGACCCGCCGTCGATTTATTTAACCGAGTACCAGGAGCTGACCTCGAAGCTTCATGAGCTCGAGTTGAAGGAGCAGAAGCTCCACGAGCTGCTGAGTAGCATGGTGGAGTCGGGTTCGGGCGGAGCCTCGGTCGGGCTTCCCGGTCCGGGGCCGAAATTCCACCGAGGCGGTCACCACCACCGGACGCCTTTCAAGTCCTTGCTGCGGGCCCATCTGCCAAATCAGCAACGCACCAGCGTCCAGGTGCGCGAGGGCTTGAGCCTCCGAGACGCCCTGGCCAAGGCCATGAAGCTGCGCAACCTCACGACGGAGATGTGCGTCGTGTATATCATCGCAGTCGACGATCACAAGTACCCGATCCCCTGGGACGCGGACATCTCGTCCCTCGAGTGCGACGAGATATCGGTCGAAATACTGGACAAGTTCCCGATCGCGACCTCGATATCCCACAACTTCGTCCGGAAGACCTTTTTCTCCCTGGCCTTCTGCGAGTGCTGCCACAAGCTGCTTTTCCAAGGCTTCTATTGTCGCACCTGCAACTACCGCTTCCACCAGCGCTGCGCCAACGGCGTGCCTGCCCTATGCCACCAAGTGCGCATGCAGGACGCTTACTACCAAGCGCTGTTAGCCCACAATCCGGAGACCAGTGCCGGCATCCTGCAGCTGCCCTCTGGCTACGGATTGACGGCCAGGGGCGGGATTCAGTCATCCAGGGCGGCGCGGCAGTCGCGGGGCCTCGGCCAGCAGGACCGCTCGAGCTCCGCGCCCAACGTCTGCTTCAACGCGGTAAAGAACGCGGGCGGGGGCATCGAGCCAAGCCACCTCGAGGAGTACGGCCGCGTCCAGGCTCTGAGCCGAGTGGTCGGCCCGGCACCGCCCGTCGTTTCACCGGCTTGCAGCCCGACGAAGCACAGTCAGTCCACGCAGGCGAGCCCGACGAGCACTCTCAGGCCAAAGAGACCCCGGGCCCGTTCGGCGGACGAGAGCTCGAAGAACCTCCTGGCGCCGAGGGAATCGATCGAGGACTGGGAGATACCAGCGGACGAGATTTTGGTGGGGGCGCGCATCGGTTCGGGCTCTTTCGGGACCGTCTACAAGGCGCACTGGCACGGGCCCGTCGCCGTCAAGACTCTCAATGTCAAAATACCGACCGCGGCTCAGCTCCAGGCCTTTAAGAACGAGGTCGCTGTACTGCGCAAGACGCGCCACGTTAACATCCTCCTCTTCATGGGATGCGTGAGCAAGCCCCAGCTGGCGATAGTGACCCAGTGGTGTGAGGGATCCTCCCTTTACAAGCATCTCCACGTCTTCGAATCCAAGTTCCAGCTGCTGACTCTCATAGAAATCGGTCGGCAGACAGCTCAGGGCATGGACTACCTCCACGCCAAGAACATCATACACAGGGATCTCAAGAGCAACAACATATTCCTCCACGACGACCTCACTGTCAAGATCGGGGATTTCGGTCTCGCGACAGCCAAGACGCGCTGGTCCGGCTCCCTGCAGTTTCACCAGCCTACGGGCTCGATACTCTGGATGGCCCCGGAGGTTATCAGAATGCAGGAGGAGAATCCTTACAGCTTCCAGTCGGACGTCTACGCTTTCGGGGTCGTCCTGTTCGAGCTCCTGGCTGGGCAGCTGCCTTATTCTCACGTGAACAATAAAGACCAGATACTGTTCATGGTCGGACGGGGCTACCTGCATCCTGACCTCAACAAGCTCAGGTCGGACTCGCCCAAGGCTCTTAGGCGGCTCACCGAGGACTGCATCAAGTTCTCAAGGGAGGAGAGGCCCGTATTCAGGCAGATCCTCGTGAGTCTCGAGAGCCTCCTCAGGGGATTGCCCAAGATCACTAGGTCGACGAGCGAGCCCAACTTGAACAGGACGCAACTGCAGAGCGACGACTTCCTCTACACCTGCGCCTCGCCCAAGACGCCTGTAAACTTTCAGTTCGGAGCCTTCCCCTTCTATCCGACTGGCGGCAACATATGAGGGCGCGACAAGCGACGCGCCCCAAACGGAGCCAACCTTGCGACGGCGCACTTTGCTGATAACAATCCGTATTGCGTAGTTTTAAGGCTGCGTACACGTACGGGGCGGACCATATATCTTACCGCCTCTACCTCCTCTTCCCACCCTCTTTTTTCACAAGCCAAGAACACTTATTATCCTCCTCTTCTAATTACTTCCTCGGTTCACAAAAATACGCAACGGGCGCTCACGGACGGATGCGCGCGCGCGCGCGCTCGCATGCATATATGTGTGTATATATATATATGTCGTGTATGCGTGCGTGTGTGTGCATCCTCTATATATGTATGAATGCATGTATGAAAGCATGTACGAGGGCATGTACGTATACGTTTATATGAAATATACACTGAGAGAGGGTGCGTGGCCAAAGGACCGAGGCGTTTTTTAAAAGGCGAGGGGGCGAACGGCAAGAGATGCCAATATAAAAAGAGTTGTGACAAACGATTACTCGTGGAATCAAGCGATTTTATTTTTATTGTTTCCACGCTTGCTGTATAAAGGCATAGTCGTTAATATTGTATTACTTGTATCGGCCGGTTAACAAGACTACCTTTCTTCTTTAATATTAGTGTAAAACAATTTAAGAGATTATTCGTTAAGTTAATAATAATTATAATAATGATAATCGTGATGATGATGCAGGCAATTTCGAGAAAATTTATTTTCGACAATCTGCGAGTCATGTACTTGTAGTGCTGGCACTCGTTATATTTAAGATTAATTTTTCGCCAACGCGCCAATGCTCATCAATATTTTCACTGCTCGTACTTTACAGATCCTTTGTGAACTATTATTTAATTCCATGCACAATACCGCACTTATTATTATAACCTTTTTTTTTTTTTTTTTTTTAATTTTTACAACGATGGCAATTCTGGACAAATTTAAGGATAACCTTTTTATAATTTCAATAATTTTAATTTAAATGTATTTTTTTCAATATTATCGTACTGAGAATTACACCGATAATATGGATTTCTTATACACACGACGATATAGTTTGATTAAAAAAAAGCAAATGCACATTTATTATCGTGCTATCGAATCTTACATTGTTAATCCTTACATTGTTATTATTAAATATAGCATTAATGTTTTGGTAATACTTAATCTTTTTAATATGGTTATACCGTTACCACAATTACCTTTTATTTTGATATATTATATATGTATTATTACTCGATCGATTAATTTAATTAATCATTTTCACAGTCTACTATTTATGAATACTTATGCCATCAGTTTGCACATTATTTTTTGTTTTTTAATAGTAATGATTTATTTATTTGTTACTCCTTAATAGGTACAATTGTAATAGTGTGTGTATCGTCCTTTTAGTTCATAGATGTGCATTTATTTTCCATAGAGAAACGTTTTTGTCCTGTAGACTACAGTGCATTGAGTTACTTCTTATTAATAGCAAATTATTGCATAACAATGCAATTAAATTTTTGACAAGTTTATTTTAAAATTTTGGTCGTTTTTTTTTTTTAGTAGCATTGTTGATCAAATAAATGTACTAAAGAAAGTATTTATTTATTTCGTATCGATTAGACAATAAATTAATTTATAAAGTAGTGATTGCTTATTGCTAAATAATTTATTATGTTAATATTATCATACAAGACGATCGTTTTCCAGAGTAATCGGTATGGCCTAATTCAGAATGCTGTGGACAAATGTATTTAACAAAGCTATTAATGACTGTCGATGATTTAAAACATGTAAAAATTCTTTCCATTTCAAGCCTTAATAACTGCAGTTGTGTACACACATACATGTATATATGCACTTACACAATTCTCTTAAGTGTACACATAGTCTCATTTACTTCCATAGTTATATATATATATATATATATATATATAAGAATGAGATGTTTTGAAAAATATCGTATTGTACATTAGCTGTTACAGGCATGGATTGATTTTAAAATGATCACGGCGATTTATGTAATATGCAATTATGAGAAAAAGATTTTTTTTACTTCACTGTATTTATTTAATGATTTTACTTATTTAATGAAACTTACATTTAATCGAAAAATAAAAATATATTGTATTATAGAAACTTTTTGTTTCTGCTTAATTTATCATACAGAATTGATATTTGTCAAAACGCATACGTGAAAACATTTACATTCAAAAATATGATAATATTTTTGTAAGTGTTACAGCTACACGCTAAGATCTATTAGCTTTATAGTTACTAAATTTTATTTCTTTACCAAATGTTTTTAATAATTTCATCATCACTTATAAGTAATATAAGTAATAAAACTGAATAAAGCGTATTGTAGAGGATTCATGTTGTTCAAGGTGTGATTATTTGTAATAACTATGTAGCAGCTCTTACACGACTATTGTATTTATTGATTTTGAACAAATATTTTCGAGCGAAAAATTGCAATGTTGTTATATTCAAGCCGTACCTCAGGTTCTTGAAGTGACTGAACTGCGAAGAATTTTGACTGAGAGATGAAGACAGAAACAATGGGACAGTAATTGTTATAATTATTGTAAGCACATGCACGATTGGATGCAAACTATAGGTATATTTTTTCAAAATTCTCAAGCTTATAAAAGTTTATGAATGTTAAGTTGTTAAAAGCCATGATTTTGAAAAATTACTCAAATTTTTAAAAACGATCGGCACTTGTAAGAAGAGACTTTATTAAAGTAATTTGACAATTATTAAAAATGTTTAAATTTCTTTAATTAGTTGTGCATACTTGTATGCCACAAGAGCATATCAGAGCATATTCTGGTAATGGAATAGCAAAAAAATTATACAAAAAATAATCACTAAACATATATGTGAGTAATATTAGTAATACGTTGATTTCTTTGTAACATCCTTGAAAAGGATGTAAATCTAAGGGTAATTTTATTAGAATTCAATAGACTCATTATTAAACAGAAATATAGGGGATGAAATATCAAAGGTTTTTATTGTTCCATCTAATGTGAATGTTTATTATAGAAAAAAAAAAAAAAAATAATAATAAAATCCGAAGTAATGATCTATAATACCGTAATCGCGTGAAAAAAAAGGTAAATCGTTTAATTTGATTTGACGCCTCGATAAATAAAGTCTGTAATCTATAATAATTATTAAAAAAAAAAAAAAAATTGATGTAGAGGATTGAGAGAGCATTTATAAAGTATGTAGAAACGAAATGAGTCTCGTGCAGTAGAACATTTAAGAGATCTGTTATAATTTAACAAGAGAGCTAATTTTATGCTTTGCTTTTATTAAACGATATTTTAAAAATAGGTGCACCTATTTTTGGGCTATTTTATTATTCTAATGCTACAGCTGTAATTACGGCTTAAGTCTTCCGTCCTTTTTAATTGGAATCACAAAAGTCTTTTGAGTTTCCTTTGGATAAATAATAAACGGCGCGTAACGATATTCTCGAGTAAATAAATGAACTATTTTTGTAAAGGAGGTAAGGCAACCAGTAGAAGTGTACAGAAGATTTATTTTTATGCGACACGTTATTGAAGAGTATAAAAAATCCGCGTAGAAAAATCTTTCTTTGAATTAGGTTAATTATTTCGGTTGCGAGTACAGTATAAATCTTACTCGCGATACTTCAATCGATGTCTTCGTCCGTTTTTTTTTTCTTCTTTTTTTTCTTTTCTTTCTTTGCTAAGATAGACACCGGTGGATGATAAAATATTCGAATCAGTGAAAAGTATAAAAAACGAGCTTTCCCTAGTACCCGCAAGCCTTAAGGAAATTTAGGTATTCTTAAGTAATAAACTGCAAATGTTCTTTGACGTATACGGATTGCGTCCTAATTTACAATCATATCACAAATCGATATCGCTCTCTTTTTGACGAGTATTTTATCCTTCACGTAATGGGTCTGCTAAAACGTCATGGCTAGCAATGAGAGTGCGATTGGTCTTCCACATACTACACAACTAACTAAACCACTTGACTAAATAAAAGTAGTGGAAATCATAGTGATATTAGATGACCAATCTATCATTTCTGTCATTTTTCTTACCTGTATATATATATATATATATATACATATAGCTGATATCCATTTCAATAAAACATGAATACTGTGTACAGTACCTACAGTATGATATAAATTTAAATGATTCGGCGAGTATTCCGATGAAGGGAAATGCACAGGATCTTTCCTGATCTATCTATCTATCTATCTCAAAGTTTCAATTCCCATCTCTAAATCACTGACATTAAGTAACTGTGTGAGTAGAACCATAGCTCTCGCTTATCACTGGAAGACATTCGTTAATGAGTAAGGTGTACAAAAATAGCATTCACGGTCTATTGATGTCGGAGAAATTTATAAATATTTAGATATTTCGTCTAAACATTACAAATCTTCTTCATCAAATATTTAAATATAAGTTATCGTCTCGATCACCAACTAACAATACATAATATGTAATGAAGCCGATTCATTATCAGATAAATGTAGATTTTAATAATAACTCGAAGATATGTATAAACTATTGTTTTTAATTTTTCTCTTAAGTATTAAAGGAATAAAAAAGATTATATTCAATTGAGACAATGTACGCACGACTTACTTTATTATATATATATATATATTATTTTCCTTCGTTTCTCTCCATTTTTACAATTCAGTGAAAAAACGACAGCAAAGTTTATCTTTTGCTCAAATAATAAGTAAAGAAATACTGTACTAATGCTAATTGCGTTTATAAAAGATATATATGTACAAAGAATTACGGTTTCTTTTTTGTCTTCGTTAGATTTTGAGTAAATACAGTCTGTTTACGAAGTGTGGACGTATTTGTTATTCTTATTCAGATTTAAATCATAAATTTCTAATAACAGTTGAGTATTTTATTATTTTCCCAATTCAATTCAATCTCCAATCTTTCAAAATTTGTATGTATATAATGTATGAATAAATTTACGTTCCTTAAAAATGTACACAATCATTGAGTCATTCATTGAACTACTAAATATTTAAATTCATATGAAAATAATTGCTTTTTTTAACCAATACTCTTTATATTTTATTATGTTTTGCAGAAGACTTCTATTTTCACTTAAATTTATTTATTTAAGGGAATTCAATATATTATAAAAAAAAAAGAATAATTAAATAAACTGGCGGTATAATAAAATGTCATTGAAATTAAAATTGCAATATTTTTCATTGAGATCCGAGATTGTTATTACACAACTTTTTAAAATACTTATTATTAGTTATTAGGTATTACAATAAGATTAATTATGTAAATTATTATTTATTGTATTATTTATACATTGTATTATAAATTTTTTGCAACGAAGTAATACGAAATTAATAACTTATCAGGCGAAATGAAGTATATTCATCTGCAGTCGGTACACCAGATTTAATTTCATAAGTTATTTACTAAATGTTCCGCAGTATCGGCGATATCGACTGAGTTTGGCAAATAACGTAATTCGATCATTTTTGAAAATTTTAAATAATTCTAACGTTCATCAAGAAAAAGCTCGTCTCCTACGAGCTATCGTATTCTTAAAAGTATTTTTATATAGAGCTCAGTTTATTTTGTTTAATTAGGAAGTTTTTCTTTCGCGTTGCTGTATTTAGATAGAATTTATTTATTGAATGCTCATAGATATATATATATATAAATATATAATTGTGTCAATTTTAAAGTCTGCATTATTTTTATCGAAACAAGTGTTGAAACTGAGACGCAGATAAAAGTGAAAAGTGAAAACTAATCGAGCATCTTTATATTATTCATTAAAACAAATTGATTTATTTACGAATTATTGTTGAATTAATAAGCTAAAACTGTGACGGAATGCATTTGTTATATTATTCAATATTTCCGTTCAGAGAATTGTCGGATTCGGCAATATATAGTAAAACCGCTTTCTTTACATGGAAACGAAATAGTATGCGTGTGAAATACGTATTAAAATCAATGAAATGGTAAGTAACTAATCTAGTAATATTATTATATAGTGGATAAAATGCAACTTAAAAAATTACAATAATAACATTTAAAAAATATTTATCGAAAAAATTGTCCAACATAATTTAAACAAATTTATCGTTTTTATTAATGATATCGAATCAATTTTATAATATATAGTTTTATACAAGAAATAGTTTGTACACGATCTCCAAAATTATGCTTCTAACTAGCCAAATGTATAAATTATAATTTATGAGACTCTGTAATTATTTATGACAACGTTTTATTCCAAACCACTATATATATATATATCTATAACTTACGATGTAAGATAACAATACAGTTTTATTCGTACAAATTTTCATGATTAATGCATTCAGTAGACGTAAATGTAATACTTTCGGCTTTGTATTACTGTCCCGGAGATCGGCATTATAATGAGATAAGGAAAATAAAAAAGTCTAAAAGCTTACAAACTGTAAAGACTGGGTCGTGTCTATGGGCCTCACATTGTTGTATTGTGTTAAATATTTAAAGACTTATGCGTGGAACACTGACTCACTTAATTTGAATTCTTATGCAAGTAGCAAGAATGTCGTTAAGGTTCGAGGATTAAGCAATGTCATTTCTGAGCAAACGAAATAAGATTGATCCGCGGTAAATCGTATATTTATTAAAGAACTATTTATTTATTTATTTATTTATTTATATTAATATGATAATATTGGACTAATATGTAGAATGAACTCGATTTTAGAGTTCGTTAAATTCCTCATAATACAAATTTCATGGGTTCTGTAAACTAATATGAGTTGCACAAATCAGAAGTGTTATGAAAAGAAGATTTGAATAAGAGGTTTTACTAATAAAGTTAGCAATTGAAGTATAAGTTACTTTTATTGTGATATTATAATATTTGCAAAGAAGATAAAGTACAATAGCTCATTTTAAAATATTTACACGTATTTATAATAATTTATTTTATTTAAATAAATCATATATTGCTTATAAATTAGCTATTTTTTCCTTATAAACTACATCAAATGTAATAAATATTGCATTATATTACAAGAGAGACGTGCTTATTGAAGTTAGTAAATTAGAAGCGAATACTAGGAATGTGTTATTAATAGGTATAAAAAAAAAAAAAGATCCAAAAAAAGATTCGAAAATTAAATTATACGTAAATATTGTCTAATTATACATTTTTTTTATCTTTTATAAAATTTTATCTTCCTTCTAGTAAGGAAATGTCGACTTATTTGATATGACCGCAAACGCCACGTTTTTCTCTCAGAGAACATTGTAAAGTGGCTGGGAAGAATAACATTTATTTACTTCTACCATTGAACCCATTTTCTTCTTCCCTCTCTTTGCCCCCTATGCACTCCTTGTACAATACAGCACTAGTCCAGAGTGGCAAAAATCACTTCTTACACTTTTATCGCTTAATCGTCTCTCATGTATACGAACAGTAGGGGGTCGAGACTTTTCTTTCTGTAAAATTTTCTACTCCCTTGCTAACAAAGATCTGTATCACAGAATTCGTCCGAGTTCTTCAACTTTCCGAGATTGGATCGTGTTTTTGGGGAAAATCCTCATAACGTGCATTGCGCTCTTTTTATTGCGAGCTCGAGCTAATTACGCTGTCACCTTTCCTACAAATGTTTACGTTCTTTAGCATTTCTGGGCTTTCACGTTGACATTAATCAATTAATTCTTATTAATATTAATATGAGTTAACTCTATACATCTCTATCAATACTATTATTCATAGTAATTTCATGATTTAGGATTTGAATTGATTGTTTAAGATCAATAATATTTTTATTAAGCAAACACAATCTTTTTTAATGAATTTTAAATTGCATTTGCATGGAATAAAATTGAATGATCTTGGAAAGGGAAATTTTTTTTATTAAATAATAAATCAATATTCATAAACGTGCATAAAAAGTCAGTAAAAGCAATACTCATAACTAGATGAAGCATCCAGTATATATAAATATCCCTTTGATGTACAAAGATTGTAATAGAAATTAAACAACATGCTTTCAAAAACTATTTTACTTCATGGTAAAATTCAATTTGCAATTTTTTTTTATATTACTCGTTTTTTTTTCCCTTATATATATACGCTATACTATTTTATCGTTTATGTCTTTTCCGTTATGGCATCCTAAGCTATTTGTATTGATACAATTTTATAATACAATATTTTTTTTAAATACATATATAAATTTATGTTATGATACAGTTTATATTTATTGTTATTTTGAGACGTAAGAGGTTGCACTTTATCGGAGAAAAATTTTAATTTCATCAAATTCAGCCGTTACTTACACGTTATAACATTGTTTATATATTAATTTTTGCTACTAGATAAATTTTTTATCTTTCCAAAAGCTTTATATAATTTTTTATAATCTTACAATAGAACAATTATTTTATTGATTATCTTTATTAAATGATTAAGATTTTTCATTTTTGTAACTACACTGTACTTGCAACCTCATCAAAAAGTAATCTGTAGATATTTCATTCGACGGTAGTACTTTATTGATTAATAATTCTATGTTCATATATATACATCTGTTTGAGATAATTTACATACGTTATATAATTATAATGTTTTAAATATTTAGTTTTTGAATTTTGTATACGAATTGATTTACTTATTTTTCTTCTTCCAATTTCTTTTTTATTAATCAGCTTTGATACTTTAAAAATATCATTACTAAGAAAATTAATTTACCAATAATCCGATTTATCAATTACTTTCATATTTTTACGAGCGTTAGTATGTATATACGTTAGAGCACCAGTGTATTTATAAGTAAGTCAATGTACGTATACCTATACGAGTCTCTTATTCATTAATTACATTGTCTTACTCGTATCATATTACTGGGATATATCTTTAATACTGACGTAATTGATACAAATGTTGGTTTCAATTCTATTTGCCTTTTTGAATATACATTTGCAGGAAGCTTCATCACTATTAGTAAGCACCGACTGCGATTCTTATTTCAGTGCAATATTTTTATTTATTTAATCTCTATTTAAACAATAACTTTTAGTTAAAATACATAACTATGTTGGATGTCCGCATTTTTATATTATTCAAAAAGCTGATAATGTTTATATAACAAACATTGTAAAAATATTAAACTATCATTTATTGATCTTTCTTGCAATGTATTACCGAATGATCAAAGATAGTTCTAAATGAAAAAATATACAGAAAGAAGACATTTTCTTGACTTTGAACGTTTATCTTATTATTTTATTATGTTAAATATTTAAAATTATTTATCAGTTAAAATTTACATTATAATTATTAACTGTATATGAACTTTATTAAACAATAAAATCCTCTAAACAAGTTTTAATCGAAAGATTTAATAATATTTTATTATTAAATGTAATTGTTAATCAGTAATTCTAATTATTCAGATTACACTTTATAATTTTTTTTTTATATAAATTTTTAAGTAAATAAATTAACGGGAATGAAAAATGATTGATTGACAGTAAAGAGATTCAACTAAAATTTTCAATTATATATTTTTCAAGAACGTAAAACGAAAATAGTAAAAGTGGTATTTAATAATACATTACATTAAAAGTGCACAAATGTCCATATTCATGATTTTTTTTAATCAATAACTTAGTTCGAAAAACCAATTTATACGTTTATAATTGATTTTTACGTAAGGGTTGGTTTCAAATAAATGAATACTTAGCTCGATAATTACATAGAGAATGATTTTAATTACTAAGTGAGCGATTATATTAATCAGAATAAAGAATTTAAAGTCCAATGAGTTTCTAATATTTAGTTTAAGTTTTAGAGAGTCTTTCGTTTTAAGAATACGTTATTGAATATTTCATCATCTAGAACTGTAGTTGTTAATTGTGATTTCTAAAGAATATTCGTATCACTTGAAAATGTAATAATGAATGACTTGTGCCCTTGTTAAATCAAAAGATTTATACTGCACTCGCAAACAAAGCAAAATACCCACTGGTGCAATAATAAGGAAAATGGATATGGATTCATGCGTGATATTGCAATGGTCGGGAGAATGGGAAAATAAGGAGTGCGGAATGGGGGAGGTGAGGAAATCATATTAACTCGAGAAATATTGTCGCTTAGAGAGGGGGTTAAGAGGGCTCGAAAGGACAATTGATAAGTCCGTTCGAGCTTTCTATATCTCAACGTTACCTGGTATTACTTATAATTATTTTTTTTTATTAAGGGCACACTTGTCGATGACACATTTAGTGTAATTTCAATTAGATTCAGCCATTTCGAGCTTTTTTTTCTCTGATTCCAGGATGATTTATGAAGTGTATACGTTTAGTGAGATTGATTCTCTGTCTCATACACAAGACATTTCTTCATTTTATATTGTCTAGTTATGATCAGCTAAGTCATCCAATTACTGAACAACCCTCATCCCTGTCAGGAAATTCGCTAGAGGAAATATGGTCGGTGCTTACATCAGGAGTTATCGGAACGGAAGGTCGATACTTCTAGATAAATGCGGATTTTGTTAGACGAGACGTATATGAGTCGTAAGCTGGTGGTAAATTATTCTGTTTCAGATTTGTTTTTTCTTATGCTGGATAATGTCTATTTCAATCAAGAAATTTCCACTAGCAATATCAAGTAGTCCTTCATATGTCTCTACAAATACATGAATAATGTTAATTCGCGGTTATTAAAGCAATAATTTAAACAATATTTATACATACCATTTGAAACACTGAGCGTGCTTTTTTATACTGAATAGAAGTGCCTATTATTTCAGTATTTTAGTATCATAATTTATGTAATGTATTTTCGAAACCTCTCAGAATAATTATTCGTTAATAAAAAAAAAAAAACAAAAATTAGATATTAAGAAATTGTCGATAGATGATCCCAGAGACCAAAAAAGAATATTTAAATTTGTTATACATGTATTAATTAATACTGACGCGATTGAGTACGTTGTATTGAATGGATACAGAATGATTTGTGGTGGAAACAAACAAACGAGAGAGGGGGGAGCTAGATCAACAAGTCTAATCAATATAAATAATCAATCGTAAAAGTTGCAAGTCACGCACAGCATTGAAGCAACGAAAATTGGAAAAGAACAAGAAAAGGACAAGTACAATCGATAAACATCACTGTGCACTGTATCATTAAAAAAAAAACTAAATTTATATTATGCACATTAAAATTTTCTAATTTACGTATGATAATGCTATTTATTCAATTCTCGAATATAAACGGAAGGATCGAGTTTCCAATTGATGCAGATGGAACAAAAATATATACTACAGTCACAAACGCTTATATATTTTAAAAACATCTATTTCAAACTACGTTTGCGTAAATATTCATAATATTGACAATCATAGTGTATAAAGTATCGATGTTGTAAATAAAATTGAAATAAAATATCATTATCAATTAGAAGTATCTAATTTTATAAATAATAGGTATTTAAAGAGAAATATGTAAGCATAGTAATAACGTAAGGCGATATAAAATTTGAGAAAGTTATAATAAATATAATTATATAAAAAGACATTGTTTGACAATATTTTGATTAAGCGGTTACGTATATTCATCGAAATTTATTATCGAATAGAATATTTACATCTTAAAATTTACATCTTACAGTCTTGTAATAGTCTTGTAATAAAAGATAGAATTGAGTGAGGAGGCGGGGTGGGGGTGGGGAGGGTATAAGCAAATAATAATGATATGTTACGGTGCTACAGATCTATGATATAAGAATTTACCTGATCAGCATAATAAACACCTTTTATAATATACGTCGACGATGATATAATTTCAATAAGAATTGCAGGTTTATTTCATAGCTGATTATAAGTTTTAAATGTGATTATCGGCCGACTCAAACAAGGTATGCATTAGGATCATGGGCTGGAACTTGTAAAGGGCATATTAGTATGAGTTTCGTCAACGAGATCGAATCTCTTGCCATGATTTAATAGACTAAGTTAATAACTATAATATACTCGATTGAGAGTTACTCAACTGAGGACAGAAGCTCAAATTCACTATTATACTAAAAGATAAACTTTTCTCGGGTAGTATGGAAGCCTTTAAAATATCAGCGAACATCTGTTATCCTTTTGCTTTACTCTATAAAATTAGGATATTATTTTGAATTGTCCGGAACGAGAATTTTAAGAAGCTGAACGACGCAAGATTTGCAAAATCCTTACTTTATAAGGCTTATACTTTATAATCTAATCCTTAATAAAATCAGAGATGATTGTCTCGGGTGCATTACAAAGAGAAAGAGAAAAAAGGTTAGTGAGACAGCGACAGGAAGGAGTGGTGGAGTGGTGGAGTGGTGGAGTGAGTGGGCGACTGAACGACTGAACACTATGCGTATTTTCTATTCATAGACATAAATTCTATTGAGATACTGATATGCTTTATTAACCTTCTTTATGGCGTCTATCAAAAAGTGATACAACAAATATCTAATACAAAGTAACATAAAGTTTAGCTAGCGAAGGAATTATTTATATGAAATTTGTGGAGTATGAATTAGGCTGTAAAAAGTTGTAAATATACATGTAGAAACATTAATTAAAGTTTTATTAAGCGAAGCATAATATTCAAGAATAAATTAATTATATGGAATTGATAGTATTTTTAAATAAGCATTAGATCAAACGGATCATTTTTGTTATAGGATATATAATAAATGTAATTATTTACTTATTAATGCAAAATTGCGCATTCCTGATTTCTCGTCGTATTGATCATATATAAATATTTTCTGCGAAAATAAGAATACGTTAATGTATTGAAAGTTAATACAATGAAATTCGAAAAATGATAGTTCTCTCTCTCTCTCTCTCTCTCTCTTTACTACGAAAAACAATGTCTACAGCTAGGTTGTCTGAATTTATAGAATTCTCTTTATGGTGAAGGCAGTAAAGTTTTTTTTTTTTTTCTAATCTATAATTAATACAGACAATATTTGGCGTAAGAAATTGATTACTATAGATTTCGCAGAATGACCATTCGAGAGAGAGATACAAAGAGAACGATGCTCATATGTCAGCATGAACCAACAGCTCGATGCTTCGGAAAATGATGGATAATGACAAGGATTAGTCAAATGCCGAAAGTTTTATGAGAAAACGTGTCCAAATCAATAAATAATTTTCGCTCAGTGGAATGATAAAAGTCCACGTAAATAAAAGTAATTATTGCCAACACGTAGAGAAGACTTCGCTTGGATTATAAATTCAGCAGATACAATTTTAAAAGGCTTATTATTCATAAAGTTATGTTGCAACAGTAACAGACATAAGTAGAAAAAAATGTTTATTTTAACATGGTTGAAACGATCGAGATTTTTAAAGAGAGTTTCAACACAATCTTTCCGACATCAACGCGGTATGAATAAATAACAACAACAACAACAACAACAATAATAGTAATAATATGGTTGAAGAGCGTTAATAGAATAAGGTAGAAAAATAAGTCGCGGTAAAAATTGGAAATTCCCGGTCGACGCGCGATTCCGGTTGTCGCAACAAAGAAAGATGGTACAAAACAAATGAAGAAAAGGCGCCAACAATTGTTCCTTCGAGACAATTAGCGAGGTGGCGCACGCGGTCGCAAGTGTACAAAGGCACGGCGTTAACCGTTATCGAGCTGCGTGCGCGAGTTTTCGATCGCTATCATGCTTCGACCGCCGAATAATATTGCCTTTTAGAATTGAAAGGGCTACGATTGAAAGCCCAGGTGTTACGAATCGTGAAGTGATGGTGTTGGCCAACGTTTGGTGACGTCTTGGCATGTTCAAGTGGTCGGCTTGTTTATGACTGAAAGAGCCCTCGTATCAACCCCGGTGGGGGGAGGGAAGAACTTGGGTTTCTCCGAGAGAAGTTCCCGTTGGCCGATCCGGAGCAGGAGAGGAATCGAGAGATGGATAGATAGATAGATATATATATAGAGAGAGAGAGAGAGTAGGTTCATAGCGGGCAGGTCTGGTCCCCAAGACGTTCGAAACAACGTTCGGTCATTCATACGTCCGCATTGTGTGAAATTCGCGATGCACTACTGCCACGACGAGAGTTGCAAAAGCCCAACTTGCAATAAATCTAAATTCAAACATTTTTGCGAGAGCTCTCCGGCTCGCGACCCGTTACCTAACCGATAACAATAATAATAATAATACAAGTCGTTGGTAATTTGCGTGCGTAAAAGGCTTTTTTTCTTCGCTTACCAGCGAAGGAATTTTTCTTTTTTTTTTTACGCCTCGTGTCGATTAGTAACCGATAAATTTACTTTAATTCTAAAAACAAGCAAACCAACGATTTTGATACTCTCTCTCTCTCTTCTTATCCCATAGTTATTTAAGAATTCAGGCTGTCGTAAGTAGCATATGAGCTGCTACGATAGCGATGACTATGACGATTTTAAAGGGATTAGACATTTATACCAATACAATTAATAAAAATGCAATCCCGGGATTGGCTGGGCTCGATGGGCGAGATCAGCCATTAAAAAATAATGGTGTCACAATTAAGGTGTCCGAGCGACTGCAATATAATTTAATAGGCATTGGGCGATGCGATGGAACGAAGTGGGGGTGGGGGGGGGTCGGTGTGTTAAGAGAAAGAAGACAAGTCCCAGTGGTGCTATTATGCACGTAAGATCGAATCGCCGCTATGCACTTGTGCGGCTTGGCTTTTCCGTTTTTCTTTGACAAGGCTCGGAGAGCTGGTGAGCGGAAATCCCCGCGGCCATTTTCTACGTCGCTTCACCGGGGATATTTCGAGCGGTGCCCGACACTTGAACGACACCTTCAAAGCACCCCGAGGATGAGATAAAGAGCTCGAGTGACGTGGTTAATGTAGCGTGTTGAGCTTAATGTCATCGAGTCCTTTTTCTTTTTTTCTTTTTTTTTTCCTCCCCCCCCCCCGAACAGCGCACCGATTTCTAATAGTCTGCGGGTGTCCTGCCCCTCGAATTTTACTCGGACGGGTTCGATATTTATGATATCCGTGGCCCGTCGTTTCCATACGTACGTATCACCTTGTTTGATATTGTCTGTCTTATCGTTAAAAAGCTTCCTCGCGGCCACTAGCCTTGAACAACAAAAAAAAAAAAAAAAAACCCCAACCGCGATGTACGTCTATGTTGACCTTTATCTTGTTTGTCGGCAAAGCTGAATTTGACATATTTCATTAAATAATTCATTGACCCAAAGAACCTACTCGTGCCTCCCGCAATTTCTGCTACGCTTTGTAATAATTTTAATTATTACGCTATCTCTAATCCGAGAGTAAAGAAAATGGAGGGGGAGAGAGAGAGAGAGAGAGAGAGAGATAGAGCGATATATTATGTATACTGCAGAAGCGAGTATCGCAAGAAATTTTCATGGATCGAGAAGATATATTAAAAATAACTAGATATAAATAAACGATACGCCTGCAGTTGTATTTAAAGTTTTTTTTAAAATGATTATATTTAATAAAGTTTGAAAGAACAAATATTGGAAGTCGTTTGATTAGTTTATTGGATGATGGCATGTTGTTATATTAACTGTTTCGCTTACTGAATAAAATATACAACAAAAGAGGCTAGATAATCGGACAATAAAATATTTCAGCAATTAAGTGGAAATCTACATAAAGGATGACCTAATTGAAATTGTTGAAAGGGACCGAAATTGACAGTGGCCGCCTTGATAGATATTTAGAATTTTGACGTCACGCTTTATCACGACGTTATATTTTATTTCACAAAAATTCTCTATGATCAATCAAAGTTTATAAAGATGTCCGTGTCGTGTATAAAAAACATGACTTGGGTGCATTTTAAAATTGATTGAACGCAATGCAACTGTCGAATTCCCAATGTAGAATGAAATTAGTTTTCGTCGCTTCCTTTGCCTCCCCCCCCCCCACCCCACCGCCACTTACCACTACTCCGACGTATTTAAGAAACTTTAATGAGCAGTGCACGAAAGCTCAATAATTTAATATTATATTTTATTAGGATGGCGGGGAGAGATTGGGGGCGGGGGTGGGGGGAGGAGATGGGGCTGCTCAACAATAATATGAATCAGATTATACGATGGAATTAAATTAGTTCTTGAAATATTCATTAAAATCAATAGAATTGCTTTTCCTCGGTTTAATTTGAAATAAAATATTATAATGTCCTTGACGAAGGTGTCGACCAGGAGCACATCTTATTAAAAATGTAAATATTATTTATGAAAATTACCTTACTATTTTATTAACATTTCCCAAGCTTCCTACAATTTATTTCAATAAATAAGCTTATTAATGTATTAATGACGTTAATTGAAATACTTTCATTTATTTACGAATAATATTCGAGCTTAGCATTTAATTGCGTAGATATCGATCCAACGGACTTTGATGAATATTTTAAAAAGATAAAACGCACATTATACGAAAATGTCAGGTATTTTCGTATTTGTTGTTGTTATTATTATTATTATTATTATTGGTAATGAAGGACTGCCGACAAGTAATCTATATGTATATATATATATATACACGTCAGAAGTCTTTATTAAATTCGATTCACAACATTATTGTAAATGTGGTGCGCGAGCATGTCTGGGCCATAAAAATATCCTAGATAAAAAAAAAAAAGATATATCCTCGTATATTCTATATCGCGTGTATCTATATTGGCCCGTACCGTTGACACGTCAATTGGGTATTATTATCCAGTGGCACTGTATCTGCCATTGCCGCTTAAATCCAACGTAATTGCATAATTAAATAAGCCCGGAGTACCGTAGCTTCCGCATTCTGATATTTTGTCATTAGAGCTCCTGCTAGAATGGAATTATGGATAAAACGGCAACATTGCCAACGCGAATGAAATTAGAAACGAAAGAAAGAAGCTGCACCGTCTCTCGATAACAATAAATTCGTCAAAATTATTCAATGCGACGAAGCGATAATTTGCGTAAATCGTGTAAAAGCGCAGATGATGACGATGTTGTTAATCATGTGAATGCGAGACAAAAGACACGCGATTCCGACGAATTTTTCAATTAACCGCAGTTAGTAATTAGTCGCAGTTTAACCGAGCTGGCAAATAAACACTTTGGGCAGGCAGGCGTAGATGTGTGAGTCGCTCGGGGCGCACGCGGTATTGGTCGCGTAGCGTGGCCTTGGCTGCCGGGTAGAGAGTACGAGTGCGGTCTTTATACACCGCACTGGGCGTACTGCCTGTACACAAATAAGTAATAGGAAACAACGCGTCGAGACTAGTAAACTTAAGTCATTTAGATAGAAGAGGCGATTGCGATCATAAATTTTCTCACGTTAAATATTACAAGAGGATCTAGAAAATAGGATCCCGGCAGGATACTACGTTCGAAGTGCGCGGATGAGAAATCAAGGCGCTTCCATTTGATAAATATATCCTCAATCGCTTATTCTTCGGATTATCTTGTGTTCGATAGTTTTTTTTTTTTTTTTTTTTTAACGTAACTTAATAAATAAATTAAGCCTACAAGTTTGAGGTTATTTTGAGGTTTTGAGGCTACGAGAGGAGGATACGAGCTCGATCAGAGGCGAGAAAAATTCGAGATAATTTCTTATGGAGTATTATGGAAACGAAGGTTATTTAGGATCGGCATTTCAATAGTCTCTTCGCATAGTTTGCAAAGCAGATTTTAATCTTCTTAGCCGAAGACTATAGGAAGGGCATTCGTCAACTGCAGCATTGTTGTAAAGCGAACTTTCGTTAAATAATTCAAAGGGTTTTTCCCGGTTAAATAAAAATTTAGGCAGATCTCTTTTACAACTCCTGTAATAACTAATAACTAATGCAATCTCCGTAAAATGTTAAATTCGTACATTAGGTATAGTTACATGAAACCATATAACCTATACTTTAAGCCATAAAGTAAATTAGTAATAATTCAAAGTTATAGTGCATTACGTGTTTTGGTTTTACTTATTCGTGCATTCTATCATAAAAAGTAATTATATTATTTGTTTTGAGTTTATTTTTTTTTTAATATTTTAATTTATGACGAATGCACGAAGATAAATCTTGACGATAATTAAATCAAAATATTCCGGATTCGTATAATTTGTACGAAATTTGTAACTGCAGATTATAATATGACACGCCATTTTCATAAGTTTAGTAGGGAAATGTATGTTTTTATATTACGACAATATTTTAGAGGTTATTTAGCGAGCGATGGATGTATATTATGTATATTATGTTATTTGACACATTACAGTTGATATGTTCAATGACGACACTCCTAATGTCCGTATGTTCCACCTAATACTTGGCACAAGAAGACCGATGATTTTATCGGATTAATATTGTTGCGTTGCTTTCGCGTTTACCATTTTGTAATGGCAAAGATATTTTTTTGTTGTTTCTTGAGAGGGGAACATCGAAAAGCGTTGCGGTTAAAGCTAATTAAAGATTATTGGTACACGCGTTGCCCTGTATCTCTGCCTTAGTTTGAACGTTTCTCATTTGTTCACCTCATTCAATTAAAGCATAATCCGATGCTCGGAGATTAGATTTTTTTTTTCTTTTTCTTTTTTTTTTTTTTTTTTTGCCATCTTCTTATTTATGTATTTATTTTTTGTTTCGATTCGCCAGTAGGTTATTAAATAACGTTGCCCGATCTGATTTAACGGGAATTTGAGTCACGCAATAGGCTGTAAATAAAATTATTCTGACAAAATTATTTTTTCGTACGTTTTTGAAAGTTATATGCCGATAGCATTGTATCATTATAACAATAATTGACGGGCGAGCGAGCGAGCTTATCATCAGAATCATAAAATGTAAAAACAAACAACCTACACGTCTTGTAATTAATGTTAATGAGGTAATCGTTTGACGATGGAAGATTAATTAGAAGAAAGCCTTAAAGAGTTTCTTTTTATATGGATCGTAGGATAGTTACAATAGAAGAGTCGAAGAGTCCCTTAAAGGTAAGAGCGTGGCAAACGTAATCGCAAAATAAATCATTCGGCTGCTTTCATTACTCGTTCGAAATACAAATTCACTTGGTTTATTGCAATAAAGGCGGAGCATTCCGCGAATCTAATGTAATTAACGATAAAAAGCCATAGTATAATGTAAGAGTAAAGAACTTGTAAGGACTCGGCAAGTTGTAAAAAAAAAAAAAAAAAAAAAAAAAAAATGAGCCGAATGAGCGGGGCTCGAGTATTCAAACTAGTCGCGTTAGAAGGTTATAAATGCATGGTCTATTTATCGGGGTGGCTTTTCACCTTGGTTAATGGAAAACGGGTTTTGCCAGTGCCGATAAGCCGTCGGGTCCGTGTACGGGACGGAGTATATATGGGTGGAGAAGTATATATGGGATGGGGGGCACTCATCGCTCTGGACTTTGATAACAAAGAAATTGGGACGAAAGGAGGCGAGGCGAGGCGCGGGCCGGAGCGAGTTAGCGAGTTAGATTGTTGGGAATCCCCGTTAGAAGGTCAGCCGGTGGGTGGCCGGGAAAGCCTCTTTTAATCGCCTTGGGGGTTAGGGGCGGCCGATCGTCGTCGAGAGTCGCTCGCGGCCGCTCTTGCTTTTCCATGGCTGCGTGCGTGCGCATACGCGGCAGGCCCGCCGTTATCGCTCCTGTTGATTCAATTAAAAAGTTCGTGCCCCGGGGCGACTTTGCCCCAACTAATACTATTTACCTCCGTCGAGTCCCTCCTCGTAGATTTTTTATCCGGCGCCTCTCTTCCTTTATCGCCGGACGCTCGACGACCAAATATAAAATGCTCTCGGAGCTAACGAACACGGCAATACCCGAACTATTTAAGAAGGACTATCCTCCTTTTTTTCCTGCACTCGATCCAAAGTATCGTCCTCATAATCGAGTTTTCCTTTATTCAGGATATTACTTTTTTCTTCTTCTTCTTCTTCTTCTTCTTCTTTTTTTTTTTTTTTATCCCAGACCTTCCTTACCCTTAAATTTCCATTTTTCTTTTTTAGGACTATACCAACTGCAATCGCGTCTCCCTTACTTTAATTTACTCAATCGAATTCGTCTTCATTTTCATTACAATGCGTGATTCAAAAGCTCTTTTCATTTTTTTTATCGTAATTGTCCGAGCGCAATTGTACGATTCCAAAGCAGAGGAGTACTACTCCTGTAAGGGACGGTACGGCATGGCATTTTTAAAAGGTCAACAATGGCTCAATTTACATTTCATTCGGACTTGTGGTGAAATGCGGACTTGATGTGTATGCGCCTGTCTGTGCACATGTCGACGAACTGGCAGAGAGAGAGAGAGAGAGAGAGAGAGAGAGAGAGAGCGAGCGGGAGTGAAGGGGATTGTGTGCTGCATTAAAACTAGAATCCAAATTTGAATAGTTAGTCGAGTAGATGCATTTAATCCAATTAATTGCTTTGGACAGATAATAATAATAATCTCGTTTAAAGCGTAGCAGCACATCTTCATAGTCGGATCGAGTTAGGATTATCGAGCAGGTAGGGACGAGGCTCCGATGCTGCGAGGGATTTTTATTCTAAAGGGGTGGATGGATTACTGTAACGTCATGTTTCGATTATGTAGTATCGATAGAGAAGATTTGTGGGGTAAGGGGGGGGGAGGACGGGGACGGGGACGGGGACGAGTGGTTTACCGAGACGTTAGCCAGGGGGGCCGTAGTCAATACCCTTCACACGGCTCTTTTATCTTGGGGAATTTAAACGATTCTAGCCTTTGGTTTGAAGATAATGAGATTGGCGACGGTAAGCACGATGTTTTGATAAGCGCCAGTGGGAATCGATGTAAGGGGTAGTCGCGCTTCCAAAAATTGCCCTCGGCTCGACGCGCCTCCGAAACCGTATCGATCCTCCGCTCACTCTCTCTCTCTCTCTCTCTCTCTCTCTCGTTCTATTTCCCATTTCGTCTCGGGAGCGGGAATCTTGGCACCGAGGGTCGCCTAGTGGACCTCTCTGCCAGGAACGTGTTACGGTACCGGTGCGTGTTCATCTCTTGCCGTCACTCAAGGCACTTTCCTCGCGTTCGTCGAAAATTCATCCCTCCGAGCGACTGTCGCTCGGCCACGGGAATTGCCAGTTCCTAGCGTACCTTGTTTGATCCGTCCGCCCTCCCCCGCCCCACCAACGATCGCTCGCTTTCCTCTCTCTCTCTCTCTCTCTCTCTCTCTCTCTCTCTCTCTGTCTCTCTGTCTCTCTGTCTCGGTCGAGAATCTCCAGTTTGCCAACCGCGACCTCCTCTCGCTCACTGACCCAGCTTCTGACTCCCTCCCGGTTTCTCTACCTTTCCACTACTCTATCGCCGACCCCTACCCCTTGGCACCCCCAACCCCACCCCATCCCTCGCCAACCAGACATCGCAACCCCTGTCGAGAACCCCAAGAGTTCTAGCGGAACGCACGAGTGTGTCGGGTGGCGCGTGCGCCTTGCTCCCGGTCGCCGTCACCGCGCCAGAGAGTCAGTCGATGCCGGAGGCCCGGGCGACGAGGAACTTAAGCGCGCGTTTCGACGATCGAGTCCGCAGACCCCCCCCTCGAGCGAATCACGTACTTACGCACATGCGCCCGCTGAGGAATCGCAGGAGAGGGAAGCGGACCCCGGGATCCACGTGACGCAAAACGACGCGGATGGGGCCCGCTCCCGGTTTTCCGAAGCCGTGAGTAGTTTCATCGACCCCAGCGAATCCGTTCCCCTGAGCACCCACCCCCACTATTGGATTGCCCGACTAGCCGAACCGATTGACCCAGGATAGACAGGTAGAAAGAGAGAGAGAGAGAGAGAGAGAGCGAGAGAGGGGGGGGGCATTCTCCCTGCGTTGCGGATCTTGGCCCCTCATACCTATGACTCTAGCACCATCAAGTTGCTACGGTTTTCCCATCCCTCAACCTTCCCGAACGTCGGCCAACTCCATCTCCCTTCCTCGCTCTCTCTCTCTCTCTCTCTCTTACCCTCCCGCCCTTTCTCTCTCGACATCTGGTTATCTCCATAATTACTTCTTGAGTAGGACCCTCTAGTTTCGAACCGCTGGATAAAAAAAAAAAACGATTGAAAAACCCGGCAGAAGCGGCCAATTTTTCTTCCTAAAATTATCCCGCTCATTTTGAGTCCCCATTAAAGATCCCATGGATCTTATCGCTTCTCCTCCATGTTTCACTTTTGTTATTCCAAAAATATTCCGCAGCTCTTCGTGTGACTACCTGTTGAAGTAGCTAACACTTAACCTCCGGAGCATCGTCTTCTTTCGATATCATATTTAAAAAAAAAAAAAAAATCGACGGATTTATTTATCTCCGTTCGGCTAAATAAATAAATAAATAAATAAAACGGTTATTACGTACGGAAAAATTCTGGTCCAATTACACCTCGACTGCGAATAGATTTATTTCGTCTCGAGTTGTTGCAAATTATTGCATGTAGCAACGACATTTATTATAATCCTCTAAGATCAAAGTTGCGCAACGAGATTATAAATAAATCTCATTTTATGGTCAAAACGTCATATTAGCAGATCAAAATTGACTACGGAGTGAAAAAAAAAAAAAAAAACAAAATTATGCCCAAAATTTAATCTTTGCTAGCTCGAAAGTTTTTTTGTAAAAATATTACATACCGAATTAAGTATATATGATTAATGACGCGCTAAATAAATATAAATAATCCCCAAATATTTGCAATTACGCATAATTCTATAATTTGTCATACGAATATTTCACGTTGTCTGCGTTGTATAATAAATTTATTATATGACACAAACAACCAAATTAATCTATCGATTGCAATTCTTATTGTAGTGCATTCGCGCGTATAGTCATTATCACCTTAATAAAATTTCCCCGTGTACGAATTAATAGTACATAATTACTTAAGTTATCTTAAAATAACAACAATATGAATATTTGCAGAAATGGCTGAAAATGGAATAATTTAGCAACTCTTAATTTACATTATAAATCTTGAAGTATTCCTTGTGCGTTATGTACTAATCGTAAATGCAATGCATATTTAAGCCATTTACATAATTTAAAGAGTCGTGATTTTTCCCATAAGAACTTAATTGAAAGTAAACACAAAACTTTATTTTAAAATTATGCTCGTTAATTATCCGAATATTACTAAAATTTAGCAAAAATTACCCTTAACTGTTTTTCAAAAACGCCCATCCTTAGCTTTAAATTATTCTTAATTGCGGAGTAATAAAAAAAATGACTAATTTATTCAAATGAAAAGCGTAATGCCCGTGTAGTTGTAATTATTCATATAATCAATATAAGAGGAAAATAATGAAAAATTTTCTTGCCCCACTTATAAAAAGCCGAGACAATAAATTTTACTCCGCTTATAAATTTATTTTGAAAAGAAAAAAAGCAGAAGTAATAAATACAAGAGAGGGCACTCTAATTCTTATAATTCTTCCGATTATACGATGTAATTTAATTATATAAGAGCATTAAAGTATTTGAAATTTGATTCCCTGTGAAATATTTTGAAAATTTCAACAAACTCCTAGTAATGAATTCATATAATTTACAATTGAATTTCAGAAATTAATTTCCATCTGCTGACTACTAAAGATAATTGCTATTATAAGTTTTTTGAAAGAAAACTTTGGTTTACAATACTTTCGTTCAATCTATATTTTAATTAAACAACATTTAAGAATGCCAGTGCCAATTATTACATGTATAATTAAAATAAAAAGACAATTATTTTGTTGTTCGCGTCTTAGATTCTGCATGTTTTGTCGATTCTATTATAATGTAAAATTCGATCGACCTTACGGCATTAACCCCTTTTGAGAATAATACGAAAGTACAAAGTGAAAATTAAAAATTAAACTAGTATTTTTACAAATAATCAGTATTCTTTTAAATTAATGAAACTTATTAATTAAGGATATATAAGTGAATTATTCAATTTGACGCGGCTGAATAAAGAAAGAGGGAGGATGTAAATTTTTTACTTTTTCAACAAAGCCTTTTCTTTATAAATTGTAAAACGATAAATTTATTCCCCTTTCCTTCTTCTTTTTTTTTTTTTTTTTTTTTTATTCTCCTCCCAAACATAATTCAGAGCTAATTCTTCACTGTTAATTCCTTTTATCTAAATAACAATTGAGGTTTGAAAAAAATTTTAGTCCAACGAATATTACGCATCGTTTTTATTCTACGATTTATTTAACTCAATAGTAGAATATGGCCAGTGAAAGTTATCTCTTCTTTACGTACTTTGGGGAAAAAGATAACTGGATAATATTTTTTCGGTTAATACAAAACTATCTTGAATTTGCGGGAATATAATCCGTAGCATAGAAAATACAGACGAAAACTTGTTTCCGTATGTAATTCACAAGGAACCGAATACGCCAGCTTCAATACATTTTAATTATACATAAAAATGTATAATGTAAAATAAAATTTCTGTAATGTAACTAGAGTATTATTCTATAACTGTGTAAGTAAAGAAAGAAGTCTCGGGCACATGCAGTATAAATTGTAGAGTCGGAAGTAAATTTTAGAATACGAATGTTACTGAAATTAGAAAAACGTGGTATAGTTGCAATTTAATCAAACTTTACTAAAACAAGGTCAGATGATCAGGTATGTAAAGGAATTTAATGCACTTCCGAAATTAGTATATTAAATTGTACTGTCGAACGGATGGCACAAAGTCTTTCTACAGTAGTTTGAACATTTTTACAGCTAGGAACTTTCATTTATACAGGATATGTTTTTTCTGACGTCATTTCGTCATACCGTTGTACTCGCGCGGCGAAGAGTAAGGGGGGGGGGAGGAGGTGTGAGGGTGAGGATATCTAGTGCAGCAATACAAACGCGTATCCGTGTAATGAGTTTCAATTGAAATAATGAAATGGTTGCGTAGGATTTCGAAGTCTAAATGAATCGATTTGAAAATGTAGATAAAGATAAGCTTGAGGTGGTTCGAAGTGTAGGAGAATACGCCAAAGGGTATTTTTTATTAGTGATAGTGAAACGATTTAGTTGAGACTGAAAAGAGGCGAGGGATTATTGAATCCATTAGGTTATTGTATTTTGAAAAAATATTCCCTTCTTCGGTTGTCTCGAGTCCCTCCTTCGAGTCAGCTAAATGGGCTTATGGGCCTTAGGAGGTGGAGGGGTCATTGGGGGGTGAAATTGGCTCCAGCAGCTCATAGCTCGAGTTAACTGCTCCAGGGTGCGTAATGGTGTCAGAGCCACCGCTTCCATCGCTTCCACCGCTTCCACCGCTTCCATCGCTTCCACCGCTGCCACCTTTGCCACCTATACAATGGAGGAACGCGAGCGCGAGAGAGGAGGGAGGGAGGGATCAAGTCGAGTTTTGACCCAGTTCACGGGCAGCGGCTGCAGAGGTCCGCCACCCCTACCTCCATCGGCCCGTTCACAGGGCGGCTTAGGCGATAGGGCGTCGGTACGACCCCCCCTCCCCCTCAACCCCACCGTTGTTCCCCCACCCCCACCCCCCTCGTCGTTCTCCTGCGGCGGGAGGTTAATACGGATCAGCGTTATTGGGACACATGTGCGTACGCGGACACGAATGCTCTTGAGGCTCGACAGACAACTTGGCAGCCGAGGACGAATCCCAGTAATTTATGGCGTAGGTGACGAATGACAGAATGACGTATTCGGCTTCGGGCAACTCTCCCCCCCCCTTCCTTATACGCTTTCCCGGACCTTAGCATTGATCTTCCAATAATTTTGGTATCTTCGCTCCACTTGACCGCGTACTCGGCTCAACTCCTCCCACAATTTAAATACGACTACTCCCGCGTCTCCACCCCCCCTCCCTCCCTCGCGATACCTGAATCGCGCAGCGACGGTTCTTGGAATAAAACATTTCCGCGATTCCCGACTTTAATAACCACTTTAATCATTTACATTTCATCTTTTCCATCCGAGAATATTTAACCACAGCACAGGGAGAAGCACTTATTTACATATTATATTAATCAACAGTATTGCGTATAATTAATTGCCTCTACTGCTATTACACGCCATTACTGCCATTCAACTTTTATCGCGAATAATCTATTATTTTTTTTCCTCGTACCTTCATTTTAATATATTAAAAATGTACCTACATCTGATTAAATACATTCGGACCTTTACGATAATATATAATATTACATTAAATTACTTTTTACATAAAACAGTAATTTTATTTAAAATTGAAATTTATATTGGAGGCAAAAATCCCCCTCCCCCCCACTCCAACCCCCGTCCAAAACCACTTCAGCGGTGTCCGCTCTTTTCCTATAAAAATCAAGCCCAAAAGAGTATTCGGCCAAATAATATAAAATTATTATCCGGAGAAAGTAATGACTTTTTAAATACTTGAGTAAAACAGTATTAAATACACCCCCCTCCCCGCCCCTACCCTCCGACCCCTCCGCCCCCATCCCATTACCTCGCCGTCCCTTAATTTAGAGTTTCGTGTTGTAATCAAAATTTGTATTAACTTTCATAAATTATTGTAAGCCTTTAATAACCCCTTTTATTTGTTTTATTAAAGCTACAATAGCCGTTATATCTAAATAAAATTCACTTAAAAACTGACGTTATAATGTTATTTAATATTCTTCGGTATTTACATATTTATATGCGCCGTAAAAGTTTTTATTCTTAAATAATGGCATTATTATAATTCGCTCTCCTACAGATAATACAAAACTTTGTGCGTATTTGTGCTTTTGCAGCGCAACGTTATATTAATTTTTGCAAAATTCAACCGAAATGTCGAAACTTTAAGTTAAAAAAAAAAAAAATAAAATAAATAAATAAAATAAATAAAATAAAAAAAAAACCGAGTAATGAGAAAGAAGCTAATCGTTTATCTATAACGAGTGTGAATACTACGCTTTGAAATTTTTTTTAATCATCAAATAGACCTTCAATCTTACTGCGGAGATGAATTTTCTCTTCAGCTTCTATTTTTACAAGGTCACACTCGTACATGTGAAAGGCTTGCTTTGTATAATACAAGATATTAAGGAACTGTTTTACATTCCTTAAGAAAAATTTAAATCCTAAAGAGTTGAGATGATATTATGTTGTGACAAAAAAAAAAGATAGAAAAAAAAAAGAAAGAAAGAAAGAAAGAAAGAAAAGGACGACTTCCAAATTATTTTTCTTTTATTTTGAGAATTTCTAAAGAGAATTTATCACCCGTAAACATTAAAATTAATGAGAAGAAATTTCGTAATTAAAAAATTCCTTCATTTATTCTATCTTATTTAGAATATATTTTTATATTTTTCAATTATTGTTCCAACGCTCATATTAACAAATATAATGTTTGCTGCAGTATCCAAGGTGTTTTAACTATCCTATACAATATACGCGCGTGAATCTTAATAAATACAACAATAGTTTCGGATTAAATTATACGATGCATGTGGAGTAAATTTTTTAGACTGGTTTCCTTAACTTTTTAATAATTGAATTAGAAATTTTACATTTTACCTCTCATGAATAGCAATAAACTTTAATTTTTTAAATTAGAAATAAAGCAACTTTTTCCGGATAATTTTAAATACTAATTTATTTTTTTCTTCTTCAATTGCTTCGGGTATTTAATTTGGATGTTTCTTATCAGGTTACAGTAAAACTAATTTTCTAATATACATTGATCGTCTGACTTAAATCGGGAGCCTACTACTTTCGACGCACAAACAAGTTATATCAAAGTGTTGTATTAATTTTCAACTCGAGATTATACTTCGGTTCTTTGAAATTGAGCTGCTGAGATATTTAATTTATTTCAAATACCATCTTATATTTTTCTCTACATTATATATATAAATATTATATAAAATTTATCGCGAGATGCTTAATTTTCAAATCAAATCTGGCGTCGAGTAATACAGACATTCAAGTTTCGAAACTGCAATAGAATTTTATGTTATGAATAGTGCTCTGCTAACGATTTGTAAGTTTATTTTCTTTTAATTAAATTTTGAAACTTTCACAATATATTAATGAAAAGAAAAAAATTATATTTAAATATTCATACGTAAGTCAGTGGGGTTCGAACTCTTTTTTCTCGCACTCTATCGAAAAATTCTGTTAATTTAAATAAAATTAATTTACATTGTAAAAATTCTTCTTTACATAATTAAAAAATGTAAACTTTTCCTTACAATAGGCGTTCATATCGTTCTTTTAAAATTTGAAATTTCGAAATTCAAGCCTTTTCAGCCATTCTTCTTAGCAAGATGGGAATAACATGAGAACCGAATATCTCAGAGTTATAAAAGTAACTAAATATACGTGGATAAATGCAGGATTTAGAATTCAAAATCTTGAATTCCATATGAATATTCTATAATTTTCGGATCAAAAAGTGTTAATCCTTTAAATTGCCACCTTTATTATATTTGGTTTTTTTCTGATTATTGACTTGCAGGGAAATAGGAATTATCAATGTGGAGCCGGAATATATGAGAGGAGATTCCTTTTATAATTTTGACGAGTAAACCAAATGTATTAAAATGAGATTATGAATAAAGCCTTATACTATAGGCAGGTATGGCTGTATAGATAGATATGTAAGAATTTATGGTTATGAATTGCTGATTTATATATTGAACCTCTGTAATTCAATGAAAGGGATAACTAATTTATCTGACTGAAGGCAGAAAATTGCATAAACGGATTTAAAATGCAGTCTGGATTGTTTCATCAAAATTAATAATGAAAAAACCTGAGTTTCATTAGCTCTATCCTTTTCTTGCTCTTGAATCTAACTCTATTTGACCCAGATACAATATCAACGAAACTGAAATATATTTCTCTCTTCTTATAATTCACTTCTACTTTACTTTAATGCTTGTAAATACATAGTACTTTTTATTTCTGTAAACCACCAAGGGTTTTTTTTTAGGTGAAAATTTTTTTAAATATTAATTTAGAAAATAGATTTTTAAATAGAAAAACTCATTAGGACAAAATTTTCTTAACCGAGTTACCGAAACAATTAACTAGGAATATTATTTCATAAATACAAATCCAAAATACATTCGTACGTGCAATAATTAATTAGTTAATTAATAATAAATACTACATGCGCATTTATTCGAAAACTCAAGTAACGCTTTGCGCGCTTACGTATTACACATTAGATCAATGATATTATTATATTGTTTTCAAAGAATGCGAAAAAGCAATAAATTTGATGGAAGTAGTATATGGTTCCACGTAGATATCGAGCTTCATTAGTAATTCATTGCTCACTTGTTGGTTATTTTAATTATATTGCCGCTCATGGTCAACGAAGAGTTACACTATTGTAAATTATAAGCAAAAATATTAGGTATTATATTTTTAATGTACAATAGATATCCGACATTTATAGCGTCCATTGGATTTGAATAAACGCTAATTCACGAGAATCGGTGTTTTCGTATATTATTTTAAATGTATCCAATGACCGTTTGGATGCTTTGGATAAAATATATATTATAGAAAAGAAATGCTGTTCTTTGAAGGAAATTTGATCCTGACTCAAGCGAATATACTACATATATACTACTTGTATAAAGTAGCCATGTTGTATAAAATAATTTAGAGTCCAATTATAGAGTGAGGAGACTTGGGGGCAATAATTTACGTGAATAAATAAATAAATAAATCGCATCTATAATCTTTTGCTATAGTAGGAGTAGACGTGCATTTAATATTTCATTGGCATAGTTAAGCGAGCTTAAGTTAATAATTGTCTGTTTTTACTTTGTCCTTTCCGTTACGTTATATAAGAATATTTATTGGGATAAAAGTATAAACTGCTCTTAATCCGTACTTATAGTCCGCGTTACGATTTTCACAATATATTATTTCCATCGTAAATTGCATTTATGTATAACCGATACTTTGTTTTATTATACGGTAATTTGATTATTTTGACTAAATTTTTTTATATTAACGTATTGTCTGACTTATTGTGACACGTCATTATCGGTAAGCAGCATTAAAAAAATACGAATATGCACAATATTATATTACTTCTTGTACAAGCATAATTAATTTTTGGAACAAATTTTTGGATCTTAAATCTATACGCGTTAAATAGCTATTGATATATTTGTTTTTATTTACACCTTTCTCGTATGTGGTTGCGTGCTTATATATTACTTAGTTTTATTTATCTGACATTTCATTGAGAAGATAGCTAAACTATGCTCAACTGATGAAATAGTACGTGAACGTGATCTTCTTTAATATGGTAAATACGTGCATGTCACAACTTGATCAGTTTGCTGAATCTCCGCTTATCCTATGTATTCATTCATTTTCTTGCTTTTAAGTAAATTAATGTCACTGCATTACCTTTAATCACGTAATAATAAAGATTTCAAATCATTATTGATCAACGGTTGCAATTAAATACATACAATGACTTAGAAACGGATGATTTTAATGGATACGAAAATTGAAATCTAAGGTTCGGATAAGAAATTTATATTAAGATCAGCTTTCCTTTCAATGTATCTACATTGTACAAGTTGTATTTAATGTTATCCGACTAGTTATCGAACTTCTTTTCTTATATTTACGAGAATATTAATTTACTCATTTGAATTACACGTGAAATGTAAAAAAATAAACATTTTTCATGTAGTACTTTTAACAAATGTTTTACAATCTTTACAATTAGTTTGAGGAATGTTGTTATATGTCTTTTGGTTTCAAAAATTGGAACTTTAATATTACCATATAATTTTGTCGTCAATCATCACCTCGATTAACTTTACAAAAGATAATACATCTTTATACGTTTTATACGTTTATTTTAATCGTAACTGCTTATCTTTATATTAATTTGCAGGAAGCCCTTTTCTAATCTTGATATTCTACGGAACTTTTCTAATATTTTATTTTCTGAACTTATTTTTGATTCTCGCCTCATTCCTAATCTATGTAAATTTATCTAATTTCACTGTAGGTCGAATGTTAGATAAAGTAAGCTATTCTTTTATCTTTTGACTCTTCTTCATTCTTCGTCATTCTTCTTCTTCATTCTTTTTAATTCTTTTTAATTCTTCTTCATTGTCTCAGAACTACTTTATATCTAAAACTTTTCTTAATCCTATTAATTCATAATGTAATGTAAACTTTCCCACATGACGTATCTATAATAATAATACTTTTAATGATTCTCACTGATTTCGGTACATTTTTTAAATATTAAAATCCATTTTCGATACTGACGTTCCTTTGTTTTTATTCAATATTAATTGACACTTTTAGTCAATATATTCTTTATGGTAGATATAGTTCATAGAGCAGTCGTTTATCAATGAATCATTTTTTAATAATTAGTATCTATTAAATTTTTCCGTTCCGATCCGTTGAGATCGATGTTTCATTTAATATTTAAATACTATTTCGATAATACATTAGCGATATTACTTCTAAATAGTAATATTCTATTACGTTTTTTTTTTTTTTTGAGAATATTTTCAAAACAAAAAATTTTGTTTTACTCTGATATTAAAAAATTCTGTATAAAAATAGTTTTTCTATCATTTCCTATCAAATTTATTAAATAGCCAAATTATATCTGCGTATTTATGGATCACCTTTTTCCTCATAATATTTTCAAATAATTATTCAAAGTATAATAGTTTTCTTTTTATTTTAATTTGCTCTATTAAATATTAATCCGCCCACTGAAAATAGTTATAATTGAAATACTATTCTAATAAAACGTCGATGCGCTTTAAGCAGCTGTATTATTACAATGAATATTCATTGCTGCAATTTTAATAATTAATCATTTGATTTCTTTATTTCAGTCCTTACCATTTATTAGCTTTATTTTAAATAAAAACAAAAGTTATTGAATTATCATTTTATTCACTTTTGTATTTTTTAAAGTATCCCGTTCCTCTTGTCGAACCCAATTTTTTCATTCGTATCTTAACCTATAACATTCCATTTTATCATTAACAATAATAAAATTTCTCGCTTATCTTCCGTCCATTCAAGTTCCCAGTCATAAATGTAATCTAGATTGTAGGCCATATTGCGAGAAGAATTTTTCTTTCATTCAAATTTAAATTTTTTTCAACTTTTTTTTTCTAACAAAATTAAAAGTAGAAGAGAAAGAGAGATTTATCGCAATTCCGAACCCGAAAATTCTATAATCTTCTTATAATCGTCGGTGATATATTTATGTAGAATTGAAGATGGAGAACAATATGAATCTGTTACGAAGCTTTAATGCCGCATTTATCCTATTGAAACAACACAATTTACGTAATATACAAATCTTATTTAATTCCGGCCCTAAAATTTTCAGCTTATACTTTACGTTATTAAATCATTACAATGACATTTGTTCTCAGTATTTTATATAAGCTTCTACGTAGAAGAAACCCTTCCTTTCTTCGTTTTCCTTTCATCAATTTCACTCTACTGAAATCGTAAAAACGATCGATGGCACGTAAATTTTCAATGGCAATACAACAAGTATAAAATGAAAGACAAAACTCCGTAACACGTAAAGTAATTATCAATCAGTTTAATACTTGAATTTGTCTGTATTAAAATATTTATGCATAGTTTTCTTTATTAGATTTACAAATTGATAATCTACACGGTATATATTTTTCTTTTTAATATCGACTTTCTATCAATAACAAATAATTAGCAAATTGGCAATTACTTTTTTATATGCGAATGGTCGGATGAATGATTTACTGCGCTATGTAAAGTCCTATGAATCGTTAATAAGAACTCGAAGATGACCTTTATAAAGCACTTTATTACGTTTCAGTATTATAGTAGCTAAAGTAATGCAATGTTTATATATATATATATACATGTACGCACACATCTGAGGATTGGATTAAAGAGTTTGGACGTTGGAAGGACTTCTTAAATAGGATTACGTAATTATAATAAAGGAAATCGAAATATATTTTTGAAAATTTAACAACTGTATATAAATCCAGTCGTATAAATTCAAAGTTCAAAGAGGCAAACTTGTTGACGAAAAAAAATCCTCATCCGTCCATAATTTGCATTAACGTTGAAGTTAAGGGGATGTTTGAAACGGATACCAGTGCATCGGAAATAATGAATTATCACTTGTAAAGTAGAGAATTATTGCGTGTGATGCGAGCGCAGGGAGATAAGCTCGAACGGCTCGTGGAAAATACGGGAAAATAAATATCCCGGGGTCTGGGAAAAACGTCAGCACGTGCTTCGGGACTCGGGTATCGGCAGCGAACGGAGTCGTGCGGGCAAAATGGCGAGAGCCAGGATGGCTGGGCTCGCGTCATGCGCGGATGGACGAAGTGTCCCGGAGGTCGGGAAATGGGCTAGTAAAAGTAGGGAAAGCCGAAACGCTTTCAGCTGTCGCTGGCCTCGCTCCAACAATAGCGTAGTGAAAGTCGGGGGCGTTGTTCCGAGCGTCGGACTCCATCTGGCCTCTCACCCTCTGGGTGGCTGGGGGTAGCCGGGGGTAGCCGGGGGTAGTCGGGGGTAGCCGGGGCTGACCGGGGGTAGTTAGTTAGCTTCTGCTCTCCTCGGATTTGTTGAATGAGCAGCTGATCACAGCTTTGGTAGCTTTTTTTTGCTCCTTTTATATTTCAAATAATATCCACCCTCCCTCCTTATCCCCTCAGCAATAATTCGAAAAGATTCGGGGCTTCATGGATTTTAACGCGATATACCTGCCGACTTCGAAAATTAACCACCGACTTTTATGGACGTATTATCGTGTGCCCATCGGCATTGAACAAACATCATTAAACATAAATTCCTTATTGAGTATAACATTTTATTATAATTGAAGTTTATAATCTTCGTTTTTTTTTTGTTTTTTTTTGTTTTTTATTTTGTTTTTAAATACAATATCATCGTTCGGAAGTAATTTGTTCGTTTATTTGATTCTCAACGGTACACTTCACGCTTCCGATGTATCCTCGAATACATTTTCATTCGTTTTTTCTTGTATTCATTAATTTTTCATTTTTTATCGCTTAATTTTCGGGAATACCAGAGTCTCTTTAGGAAATCGAGCACTTTTGTACTGTTATTTTCAATAAAAATCCGACGCGAATAACTTAACGCAAATGCATTATTCCATTACTCAAAATGCTATTATATATAAGTGAAATAATATTCTTCGGGAATTCGCCTACTACGAAAATTGCTTTCATACATGTAGTAAATAAAGTTTGGCTATATAAACCGAAACAGATATAATCGATCCATGACTACGTTTTACTTTCAGTTCGATGGCTTAAATTTCTTCTCTTATGTGAGCTATTTTCAAGCTTTTATCGAGTTTCGTAATTCATTCGTTCAAGTATATAATTTTATTTATATACATATCCTATGAGTATAAGAAGGAAAATTCTATAAGAAAAATTCGAAATCTAGTTATATCGATAACGAAAATATTTCACCTGTTTTTTTAGGACTGTCATTTTAATTCGATAGCATTAAGTACTTAATTTTACTTAAAATGTTAAAAAATTCAAACTTCTTATCAAAAATATTAATGTTCTACTTTAAAATGTTTTGCTACTTTGCTATAAATTTTCGTTTAAGTAAGCGTGACATAGCCAAGAGATATTATGCACCGTCACACGGTATTTATTTAATGAATAATCTTTTGATGTTAATGCAGAGCGAACGCTACTTCAAAATACAACAGCCTCGACTTACGGGTAATTGAAAAAAAAAAAATATATATATATATGCATTAATTATGATGAATAAGATAGAGGTTAAATAGAGATGAGTAATGCTTAAAAAAAAAATTATATAAAATAAAAGGATTTTGTACGTTTGAGAAGACAAAAGATACAATTCACGTGACTTGTTCATTGTATGTTTGCAAATGACTCTGAGGGTTTTAAAACTAATCTCTGGATAAGAACAAATAAACTCGAAAATTCGTTAGATAGCCCGAGTTTTATCATAAAATCCTGCTCGTTTCTTTTTTCTTCTTCTTCTTCTATTTTTTGTTGTTGTTGTTGTTGTTGTTGTTGTTGTTGTAAATTCCAAGACTTGAAAATAAAAGTGAGATTCCTGAGACTCGATAGAAATCGCATCGGCAAGAGTCACATAATAATGGAGCGGGAAAGTCCCGCCGAGCGGGAGTGTTGAATGGCCGATATCTGAAAATTGACCACAAGTATTTGTCGTAAGCGTTTGTCCGGCTAATCAGATACGCTCGCCGTAAGAAAGCTTGAGTTTCTTATTTCTCGGCGACGACGAGGCCTCGGCGAGCCTTTGATTTCCTTCGCCGGGAAGTTTTATTGGCTCGATTATGTATCAGAGGGAAGGAGGGAAGTGTAGAGTAACGAGGAGAGCCAAATTTTTCAGACCGCTCTGATAATAGATTTTCGAAGAATGGCCGGATTCTTTCTCTTTGAAATGCTTTTCTTTAAAGTTAAGAATAGTTAACTGCGCTCCTATTACTTACTCTGCTACGTTTAAAAAGAACCACGCTCCCCTGTTATATATATATTTTTTCCTTCTTCTTCTTCTTCTTCTTCCTCCTTTTTTTTTCTTTTATTTTTTTTTTCCCCAAAGTATTAAGCGGCCCGTGTGAGTTTGTTTACAAAATTTCAGAGCATCGGCATTTATTTTTAAAACAGGTTCAAAAACATGTTCCGACGATTCTTCTCACCTTAGGATAATAGCCGCGCAATACGATCTGACGATGACCTACGCGTCCGCACGAAAAATACCAATACGATTTCGACTTTACGAACGGCCCGAATCTTTCAAATTCATTTCATAAGCCATAAAATTGAAACTTATTATCGATTGTTACTCTTCTTCTTCTTCTTCTTCTTCTTATTATTATTATTATTATTATTTTGCCACTGATTTTTTCTTTAATTATACAAGGTGCACGACGGACCTATGCCGACTAGCGTAACAAGTTATTTTCCTTTCTTTTTAATGTTTTAAGAACGTAATTGATATTTAAACGTATAGTTTGTCATTTATTTCTTATTCTCGTGGACATAAAAACTCTTTTATCAAAGAGGGTTATATAAAGACCTCGAAATATCAATTGCCTACGATTTACTCTGCGTAAATGAGGTTTGTAAAATAAGACTCGTACGAAGAATATTTTCCTTAAAGTCAAAACGAAGTTCAAAAGATCCTGTAAATAAATAGTATTTTATTAGATACGTAGTTTTTAATGAAAATCATCAATAACACTTATATACGTTATAATAAAATCAAAACTTTTCTATTATCTTTTTCGTAATTGAAATGCCAATCCTTGTTAAAAATTTTTAATTGTTTACGTTTAACTAGATTTTACTAAAGCGAAGCAACTAAAAAGAACTTGAATCTACTTCGATTACATTTTACCACAATCGTAATCAAATTAGAAAACTTCGAATAGTGTATTTGATTATTATAGCGATTGAAATTAAATATTAGTGACTCATTTTGTTCAATTTTTGTATAATAACCAACACGTATAATACGCTTACATTGATATTTTGAGCTTATAGGTAACTTTTTTCTTATTTATAATTGAACCTTTAGTTAGTAGAATTACAATGTTATATATATATTTTTTTTTTATTTTTATATGAAATAGTTTATTAAATATTTTCATTCTTTTCCTCTCACAAAAAAAACAAAAAAACAAAAAAAAAATCAAAAGTAAAGAATAAATAATCAAAATTCTGAAATGCACATAAAAGTAGTCATAAAATAAAAAGTAAGCGACACTATTGTTTAAAAGGTACATTGAACATAAATTATATTAAAATTTTATTAGCGTTTAAAAATAGTTTTAAAAGTACAGATTTTTTAATTTATTTTATTAGTTTTTCATATTTACTGACATATTATCTTCCGTTGGCTTACATAAGAGTATATAAATTTATATTCTTAATGTAGGCACATAAATCTTGAAATTAGGTACCCTTTTAATTTCGGATTTATAAAATTATGATTCTTCAAAATATATAAATATATGTTTACAAATGTTATATATTCAACTGATTATGACTAAATTCATATAAATAAAAATTGCGATAACGTATAAAAAATAGAAGAAAATAAAATTTATGTATAAAAAATAAAATAAAAAATAGAATAATAAAAGATAAGATTGTTAGGAATTTATTATTGTATTCAAATGAAGTCCTATAATAATCTGCGTATATAAATTAAATTTAATAAACAAATAATTGGAATGAAATGTTTTGAAAAAGGCTAAAGGAGAATACTGATGGAAACTATAAATACTTTAATAATTTTTAATTACTTCGTATGCATTACTAAATATTCCTTTGTAATTCTAGTTAATAAATTTTGTTAATAAATAGTTTTGTTTGTAGCTAATAAATAGTTAATAAAGATTGTACATTAACGTATTTTATTGATATTAAAACTGTTTTTAATTAAAGTTGCAACTAGTATTTATTATAATGCTTGGCTTTTTATTTAACGCGGAGCTGATACAACAGAAATATTTGAATAACAAAGTCCTAATATATCAGAAGCGCAACTTTATGTTTATGTATGTATCTGTATGCCGAGTTTCTAAAGTTCGCAATGAAGTTTGCAAGATTATAAATTCAAACTAATACAAACTGATATTTTATCTTTTGCACAACATTCACAAGTATCTTTCTAACCTAAATTTGTAGTTATAAACAAAAAAAAAAAAAAAAAAAAAAAAAAAAAAAATCGATAGAGAAATCCCGTAATATTTTAAAATGTTGGTAAGCGAATAATCGTCGTTGACGATTTGCAATAAAAGTTACGAAAGAAGCCCGGCTAATGGAATCTCGTCGGTCTCCTTTTATTTTTCAGGTTACGATTCGATGATCGTTAGCAGGTTGAAAAGGAAGGGCTGAAACTTTTCTCATCTGGCAATGACTCCGGCGGCCAGCGGACCAACGCCTAGACAAGGACTGAATAAATGCAAGACATTTACCACCGGTCGTAGCGAGGACCGTATAGATACGACTCGGCTCCACTAACACAGCTACGAGTGTCTCGATTTGGAAATAAAATTAACCGTTCCAAAGGAAATCGGATTTCGTATCGAAAGGTTCGATCGACGTTCAGTGATTAGAGAGTGGGAGGGGGGGAAGAGAGAGAGAAGAAAAAGTGTCGAAAGGGAAGGTCGAGGGACAAGGGCTTGTAGAGTATTTAACGCTCGAGCTGGGGGTGGGGAGGAAAAAAATGAACGAACTTCTCGAAGGCTTTGAGGGAAGCTCTCGAGGTGACCGGGCTGTGATAGTATAGAGGAGTTGCGCGAGAGATTTGGCGGAATACCATTGTGCAGAGACAAGAGCGAAAGCAAGAGCGAAAGGATGCTTTTACCTCGGAGATGGACATCGGCTAGATGATAGAAGAATCCCGGCTACGGGGATGAGGCGCTAGGGAGATGCCGAGGTCCAAAAATGGATTGGTTGCCAGGTTGGCTCAGGTAGCCAAAACCCAAGGAAACAAAAAATACAAGCAAAGTCTGAGGATTATTTACAAAAATCCTAAATCACGGACCACGTGTTATTTATTACAATTATTTATTGTACTGTCGTATCAAGCAATAAGCTTATAAATAATGAGCTTAGAAAATAAATTATTACTATTATTGTCGTTATTATTAATACAATACGATACGTTGTATTAAAGAAGTAAATAAGGGGGAGAAGTTTACGAGGATGAATAGGTGTTCCTCCTCGCGGAATTCTCTCGAGGGAATCCTAATAACGGACCGCGCAATATCAATGTGAACGGCAAGGACTCGCTAACATATCTGCAACAGCAAGTAATACAAGGAGATGCACTGTACAAAGGATAAAGAGTTGTAAACAGAAAGAAGAAGAAGAAGAAGAAGAAGAAGAAAAAAATACAAAAAAGAAAAGACTGAGACTAATTTGAATATCGGAGCGCTGCATTTTAATTTGACTTTGTGACTTTGTGACCGCGAGTCGCCTCTCGCTCCTCAGTATCGCTCTCTTAACCCGTATAACCTAATCGGCGAGGGCTCACCGACATATCACTAAAAAAAAAAAAAAAAAAAGGATCATTGATATCAAAGAAAGCAAATCAAATGGAGGATCAAGATAATTATTTGGCTAGTGACAGTCGCGGAAGTGCGAGGAAACATGTGGGAGTTTAGTGTCGCGATAAAGTGATTTAAAAAAAAAAAATCCGGAATTCTAGTGGTGATTGGAGTAAAAAAGTGTGCTACCCCGACCCCTTCCCGGAATATAGATGGGCCAACCAGGGAGGCTGTGAATCCTCGGTCCCCGTCGAAGATGTAACCGACTCGGCAGCCCTTCGTCGTCTGCCACCCCCTCCCCCCTCCCACCTTCGAGTCACTTCGTCGCGGAGGTGAAGCGCGAAGCAGACTTCCCGCGAGGCAGAAATGGGTTGCGGACAGAGCAAGATCGTCAACCTCTATCCGAAAAACAAGAAGAACAAGAGCGGCGGATCCAAGAGGAACGGACTATCCCTACGTAAGTCAGAAATCTTAAATTATGCAACTCTCGTCCGTTTAACGACTTCGCCCGTGATCCATATAGCGTAGCTATTTTTACCCAAGCCCCGATCATCGATCTGCAAGTAATGACTTTCACATCCTGACCGAGAGGCATTCGCGAAAACTCCGGCTTATTTATTTATTTATTTGTTTATTTATTTGTTTATTTATTTATTTTCACTTTATCGGAAAAATCTCAACTATCCGCGTCAAAAAAAAAAAAACAATTATAATACAAGAGCTAGTACTGTAAATTAGGTTCATTACCAAGTTTATTCAATCGTTATCAGGGTACGGATTGAGCAGCTCCTTAGAGTATACAAAAAAGCTACACGCCCCTAGATCTTTATGGATCTCTCGTCGTCATTGTACGGAAAACATAATAAGATCTATTTATTAGCAGTATATGCAAAACATGTTGGATAGAATGAAGATCAACGTATTTCCTTTCATCAGTTTTATTTATAAAGAAAAGCTTAATGGAATGTCCGTAGATTATAAAAATACGTTAATTAAATATTAAGTTATTTTAGCGATAAAGTTTATAAAGTATATAATTTTTCTTGACCTTACGAATATTTAAAATAAATAAGTTTTATTGCTATTGTTACAAATATCTCCTAAGAATAATATTCGATAGAATTTATCATTCCTAAATCATTGTATTGCTTACTATAGATATTTTAGGGAAATGTTATCCACATAAATGAGATTTATTTCCTTTTCCGTATAATATATAATACAGATTTATTGGGGTTTCATAATCTTATATTTATAAACGAATATTATGTAAACAGTACAGATTAGCCTTATAATTATTATTTTATTTTTATTTTTTTTTTTCACTCAAGTGGTTTATCCAATCTTAATGTTAAAATTAAATGTTGTACAGCAAGAATATATTGTTAAACATTATAGCTGAATTATTTTTACACTTACTATTTATATTTTCAATGTATAATTACGAAAGGAGCTAAATTTTTGAATAATTTTTTTCTTCCAATAAGAGATTTATGCCCACCGGGTAACTGTAAATTATCATAAACATTAATTCAATTTTAATAGCACGAGTATCCAGGTAAAATATTTTGTGTAAATCTGTATAAAGGTATCGTTCGGCGCTCTATTCTATAGATAATAATATAAAATAATAGTTGTATTCGTCAATGGAAAGTAAATATTATTTTGATTATCATTATGATTATGACAACGTGGGAGATGCGCTATTCGTTTGTTTAATAAACTCCGTTTTTATTTTCATCCAAAATACTTAATAACTAAAATATTTAGCTACACCGTACTTCACTCACATATAACGGATAAACGATCTTCAATACAATGAAAATACTTAATTTCTCTACTGTATTTTTCACTCGTCTTTGTTACACTTGAAATTGTCACTCTGACTTTATTGATACAATCGAACCTCTCTCTCTCTCTCTCTCTAATGGACTGGATTATTCGTGTCCCATTATTTATATTTATTTGAATAGTTGGTTTTCTTTTATGATTATAGTTTTAGATTAATAATATTTGTATTCCAATAAAGATTGCTTTAAAAAATTACGCTCATTACGTACTGTACTGCAGCTGTACTTTATTCCTGATACACACACCAGTTCGCTGAGAAACTAATTATTTTAAATTTACGTTAATAATGAAGTATTATCGATTACTTTTAATAATAGATTATTCGCGCGGCCCCGCTTTTTTGTTGATTAAATATTTAATTCAAGATCGAGGCAATGAAGCGAAATTCATTTAGCGACAATTAGTTTTTAATTAATTAAAGAATTTTCAATCTCTCTTTGTTTATATTTGCATTGCTTGGGTATAATTGAAGAGATATTTTAAGAGATGAAATAGACGCCTCTTAGTCTATACTAACTATCAATTTTGTTAAGATGTTAAGAATTACTGGAAAATCAGAAAATTTATAAATTTCCTAATTTAATATTTTGCAAAGACACAGCCGACTTGGTTGGTCCTTCATTACATCCGTCGTCCCAACTGAAACTCGGTAAGAGCTGCACGACACAAATTGTTCCTATTTAGTCTCATTTAATTTGTGAACTCGTCAATTACTTGACTTTAAAAAGAGCGTAAAATTCATTGCAGCCAACTGCGGGCTTAAGCCTATTATTACAATTATTATTCAGAATTTTAGAAAAAGCAGGGCCACTGCTCGACTCGAGAAATGTGAGAATAAAAAGTTTTCACTGAAGGAGACAATCTTTTAGCGAATTCCATATAAATGATAAACCAATTTCGTTACGAGTTTACATTTTCGGATCTCGATGTAACCGCGTTCCGTCTCGGCAGATCGAGCGTCTACGTAAGATGTAAGAAACGCTCAAGCATCTCGAAAATCGAATCGAATTTCAATTACGTCGAATTTAAAGTGAAACACTTTCATTCGTTTTTTCGCGCAGCTCATTCGATTCGCAGATATCACAACAAACTTCATAGCTTGTCGAGATAGTCCCTTAGCTTCGACCTTCCATCCGCATATTCGTTTACATCCGTGCAGATACTGACAATTTCAATGACTGGAATTTTTACAATTGCCCTGTACACGCGGAGTGTGTGCAAAACTTCATCTCCTACACCGAGATTTTCTCGTTTTAAAGGCCTTTTTTACCCTTCGCCCCTTTCCTCTCATTAAATTGTATGCTCGTGATATAAAAATTTGACTTTATTTGCCACAAAGTAAATGAAATTGCACGTTACATGAAAGAAATGACATCTAGGTAAATAATAATAATAATAATGACCAAAGATTTTTACAGGATAAATTTTAGAGGAAAACCAACGTCTCTTTTAAGTTTAATGGAGAAATTTACGAGTTTAAAAAATCTTAATTTTAATTTTTCACGTGAGATATTATTAACGAAATAATCCAACTACGTTGTATAAAATTTAATTTAATATCCTTTAATATCCAAGCAATTGCGTTGTATTTATCTAATTTATTCAATAGCTTTACGTCATCTCTGTCGCTTAGTTACTGCATACTTTCAGTGAAAGAATATTTCGAAACTTAAGCGAAATATTATAATAAAGCATAGGCGATCGAGACATCTGAATTCATCAATCTTAACATAAATGGATCGGATCTGAATCGATATACTCGTTAATCCTTCATTTCGTACTTTTAATCCGTGATCGAGAATCGGATAAGCTTAGGTCAACAAAATGTCTATAAATAATCTCGAAAGATAATAATCAAAATAATGTTATACATTATGCATATAAATATTCCACCGGCCATATCGGTTATCTTTTTGTATTGGATCCCGATCGTGTAGATCGTGAACGCGATGGCGCACGCGAAAAAAAGACTGGGCCAATATTTTTAATTCGAGAGGCGTTAGGTGCGCCTGTGTGCGTAAGTTGAGCGTGGAAAAGTACGATGTGTATTCTCCGTTCAAGAATCACTCAAATCTCCAAGATAAAAAAGTCGAGTTTCAACCTTATGCATGTAATATACATATACGTATGACATGCACACACGTATAAATACGTATAAATAACCTGAAAAAAATAAATAAATGAATTTCAATTATCGGCGAATCGAAGCCCGACGTTATCCTCCACCACCCCGTCGATGGTAACCGCCGACATTTTTAGTTATTTTCATTCTCACAATTCATAGAAGGTAATTCTATACTTGCCGCAGAGCGGGTATCATGATACATTTGTAATATAAAATTTGTGTTGAAGCGATAGGAGGAGGCTCTTATCAATGTGTCGGAGCATATGTCATTGTTCGTGCATCAGTGCATCTACGTGTGCACATATTTTTCATTTCTTAATGATTGTAGCGAATTGGATTTACTTTTAACGTATTGGCGATAAGGAAATTTACGTTTTCGACTATAATCGTAAATAGTGCAATCGTTGTAATATTGTAAAGAGTTTGTTAAATACACCTTCTTTTTTTTTTTTTTTTTTTTTTCAATACAATTGAAGGCCTTCGAATCCATTCTCAACTCTTTTTGTCCTTCAAAAACTGTAATTAACATAGATAAAGTCAGCAAACGTTAATATACAAAGACTTCCTAACCTAAAGTCGTATCAAACTTGTGACACTCTTTTCGCTAATGTATGCGATGAATGGGTTTCAACTTAACTTTTCATCTCTAAAACAAAAAAAATATTTCCTTACGTATCCTAATTTATAATATATTTAATTCTTAAAATAATCATCCCACATACAAAAGTAGAAAAATTACCTTAGCATCTAAATAATTATATGCTTAATAATAACAATAACAACAATAACGACATTAGCAAGAATTATAATGAAAGTAATAATAAAAGTAACAACCATAACAATAATAACAATAATTACAATAATAATAATACTTTTGAAACGCAATTACCGAAACAATTACTCAGTAGTGAGTTGCTCTGAAGAAGTAAAACTTCTTATAGCTAAACAATATACGAACTATATTTTGAGAAGGCTTTTTTACGATCCCGGTTAACTTTTTCGATCCGCTTATGACACTTAAAATAAAAGTCTATTCAATCTTTTATGATCATTATACTGAACTTTGTAATATAAAATTCTTGACACTCCGAGTAAAAATTTCAATTTTTATTTACTTCTAACCATTCTTGAAATATTTTACATATTTTAGACGTGCATTACTCTGCATATTAAAGAATCGGTACAAATTTTTTAACTTGAACAAAAGCTTCTTAAAAGTTTTAAAATAAAAAAAATATATTACTTCCATTTTATTTGAAGGAAGAGTAAATATTATTCATATTCTATTCTTCCTTCTCATAAATAACTGTGCTTTACATAATTACATTAAATCAATATACTTTATTGAAAGAAACTAGTTCTTAAAGATATGCAATCAATTTTAATATATTTTACTCTCTCTCTCTCTCTCTCTCTCTCTCTCTCTCTGAAAATAAATATAAACATGTATAATTGCACGTACGCGTATACGTCTTACAGAATATTTGGTTAAATTTGCAAGTTTCGTAGACACATTTTTTCTATAAATATTGATATTTACCAAAACAATAATATTCAATTTTATTTATCTTTTTTTTTAATGCACAATTACAAAAGTAAAGGAGACAAAATTAAAAAAAAAAAAATCAAAAAAATACAAGTTTCTACAAGTATATTCTGATGCAATAAAGAATAAAGATTTATAACCTGTTGATTGATTTTTATCCTTTTCAAATACAAATTTAAATATTTTTCATCCCAAGTATATACGTCTGCGTCAACTTTATTGTTGTTTTTCTTAATTGTATGCGCAGGATTTTTTTTTTTTTTGGAATATTTGAGAATTTTTTATAATTTACATAAGATCATAAATTTCATATTTTAAAAATCAGATGCATAATAATATATAATTTGTCAGGATGAGCGAGCGTGTCTATAATCCGAATAAAGGAAGTACAAAGGAAAACCGTTTTGTATGTTGAAAATTTTTTCTCTTTAATGTAACTCGAGACGAATTTATATCTCCTGGTGATCCGGACTGGGTCAGTCAGTCTCATATATTTCGAACGTTTTCCAAGAGATTTCCGAACTTGGCCGGACGCTACCGCGCAAACACGTTCGCAATCATTCCACATATCAATCGCAATTATTTATTTCTCTCTCTCTCTCTCTCTCTTTTTTTTTTTAACCGCTCTTAGCTTTCCCGAGGGCTGATTTTATTTACATGCTTTGTATAAAACACGTGCGTTCGGCTTACGATTCCATCTCGATCGTTTATAATTTTTATTATGTAATTCTATATACATTTACACGTACAATTATTATATTTGTAAGTAATAAAAATTTCTGTGAAACCTTTATCATCGTATTTCTTTTTATTTAGCTGAAACACGATGAATCCAATTTGCAGGCATAGTTGAATTTCAGGCTTAATCATTAATTAATAACGTATTTTCTCTTATAATTGGCATTTGGTTTTGACAGTTTTGACTATCAGATAATATTCGCACGATTGTGTTTCAACGAAATTAACTATTACAGAAGCAGCTACATAAGAAGGCGATAATTTATTTTCTCCTATTATGAAAAAAAAAATACATTTATTATTTCATACGTAGTACATTAAATAATTAAAAATATTGAAAATAAAATATTTATTTTTATTCCTTCTGAAGGTCGTACGCTTTGCCTTAAACGTTTCACTGTGAAATCTATTTTATCATACGAAGAAAATTTATTGCTACAACAACATATTATCGGCATTTCCGATGCATATACATAAGAAACTAAAATAACGATCTAAATATACACACACTATCTAAAGGAATTTCGGATCGAATTTACCAGCACGGACAGATGCTGTCTACAGATATTTTCGCGGCAAAATTAATAGCGATTATAAAGAGCAGCGGGAGTTACGTATACGTAGTAATTTATTCTATGATGAAAAATTCAGCGAAGCCGATTTATTTAACGATTGGTTCAACGACTTTTCTAACGAATGAAAAGAAAAGGAAATACTTCAATCAGCTATTAATTATCCAAGCTAATTATTATTGTTTTCGTTCAATGCTTGCAATAGTTTCTTATCTTCTTGAACCTCGAGCGTTGATAAATCTACGTAAATACATTCGAAATAGATTCCGACAATGAATTACGCACTCATTTATGTAAATGATTTCTTACTGCTTACGCGATAATTTGTATTTGTACGTAAGGATGGGCATTTACAAAAGGATTCACCAGGTCCCAATACTTTGTAATATTAATTCTTTCTTCAACAGTGGTATAAAAAATATCGCCACTACTGCTACTACTTCGACTACTAATGACAATAACAATAATATCGATTGGATTGCGATGCTGCGACAACGTGTTCGTAAATACAATTCGTTATATTAAAACGCATATTAAAAACGCAGTGGTCGATAAGCAGCGAAATTCTACATTTAATTCGCATCTATTTTTGAACATAAAAATTGGGTCGACTAACGTGCCTAAGATATTTATACGAAAAGTTAGTTGTTCGTTGACGTTCGGTTGCGCGACGCTAAATACGTAAAATTTCATACGGATAAAGTAAGAACTCTTCGATAAAACGGACCTTTGCTAAAACCATCTCGTTCCTCTATAGGAAAGGAACGAAAAGGGTTTAAAAAGAAAAAAGAAAAAAAAAAAAAAAAAAATTAATAAATAAAAGCGGAAAGAGGAACAAAAGTTAAAATATGTAAATTTTATAATATATTCTGAGTGAAAGAGTAAAGGTACGTCGAGATAATTTCAATTGGAGAGCGTGTCGTCAGGGAAAAGCTTTATTTACACGACATTTTATTTTAAGCTCCGAAGAGTTTTTAAGATGAACAAAAAAAAAGAAGAAGAAGAAGAAGAAGAGGAAGAAGCAAATCTCGCCCGAGCAGTGGCGACGCTCTTGTCTACTTTTTTCTCTCGTAGCACTTTTTACTTCCATGCGACATGACAATGTAACGCAGGGGCTGGAGAGGGGGGGGGGAGGATAAAATATATGATAACCGTGAATGGCCGTAACGAGGGGATGCGGGGGGGGGGACGCGGAGGCGAGGCAGTGACGCTGGTAAAGAGCAAGAGAGCAGGGAGCTCGAGTCGGGCGAAAGCGCGGACAGATCGCAATTAGAAGAATAATTTGTGTCAAAGAGCCAAGCGGAGGTTCATCTTTAGCGAGACGGCGCGAAGGGACGAAGGGGCTCGGCGGGTGAGGTGGGGTGGGGGGGATGGCGGAGGGGATTTTATAAATAAATAACGAGTAGGCGCCACTTTTCCGTTCCGGCGCGGTTACGTGTCGGCCAGGGAAAGTGAAGAAATAAATAGCATAGGACGGTTGCCGGGGTGGTAGGGAGGCCGGGGGTGGGGGAGCCCTGGCAGATAGGTGAAAAAGTCACACGAGACATTGGGAGGAAGTCGTGGGATGAAAATGACGGGGCTTTAATTGCAAATTGATTTTGCCAGTAAAAATAAAAATTCGCCGAGCCGCGCCAGGACGACCAGGACGGTCACACCGGTCAACTCGTCCCCTCTCCCCCGATCCCCCGATCCCTTGCTTATCTCCCGACAAAAAGTTAGTCGACGTACGCCATCGACGTTTCTAGGTCGCTATCTTCTTCTTCCACCTCCACACCTCCACACCTCCACATCTCCACCACCCCCCTCCCACCGCTACCACACGTATATCACCGCGTGTCACCGGCTCCGTGCCCGCCCCGTCCCCCCGAGCGCTTTTGTCCACGATCACGAAGACTCGGGCGAATGCGCTCCTTGGTTGTGAAAAGGCTTCGCCGAGCTGAGCGGCCCTCAACTGCGCCGCAGATCCGCGAAACTGGGACAGATTTTGACTCTTTTTTTCTCCCCGCCGCTCACTACCCACCTCCTCCTCCTGTCTTATTCGCGTTGCCCCCGAGCCCTGGTCCCCGACCCCTGCCGCCGCAACTACGCCGTGACAGTCGATTGCGTTTTCGTTCGAATGTGAAATCATAAGAAGTGGATCTCACGCAAAAAAAAAACTCCGCGTCGTTCGTGCCTGGCTTCACTTTTACGCTAATTATTTCCCGGTTTTATCCTCTCTCTCCCCCCCACCACCCTCCCTCGGGCTCCCATCCACGGCAACCAGTGCACATACATACAAACAACATGCACCTCGAGCCCGCTCACTCCACTTCTTTTTTTCTCCTTCGTTTTTTTCTCCTTTACATGTCCACGGATTGTTTTTCGTTGTTTTTCGTTGTTTTTCGTCGTTTTTCGTCGTTTTTCGTCGTTTTTCGTCGCTCGGTTGCGAGACCGACCGCTCGACTATTCCAGAGGCCAAAGAGGACACAATTGCGATTCTCAGGTTAATTACAATTACATGAGCGGGGCCGATTCAATCGCATTCCCATAAATATTTCTCTTTTAACATGCATTCCTCCATCGATTGCGCCCAATCCTCTGATTAACATTTTCAACGCCAATGCAATTCGCATTCCCACAACGCTTACGAATCCAAAATTTATATAATTATTCATAAAAGGCCAGAACCTAATCGATTCGCTCTTTCCTATGCAATGTCAACGCGAATTTAGCTCCATCCGAACTTATTTGCATCTTCTGCTCTTTCGTGAATAAATAAAAATTCTATTTTATTTACTCTTCCATTTATTGCCGATCGCGGTTGCATTCGATGCGCGCTATTGCGGCTAACGTCTTGCGAATAACGTCAACATTTAACGCACATGCATTTATTAATTACATGCATCTGAAGCCGAAGGATTGAATTACAGAAATTAATACAAGCGCGGTCACTTCGGACCAAATGCAATTTTAAATGTCGGAAAAACATGGTATTTCTTATTTACAAACACGATTCGCTCATTATCGATAATTACATCAAACAATAACAATAAATTCGAAGGTGTAAAGAAAAATACGATATACACGTTGAAAGTTAAATATTTACCCGATCTCTCCGATTGATCAAATATATTCAATGCGAATCGCAATCTCAATGCGTAATAAAGAAAATCATGTAATTAAGTGGCCCGATAAAGACAAACGATAATGTCTATATTTAATTTAATCGGACGACTGTCGTTATTATAGTGCCGATATCTAGATATTATCTAGAAATTATCTAGAAATTATCTACATAGAAAATAATGTTGTAACATATAATGTAACATTGAGCAACGGAAATGCCAAACGTCTGTCCCGTTCAAGCCTCATAAAATTATAATAAATTATAATAAATTTGGATGAAATTTTTTTGTAAAAGCAATATTTTAGCGAAAGCAGTAGAGACCTTTTAGGTAAAGGCGAGCCTGAATTCAAGCTCAAATTGATAAACTTAATTATCATGCGCGCATGAATCCATCATCTTCGTCAGAAGGCTCGTACGCGGGCTCGTACGCGGGCTCGTACGCAGGCGCGTGCGCTCTCGCATGCACGTATATAGGACCGGGAGCACGTCTCGTCGTTTTAAAATAATAATAATTGTGTTTACGGAGTGTATAGCGCTCTTATTTTGTAATACCTGAAGCTCGTAATAATAATACAGTCGCCAAGTGGGCATTATTGTGCATTATCGATTGTGCATGGAAAAATACGAGAAAGTTCACGATAAGTAATAATAATGCAGCGTATTAATACAGAGTAAACATGATAAATCAGCAGTCGCGGAAGTTAGGTATTTAAAATTTCTTGTTTTGCAAAACACGAGAAACTACGTTTCGCGTAAAATGTTCACAGCCGCTTTTTATCGAAAACAATGAAGACTCGGGAGATTCGGAAGGTTTATTTTGAGGATTTGACGGAGAGCAGGCCGAGGCGACAAGGACAGAGAGAGAGAGAGAGAGAGAGAGAGAGAGAGAGAGAGAGAGAGAGAGAGCGTCACTTGCATAAAATACTAGGACGGTTCTGAATTTCAGAGAAGGCGAATATGCCGCTAATTAATTATTATGTTAATTAGCTTCGCGAGGACGAGAGGGCGAGAGTCGGAGAGGCAAGACGGGGGACTGCGGAGGGAGCTGGTTTAAGAAAAAGGATTAAGATCTCGGGCACGTGGCCTTGCGCCTCGTGACGATGACGAGCCCGAGCTAGCCCGATACGAGATAAGCCGAAGAGCCTCGACGATGAGTCCTCGACGCACGGGAGCTCGGCCCCCCCGCGGGGTATCGTCCCGGGGGCCATTGGCTCCGGCAGCCCGACTGGGACAGGGAGGGGACGAATGGGGCGAGGTGGGGTGGGGTCAGAGTCGACTACGTACGTGATGCCGGTCCCGTAGAGCCCCGGGCTGCCCCCTCCCGCCGTCAGAAAGTGGGTGCGTGCGGGCGCTCGGCCCCTACTACCGGCGCGACGGCGACGACGTTGCCCGACCTCCCGGCTCAGTGAGCCAGCGCCGTTCGGACTGACTCGAGTGCGCGGCCGCAGTCGCGCGTCCTGGTGAACGTCTGCCGCGAGTGACCGGCAAGCAAGCAATCCTGGCTGTCAAGGGGAAGCGCACGGGTCTCGGTACCAGAATGTGGCTCAAGATTCTGCGCCAGAACATATCTCACCTTGCGCGACGAGCTAAAGGTACGGGTCACCACCCCCTTGACTCAACGAGGGGGAAGAAAAGCTCGGCCCTTACTTTTCTTACGTATCCCCGACGACCCTTCGAAATGCGAGTTCTTTTAACGCTCGTTCGTTACACCGCTCCGTTCGCTCGCCAGCCCCTACCCTCCTCCCAGCATCCCCTCTCCCTCCTCCCTCCGCCATCCCCTCTCCGCCACGCCGCCCCTCTCCGCCAACGCCACTGCCCTTGAGACTCTTTTTACTTCTTGAGATGCATTTATTTTCTGTGACCCCCGTATTTTTTTTTCGGGACCAGCTCCTACGATATTGTTCCCGCGTTATTATTATACCTTTGATAATAACAAAACTTTGAAAGCACCTCCAGTACTGAGAATTTTTCATCGTAAAATTATTCTTATCATTTCGTGTAAGTAAACGTCAAAATAATCAAACCGGCCATTTCTCGCCTTTTCTTTTATATTTGCACAACTAGCATATTGCAATAATTGAAAAACGCTATTTTTATCGTCTATAACTATGATTTTGCTTTCACCGTTACGTTGATATTATTCACACGGTCGTATTTACGAAAGAAAAAAAAAAAAAAAAAAAAAAAAAAATTCACCCGCCTTGTAATGATAAAAATAATGGCATTCTGAGCGAGCATTGCATAGATTGTTTAAAGTAATTTGAACAATCGGTTTGCGCTTGTCAAGTTTCTTTGTTGCCCATCTGTATTATCGTTGTCGAAAAAAAAAATCAAGCTCTCGAGCCTCCATACGCAGTTGTATAAAGAAATATTTGACTCGAGATTCGTTGCGTATCGAAAGTATTTGGACGTTTTGTTTCGGCTGACTTTACAGTGCAACGGTTCAGGAATTTGTTTATTTATTATAATTTATTACGTTTCTCATACGCGCGCGGCAAGATCTTACTTGCTTTTATACGTCTGACAAAAAAGGGTATTTTAAATAGTCAATGAGAATCTTTAAATCTGTCGAACTTGTTGTGAATCAACTCGATCGCTGAATAATCACTCGCCACGTGAACAAGTATATTTATCTTATGTAAAACGCTAATAGCAGATCTTTATCCTATTTTGTTTTCTTTTCAATGCCGAGATAGAAGTTGTTGCTATTAATAAATTATTTAGCGTTAAGATATAATATTGTTGGATAAGAAGAATTCGTTAGAAGGGCTTCTTTACAACGTGGACAATAATATACTGTAATTAATATATTGCATGCATCGGTCACATTTGAATGTAATTGAATAAAAACATACAATGAGTCTAATTGCAGTCGCATTGAAATAAGTATTGAGCTTGTACACAACTGCTGTACATACGTGCTCGCTCATAAAAGTTATATTATCAATAACGGCCGCCAGGTTATCCGGCACTTTTATTATGTACGAGAAAAATAATTTTTTTCACCAATAAGCAAACGTTTGGCAAAATTATCTTATGCGAGTGCATTGTATTTGTGACGAAATCGCTTTTATTGCAGTGAACGGCACGGATTTTACATGCAGTTTATTCAGTTTATTGCCGTTGCTTTTTAATGTAAAGCAAAAGAGCCGTAAATATAACGATGAGACATTTTTCCTATACGAAACGAATAAATATATCGAGGATTTGCAATTGCGAGCGAATGCAATTCTTCGTTTTAGCGGAGCCAAAGTTGCTCGTTTCTTATCATTTCCTCGCGAATACACAGCGGATTTTCGAAAGAAAAAAAGAAGAAAAACACAAAACTCTATTCGACATTACTTGTTTTAATTTAAACTTCAGTTTTAGCATTTAACCTAAGAGCGAAGCAGCCCTTAATTATAAAGTATATCCGATAAAATATTGTAAAATTCATAGGCTGAGCAGTGAAGGAAAAGCTTGTGTCGGCCATGTTATTTCAGTTATTCAACCGGTATATTCTGAATGGAAAATCCAGGCGACAAGTAACTTTATTAGATTTAAAATTATAGGTTGATTATACACGATACGCCCGTGTCTGCATTACATTATATTACAGGCGTGCGTGGACCGGAGGAGTGACTTATTGCGTAATCCTTATGAATATTAAATAATATTCCAATACATTTAAGGAAGCTCTAGTCAGCACATGCTGTCACTTTGTCCTGTAAATCCAACGTTGAGAGCGGCCGCTACGAGTTCCACGATCGAAAATCCTCTTTAATCATCTCGTGCATATCGAGGCGGAATGTAAACACACGCCCCCCCCGCCCCTCCCCCTAATATTTCATTAATGTTCCATCGAACTCGCTCGATTACGAAGTATCGGTGGCGCGCCTCAGCGGAACGCTCAATCGAACGGAATCGAACGTTTTCGTGATTTTTTGAAAACAAAAAACAAAAAACAAAAACCCCGCGTGTCCCCCCCCCCGGGACAAAAGCCGTCGAACCGTAACCGTACTAATAAAGCACGGAGTGTTAATTTTCCAGCCTCCGGCAGCGGTTCTCGTCAGTACACAGTGCCCGTGTAGGTGTGTATATTTAACCAGGCAGATGGGATTCCGTAAAGAAGAGCAAACAGTCTGTTCGGAGTCACGATTTCTGGAGGGACGTGTCGGATACCTCGGTCCCTGCGAACCGACTGCGTTCGCGTACGTTGGCTCGTCGCGTCGTGGGCCGGGGCGACGACAGCGGAGCGGCGGGGGGGGTGGGGTTGAGGGAGGTCGATAGGGGGAAGCCGCACTGGTTTTTCTGGATGAGAGCAGCAAGTGGGGGAAGCGCCAAAATATTCTTCAGAAATGAGCGTGGATTTGCAATCGGTGCTCTAGGTGTGGTGGGCCAGGTCGAAGCCTCGAGGAAGGCGCCGTCGCTCCACTCCTCCTCCTCCTCCTCCTCCTCCGCCTCCTTTAATCCCTCTCTTTTCCCGCGTCGATTGGAAAACCGGCAGTCGAACGAACGCGTGGGCTAATTGTCAGGCCGAGGCACGACGACGACGACGACGACGACGACGACGTTATTCAACCTCAACGTCATTTTTGCCTTTGGATCACTTATCCGGTTAGAGCCGCCGTTGCAAAGCCGCCGCTGGTTATTTTTAGACGGCACGATTAACAACTTTTTTTTTTTTTCCTTTCGAGAAAGAAGTAAGTCATTCGGCCCGTGGGCCGTAATGATTTATAATTGTAAAATATCACGTCGGGACGGTGAGCGGCCGGCCGGCCGCCCTCGTGGCTAACCGTGCTAAATCTCTAGGAGTCAGTCAGTGGGTAATTAATTGTCTGCCTGTATTGTTAAGCGGATGATGAGTGGCGCGGTTTTCGGAAAATACTTTGCGCTCCAGTCCGCTTACTTTTTTCTACTTTTGCTCTGACGATCTATAATAATACATTTCCTTCTCCTTCGGCGCAATCAATTCTCGTCATCTTCAACATAAATGCCCAATAATTGTTTTATTTAATTAAAACCGTAAAGACCCCCTTTAACTTACGCGGCTGAACAAAAAACAAACGCGTTTTCGACGCTTTTTCACCCCAAAGGCATTATAGTTTTTTTCAATGCTGCCTCCGTAATACCACGAGTAATTAAAAGCAATGACGCCCGTAATTGTAAAGCTAATGGGGGGCGGGGGGTGGTGGTGGTGGTGGTGGTGGTGGTGGTGGTGGTGGTGGTGGTGGTGGTGGTATCGTTATAACGATAATAATGGTTGCGTTAAAGAACGTAAAGTAACTCGTAGGAATACCTTTAATAACGTCCATTAGAGTTAATATGAGACGGTCAATAAAATAAAACATCGGGGCGAAGGATAGGCACTCGTCGACGCACTTATCTTATCGCGTCCACTTAACTATTTTTGGGTTCACAGCCGCTTTAAAAGTCAGAGCGCATACAGAGAGCGCGCGTAAATGGATGAATTGCTTAAGGAGGACAGGTGAGCGGCACTCCAGGTCCGAGTGAGCTAATCGCGATGCCGGAAGTAGGTAAGCTGCACAGTCGAGGGGCGGCGTGGGCTGGGGGAGCTCGGGGGGGGGACGGGGTAAGAGAAGTTACTAACGAAAAGAGAGCTCGGAAGAGGCAAAGCGGGCACGGGAGGCGGCGGCCCTCGAGGAAGGCTTTTATCTGTCGATGGACGGCGAGGAGAGGCGGGAGCTCCTCGCCCCGCCGCTGCCCCGTCAGAGCCGATAAACCGAGGAAGCAGCGGCACGACGCGTCAGCGCTGCCGCTGGAAAAGTAAAAAGAATATCGTTCTCGCGCTTGGTGGCCGTGACGAGGCCGAGTTATGCAGCCGGCGACCGACCGTACTGCCACCGACGTAAACAACGAGCGCGTGCGCCTTTACGTGTGGCGCACGCCCCGCGATCCCCGATACAACGACTGCAGGCCCCTCGCAGGCGCCAGCGGAGGACGCCCGACAGAGACAGGAGACAAGAGAGAGAGAGAGAGAGAGAGCACGAGTGCATTGCGCAGTTTCGTGTTGACACGGTCGACACCCTCGTCCCCGGCCTCGATGGCAGTCATCGCCGGCGCCAGCCGTCCCAGCCCCCAGCCCCGCGCGACCCCGCCGTCCCGAGACACCTGGCCGACGACGACGACGACGACGACGACGACGTCGAGGAGGTCGCCCACGAGTCAGACACAATCGCTCGGGCTTTTTAGCTCATCGACCTGTCGTCGAGTGCTCGACTACTTTATATTCTCGTTGTTTCGACAGCACCATAAGTCGAAATCGAAACTCGAGCCCTCGGATCTGGGTAGACAGGGGTCGGGGGCAAGGGCTCTCAACTCATTTCAATGGCCGGCCGGGAGCTGATCCCCGCCAACAAGTTCCGGGCTACTTACTCGGCTGAATTTACAATGAGCGAGCGTGAATTTCTTCCACCTTGACAGGAGGGAGGGGGGTGGGGGAGCCGATTGCCTGCCATTGGCCAACCGGATCCACCACCTTAACGTCTGCTGCTGCTACTGCTACCGCTGCTACTGCTGCTACTGCTGCTACTGCTGCTACTGCTGCTGATACCGCTGCTGCTGCTGCTGCTGCATACATTTTAAGCGAAAGTGATAGGCCGAGGGGATAATTATTCAAATCTCGAAGCTCGTCGAGGAGCGAAAAGAGGCTGACGGGGATACTGTCTCGAGAGGACGGCTTGTATCTCCCGGTTATTATATGCTAATTCTCCTCCGTTCTTACTCAATATCTGTCATCCGCGACAATTAAATGCTCACGAGCCAGTGAAATTCTTTCACTGCCCGGACATTATCCAGCCAGTAATCACTCCAATACAATGCTATCCCCCGCGTTACACGCTACATTATTTCCATTCTCTGCTCTTCATACAATATTAAATGGCCTTTCAAACAAATTATACCTACCCCTTATGTAATAAAATGACGTGACAACCCGTATATCGAGCATTGAAATTCACTGTCTTCTCTCTCTCTCTCTCTCTCTCTCCCGACGCCCCTCGACGCCCCCTCCCCCGACGCCCAACCCTCCACGGTTTAGTAAACGCTCGACGCATACGGGGGAGCGTATGTGCGACGTGCGCGCATTACGACAGGTATTCCAAAAGGAGAAAGGGGTGGGGGAAGCGCCCGTTGTTGTTGTTGTTGTTGTCGTTGTTGTTGTACTGCCCTCATCTCTTGAGTCGTCGAAACGGTTCGGGCGCACGGGTAAAAGGTCGAGCTGAAAAGCTTATTGAAAAAGTCCAGGGGTAAATAAGAGGTCGGCCCGAGGTCGGCTTTAACAGCGAGCGAGCGTATTTCCTTGGGGCCGAAAAGCTTTTTATGAGGATGCCGATGTGTGGGAGCCTGTGGCGCACACTCCGCCGGCGGGTGAGTAAAATGGTCTTTGTTGGAGAGGAATCGAAAATAAATTTACCGATTGAAGAATAAAGGGAATGGAAGAGTAAAAAAAAGGGGAGGTGGGGGGGAGGAAAGAGTCGACGCGCGGTGCGTTATTGCGCAGCGTATCGGAAACTCGTTTCGGAGTAATGTAAATAAGGAAAAAAAGGGAAAGCCGTCGCCCGGGGGAGCTGATGCGTGCTGAGCTATACCGGCTGCTCCAGGAGGTGGGAGGGGAGCTGGCCGCGACGATGCGGTAATCGGGGAGACAACGGCTCCCGTGGCAGACACGTAGGGACGAGAACGTAGGAGACGCGGAAACGTTGTAATACGTCGCTGCTGTACGTCGGGGTACGTCGGGGTACGTCGGGGTACGTCGGGGTACGTCGGGGTACGTCGGGAGCGGAGGCTCGATAGTGGAAAGCCGCGGCGTTCGCGCCACGACGAGAGCGCCATGTCTAAGAATAGAAGCGGACGACGTAATGCCGCGGAGTATCTGGCGTAAGGCTAACGCGAGTCGCTGATTGACGGCGGCGATGATTCCCCTCGTGAGGACGGCTAAAATGTACGTGGGCAAGGAACTTGATTGGGAGCGGGGCAGGGGGAGGGTCCGATGGCCGTTCTCCTGTTTTTATGGCAATCCTTAAGCCGCTATCGATACAAATGGACTTTACCTCCTACCTCCCTCCCCTCCCCCCATATCCATTTCTCTCTCACTCCGTCCCTCCCACGCCCGCCCCTCCGTCGAGACCAGACTTATCGGCCCGGAGCTATTACGCATTCGCATGGTATTTGGGTGTCGATGTGCGTGCGTGTCTCCGCGCACGTGTCACTCCTATTCTCTGCATTCTAAATCATTCCTCACTTCGAAAAAACTATTTTCAACAAAGTATTGCTTGCGATATTTTTATAATACGCATAATATGCAAACCAAATTAAAGAGAATGCGGAGGATAATATATATATATATATATTAATAAGTTAGAAATAATGTACGCATAATGTACCTGTAAAATAATATTGCCATTTAATATTCAATATTTAAGTATTGAAGATTGTATTACAGAGAGAGAGAGAGAGAGAGAGAGAGAGAGTGAGAGAGGATTGAAGATAAATCTGTAGGAGCATAAGGCAATAACTTTAGGTTATAAGATTGGAAAAGATAAAAAGTAAAATGTCTTTATATATATATATATATAACGTTAATTATAGGAATGGATGAACGACAGATGCATGATATCATAAAAGACAATTATTGGTCATTATAAGCTATAAATTCTTTACAAATTATTATTATTATTGTTGTTGTTGTTGTTGTTATTGTTGTTATTATTATAATTACACATTGAAGTACTTTTATCATTGTGTCGTTTCGTGATGGTAGTCGTGATCGACGTCGTGGCCATCGTCGTCTTTCTCACTGGTTTTGTTGATATACTACTTCTGCTACCGTATAGCCGGCGATAAATTTCATAGAAAATGAGTATTTATAGGTTTTTTTTTTTTAAAAGGATCAAGTTTTCTGCAGAACGTACAATTTATGGCTTATATTATTGTTATAAAAAACTAATCTAAAAAAAAAACCTTATTTAGTAATAAAATATTGTTTTCATGCAAATTTAGAAGATCGTGTATAAATTATTCTTACGCTATTTATGCATTCCCATAGAGTAAATTATTTATTTCATCGAATGCATGAATTATTTAAGAGGATTCGGGATTTAAAAATCCGAGGAGCAAAAATTAACGATCCTACGGTCGAATTAATAAACTAGAGGAATATATTTTCTGCAATCGAACGATAACGAATACGTAATAATCTTTACGTAGAGTTTTCTTTTGACCAAGTAACGTAATTGTCATTTCCAAATGAGAATTGTAACGTAACGAGAGATGGGTTTTTTCTTGGTAAGTTTTTCAGTCGGTGAGCGAGGCAGTAAAGTGAGGGAAAGTAAAGTGGCTTATGTCAGAGTACGCGTAGGTCAACATGCACATCAACTCGTTCGCTTAATATCGGCGTATGAGTCAGGGATTCCGTGAAGTCCGAATGATTAGCTCTCGAGTCAGGTATACTTGAGATCAAACATCCTAATGGCCGGAGTTTTCTCCGCCGGCTCGTCTCGCGGCAAAGTTTCGACGTCCCGTTGCACTTGGTGGCCCCGAGGAACGACCGGCCGCGGGAGTCGGTATTTTATTAAATTAACGCGAAAATACGAAATCGTACGTTAAACCTGCGCTAAAGACATGCTAATATTGGCATAACGTAAAAGGCTCCCGTTAAAATAAAGTGCAAAATCGTTAATATAATTAAAGTCGTGGACGTTTGGTTTCCTTTGGAATTCCGAGCTCGTTGTTTCGGGAGGGAGGAGCGCAGGAAAAAGGAATTAATAATGAATTTTGCCTAAGTAAGCGAATGCCAAGCGACAAACTCTTGAGACAGGTCGACGAGTTTTTACCTCTCGACGAAGAGAAGTCGCCAGTCTCAAATCACGGATTTCGTAATTCAGATAATAATTGCCCGTAATTGTCGCTCGGGTGGGGGGACGGGGGGGCAGCCGATTGTCACCCGATAGGAACTTATGTCCGCCGTCATCATCTCCGTCGTGCGTAGATGCAAAATGGAAAGCCATCATCGATTTCCAGGCGAAGCATCATTCCCGGTCTCTCTCTGCTCTGTGCTCTGTGCTCTGTGCTGTGTCCCCCACCCTGACGACCTCATCCTCGACCCAGACATCCTCGCAGTGGATAAGCAGAGCCGGTCGCGCGACGCATACCAAAGTAGTTGGAGAGCTTAGAATTAGAGCTCGACGACGAGGGGGCCGAGGTACGTTTCCTTTATGAGAGCGGTCCGGAAGTCCGGAAGATTTCGAAGGAGTTGTTTGTGTCGGGGATATAGGAGACCGACTGGCCGTAGGAGCTGTCCTCGGTGCGGATTCCGGGGACTTCCGTCGGTTCGAGGTCAAGGAAGGCCTCGGCGCGGAGTAGCCGGCCGGCAAATAGGTCGATGATTCAGCGCCGTGGATGAAGAGGGGGGGGTGTCCGGGGGCGACGGAGGAGGCAACTGGGTCGCCGAAAGGAAGCCGCGCGCGTATCCACGGCGACGGCGCCGAGGCATTCCTCGCTCGAACGCTAACCTCGAGGCGCGAGCTACGTGACGCGGAGGGGAACGTTTGGCCGCGATTTCCCCTGAAGAAGCTGCTGCGCTTCTTCAAAAGCCCGAGCTTCTCTCGCGCCGACCGGGGAATAAAAATTACGGACCCTAGCTCGCCACCTGGATTCTTCGAGTCGATGCAGGTGTAATCGGCGTAAAAAATTTAGGCTGCTTTTATTAAATTTTTTTTTTATTAACGCGAATTTATCGAGGCAATCCTCGGGTTTCACAGGAAACTCCCGGCATTCGGCGGACATGTGCTCCGGACGATGCTCTACTCGCAATTGATCTTAAAGACGACTCGGCCCCAACAACCGCGCAGTTACTTTTAATCACGTTCCTTCTCTCTCTCTCTCTCTCACTCACTCACTCACTCACTCAAGTCACTCACTCAGTCACTCACTCGCTCGCTCGCTCACCTTATAGATCGATGATGATAGCTCGCTGATTGTCAGCGTTTTACACGAATATTCGATAACGAATCCGGACGTCTGCTCCGGCAGCGCGTGCGAATTATAACAACGCAAAAATGAAGGGAAAAAGGAACGGACTCGTTATCAAAATATGCTAAGTACGTGCGCGCGGTATATATTTAGCTGATCCGATGTCAAGATTACTCGCCTTCGGGCTTAATCGATGAATAATTAATGGCCACTCTTTTATTCTTCTTCTTTCTCCTCCTCCTTCTCCTCCTCCTCCTCCTCCTCCTCCTCCTCTATCATCAATTTCTTACATGCATAAAACACGAATATGGAAATGGCCCTATTAAATACTTGTATGCTACAGTCAAATATCAATTTCAATGAGTATTCTAGTTTCAAAGTCTAAAGTATACGTCAACGATGTTATTTATTTCTGCCGCTATTCAGCAAAGGCTTTACCGAGCCAACGCCAATATTATTATTAAACAATCTCTCTCTCTCTCTCTCTATATATATATATATATATATATATAGTTAAAGTTAATATCGCTACGGTTATCTTGTTTTTCCATCTCAGTTTTATTGAATAATCATAAGAAATGCATTAACAATAAACACATTAACGTACAAATTAAGCTAATTAAATTCTCAATTAATAGGCATTCATTATTTAATGAGTATCCTTAATACATTGTAATTTCGTAATTCGAATGTATTTCCATGGCAATGGAAACATTGACGCATCAGGTGATTATTGTCGATCACAGTAATTTACTTTTCTACCGTTGATGATAGACGTACATGATTTACATTAATCACGTAAACTGTAATTAAGCTAATTTTATTCTACACACAAGTAGGAAGTTATTGTTAGAAATAATGTTCTCCAACGTTGTATAAAAAAAAAAAAAAATGTAGGATATAAGCATTGACTTAGATTCGGCTTGTTATATTATGTTATAAAGATTCATCTCGCGATTCTAAGATCAGTTGGTATTTTCACGGGCTTCTAATGAATGATTATAAATTAAAATCGTCCGGCTTACGTATTACGACGTGGACGGGCCAGAGGCTTAGCATGTTTTGATACGTATCGCCAAAACATCGGGGATGTTAACGGCGACGCAATAGCTTGGGAAATTTATCGTATTTCTTTATTTCCCTCAGATTGATGCTTGATCGACCGCGGTGACTTTAACATCGAACCCTTTAATCCTGTATCATTGATCATTGATAAGCTTTGTAAACGGGGCTCGGTTCTCGTCTCTTTCCTCAGCTAAGCCTCTAAATTGATGCCCGAAAGTGAAAAAAAAACCAAAACAACAAAAAATAAAAACCATCCCGTCGTAGTCGGTGGATCGGAAAATTTCCCGCGGATGAGAGGAGCGTCTGCCTTGGGGAGCATCGACCCGCGCATTCGTTTAAAGCAGAGCGAGCATTAATCGACGTAAGGGCTGACAAGAAGAGAGTGCGCGACGAGATCGCGTAATCGGTCGAAGCCGGTGCAGTTCAGCCGAAAAATATCTTGTAATCCGTTTAGGATTAGGACGGAAAAGGCCATAAATATTGTGATTTGGGCTTGATTAACGTGGAGCGGCCGCCGGTAGTATCGATAAATCTTATCCAACGTATCCGACGGGTGCGGGGGGAACGGGTGCGGGTGCGGGGCCTTCCTCTAAATAACCGTTAGCACGAACAACGAAGTTTAGAATTTAATTTCCGTGTCGGTGGATCGCGCGGCCAGTCGGCGAGACCGCGTACGTCGTATTTATGATCGTCGCTCGCGGCTAAAGGCGAGAAAAAGAAGAGCTTGGATTTTATTCGAAAGGTATCGGACGGGCTCGGTAGACTCCTTATAGGGCCGGGGGCGCAACGTCGCCGGGGGCAGCTGTAAATTACGGCCCCTCGGGTGCAGTCGCCCGACCGCCTCTCTCGGCTTAATTTCCTCGCTACGCTCAACGTGGGCGCGTGAAGAGCGCGTGAAGGGCGCGAGCCGTAACTAAGACATCGGCCGCCATTTTTATACGCGTTCCCTCCTCCTCCTCCTCCTCCTCCTCCTCTTATGGGAGACTTAATTTTTCAATTTCTCATTCCCGACTAACGCGAGTAACGTGAAATTATTTAAATTATTAAAGCGTTTATTGGCTGTAGTTGGCAGTCGGCTCGATATATCCCTTACACGAAAGGATTACGCGACGCGACAGTAGCTTCGACGTTGCTTTATCTAACCTACTGAACTACATGGTCAGTATCAGCAGTATCAGCAGTATCAGCAGCGGCAATAAATAACGACCTTCCTCGGACCATTTATCTTTAATATTAATGCTCGCGACTCTCCCTTGCGAGCTCAAAGTCTATTGTAAGCTACACCAGTGGTTAACTACTAATGAATAACAATAACAACAACAACTACCAACAACTACCAACAACTACCAACAAGCAACAGCAATAATAATAATAATAATAATAAGAATAAGGTAGTGCTTAATGAGCTACATCGTTTTACTCTTGGCGTTTTATGGCTACTCTCCCTTCGCGTAATTTTCGCATTAAATAACCGGAAACCGGAAGTCTCTCCGTCTCACTTGGTTTCGTTTTTCTCTTATCTTGTCCCCTCCGCCTCCCTCTCTCTCTCTCTCTCTCGCTCTCTCGCTCTCCTTTCATTTTCTACCAATGCCTCTTCCCCTTCGCTGCTTTTTTCTAACTATCGCGCGCCTTTTATCGACTCTCGCGCCACCGATAAGACAATAGTCCGCATTTTATTGTTATTCGGGAGTATGCTAATACAACAAACCTTTACAAACGGTTTTCTCCACGTGCATAGCTCTGACCTCTTCCTTCTTATCTCGCTCTTTATTTATTTTCTGTAAATACGATGTGCTTGGAAGTTTATATAAACAGAATTAATTTTTTGGAGATTACGACGAGGATAATGATGTTGATGGCGATGATGATGATGATGGTGGTGGTGGTGGTAATGATAATAATGGTGATGATGATAATGATGATGACGATCATGACGACGACGACGACGACGACGACGACGACGATGCACCTTCCGGCGGAAGTATTCCAAGCTCGATAAGATTCTGAATTGGTGGAAGCTAAAAATAAACAAAGCTTCTGTGCATATTCATGGAGTTCGTTATATTTCCCTTTTCATTCCTTGTCCTCATTCTCACGGCTAAGAAGGGTTCATTCTGCCAGCCCAAAAGATTTATGCTCCCGGATTTTTTTGTTTTGTTTTGTTTTTTTTTTTTTTTTATTTCGGAGTATCAAAATAAGATTCTGAGCGAGAATGCATAAAACTGTGACCAATCATTGCCAAAACAATACGAATAGAACGGTCTAACGGTCATTCCGTGGATAATGAAATTCAAATAATCCAACGTACACATGTTCGGTATAAATGTTTCCTTTTTTTCCCCCGCCGTTCGGATAGAAATATTTGGCCCCGTATTTTTAGAACTTGTCATAATTTATGCTCGATATATTTATTTTTACCTCGTGAGATGAATAAGGAAAGGCGGGGGGAGGAGGAGGAGGAGGAGGCGGAGCTCTCCGTTATATTCGTAAATAAAATACTTTCGCGTGAGCTTGGCTTTGAAAGTACGAGGGAAAAAGACAAGTGTAGGGACACGCAACCTTACATTATTCCCAGCCACGTCCAATACGGATATTCAGGGAATGGAGGAGCACAAAGGCCGGAGATCCTGCATTTTCAGTATTTATACGGGCAATTTAGAGTGATTCGGAATTGGGTCGCTTCATACCGAGCCAAATTCATCGTCAAATGAATCCCCTGCGCCTCTATTACTTGCCTCGTCTATGAAAATATTATTCCCGGCAAATATATATATATATATATGTATATACGTTCAGCGGCTACTAATTAGATCAATTTATTGATTTCATCGTAGTATCCAGAGAACTTTGCGGAATTTCCATTTCTATTGAACAGTCTTTATTATATAAATACTAGTGAATTGTTTGCTCAAACCCAAATCAGACAATAATAAAATTAGTTTAGATTTTTTTTTTTTTTTTTTTTTTTTTTTTTTACCATTCTTCTTATATTCTTATTGTCCCGAGTCACAGAGTCCGAGCCCGCCGAGTAGGATCGATGAATTTTCGTAACGAATAAGCGAGGGATTTATAGAATAATTATTATATGATTGCGATCGATGCAGAAGAAATATCATTAAGTTTTATTTGGCTTATGTAACTAACGACTTACTAACCTTATTTTTGAGAAGGACGATGATATCAATAATAGGTTTATACGTGTATATTCCTCCGCATGCACTCGATACGGGAATTCGATAAAAGCACAGAATCGCTCGAGTTCCCGGTGCTCGTGAATTCGAATATTTGCAATAGAAAAGTGAAAAGGAGAGTCGAAAAGACGCCGGGGAAAGCGTGAAATATGCGTCGTTTATAATAACTCGATATATGACAGAAAACGATTGTAGGAAGCACGTTCCTACAATGGGGGCATGTCGCGGGTGCACGGGGGCTCACGTAATTGGAATTTAATTAGGTCTGGTAAAGAGAGAGAGAGGGGGGAGCACAAATTTAACGGGAAAAGGCAGGCTGGAATAGCCTCAGAAGCAATTACGCGTTTCAATTGTAATGCCGAGGCTCGCACGGGGATTCTCGAACCTGCGACCCTCCCTTCCTTATTATCTTACACGTAGCAACATACCGCCCCTTGTAGCAACGTTTCCGTGAAAGGGCGAGCTACACGCGTGCGTAGCCGCTTATCTATTTTTTAATAGCTTGACTCGCGTGGGGCGATCCGTTAATTGTCTATTGACGGCTCTTTGTCGACCTTAAAATCGTCTTTGTTTGTTTCTCTCGGCCGCTTCGATTAGCTCTCGAATTTAAATATGCATTCGGAGCTCCCCTCCCCCTCCCCCTCCCCCCCCACTCGCTGACCACTCCTCCGACGACATTGGCGCTCCGGGTACGCGACTCGTAGCTCGGCCCTTACCCGTCCCTCTTTACGCTCCTCGATTAACGCATAGGTAGGTTCTCGCCAGCGATACCCTCGCATCAATGGCTCCCCACCATTGTTTGATTAACCATTAAAATTCAATTACGAGCACTGATTTCGATTGAGATCAATTGAGCTGCTTGCGTGTCTCTTGCAGCAGCCCTACGACCAACTCACTACTCACGACTACGCGCTCGAATACTACTGCTGCTGCTGCTGCTGCTACCGCTACTTAACGTACTTAACTAAAATTCGATAGGAAGAATAAGTATGATGGAGATATCTGGCCTTGAATCTAGGACCATTAGACCGCCGATTCCCCGCACCGTGTGCGTGCGCTTACCAAGGATTGCGGGTGGGGAGGGGAGGGGGATGGGAGGGTGAGAGAGGAGCGATGATCAACGCGGATGAGGAGGCGCATGAACGACAAGAGCACTACTCGGTAATTAATCTGCCCGAGATTCGTAATTGTGTAATCGGAACAATCAAAGGCATTTATTTAGTCCCGTGACATCTGAAATGCGCCCACGCACTTCCGCGCGAACCTTCCATTTCGTTTAAAATAATTCTTATCCATTCCTTCGAATCATTGACGAGGGTTACTTTACTTTCTCAGAGGAAAGCTTTACTCAAGGGTATCGCCGTCGGCTTCATTACTGACGCGGTTCGGCTCTTGTAAATCAAGACGAGCGTTGAAATTATTAAAGAAACCGCGCGTGTCCCTTCGAGAGCCAGGATACTGTAAATAAATACTTGGCTACGGCTACTACTCCCGTACACGCGAGTCTTACAAGCAAGGCAAACTAAAGGGATCGGTAGGACGTGGTGGTTGTCGTCGTCGTCGTCGTCGTCGTCGTCGTCGTCGTCGTCATTAGCGTCGGCTCCGGCGAGTCCCGCTCGTCCGACCTTGTTCCTTTTAGGGCAAATCGAGGTGCGTGGGCGAGGAGGTCCGGGCCGTAGGGGTCGGGAGACTGGAGGAGGGAACCGCGTCAAGCGCTGACATCCGTTTAGATGTCGACGCACGCGTAATTAAGGCTAATCGTATTTACGGTGTCCGTGAAGGAAATTCTGGACGGCGACTCCGGATGAATCTTATGGTTGTCCACCGTCGTATTACATCGTCCATCCAACGCGGTTGCCGCGAGCGTCCAGCAGCAGCTGCCTCGTCGGCCGGATTATCCGAATCTAGTCGGGATTCTAATCTCACAATGACTATCGGAGCTGCGCGCGCATCCACTCGCCGAGCAGAGAAATTTGAGAAACAATAGGAGGCCGGCAAAGCCTTTTGCTCCACGTTTTCACTCAATTAATTAATTGTATAACGTATACCGAGCTCCGAGCGATTATCTCGTGATATTCAAGGCTCGAGTAGCGCAATTGAATAATTCTATTTGGCTTGAGCGTTAAATTTTAAGCGCAATCACACGAGACCTGATTGCAGCATGCTGCTACATTGATTGATAATTGATTGCTTCTTTATTGAATTTGCCAATTGAGAGAAGTACGTATGGCCAAGCGTACACCGTGAATACCATAGGACTCTTGTAAATTATGGGAAATGGTGTGCTGTAAGCTTTAGTTCGAGAGACTGCCTAGCGACGGTCAAATCGATGGAAAAAAATCTTGACAGCGGCATTACGGGGAGTTTTTATTCGCGCATATTTTTATATTGCTATTCGAAAGCGAATCGAGTATCATTGAATGTCGTCGTGGTCGTCGTGGTCGTCGTCAACGGGCAGACGAGAGCGTTAACTTACCGATATTTTAGCGTTTCCTAACCAATCTATTTGTCAAACGCTGCCGACGTATTGTAAAGTACAATAAAAAAAAAAAAAAAAGGTTCTATTGTCGATGGTTGAGTGTAATTTTCCATTAATCGTGCGAGTCGATGGATGGATGGATGGATGGATGAATAATAAGCCGTAAACGCAAATTCAATATAAAGTGAGGATATGTAAGAGACGTGCGATACCGCGCATCATGGCTCATCAAGTTCAGATACTTTTCTAAAGAGTTTGCATAAATTGCTCCCGGAAAATTAATGCCGAATATCTTGGATACGCGCACATGGCTTAACGTCAAGTGCATGCAAATATTGACGGATCCCGTGGCAGGTTATAAGATAATTCGATCCGTTTCAAGATAACTCCTCGGCTCCGAGAGTCGCTCGACTCGGAGTAACGAGGATCAACTGTGCGGGGGAGGGAAAAAAAAATAAATACTACAAGGCAAGGACAAACATTTACTGTACGTTCGAATTAATCGTCTTCTTCGTCGTCGTCGAACGGCGAGCGGAAGGTTATTGGGGACTTTCGAGGACGCGACGACCGGACCATTGCGATCGCGCCGACGACTCGTTCGGGGAAATTCAGGAAAAATACGTCAAAGTTAACTTCAAATAAGAAGCGAAAAGGGCTAACGCTTCCTTTTTTCTTTCTTTCTTTTTTTTTTTTGTAACTTCCTCGACTATACGAAGGACTTTTTCAGTATTCACTTTCGTCTTTTTCACGGCCCTACGCGCACACATTTTATTTCAACAATTCACTTCTACGAGATGTAGTTTTCGTAAAAATCGCCAAGCTACTTGCCCTTTTACTATCCTTTATTTGCTCGCAAGCTTAAATAAACAATAAATCTTTGCGGTCCTACAGCTATACACAAGTATTTAAGCCAATGTTATCTTCCCGCTCGCTGTCTTCTAATATAAAATTTATAGAATACAATATTAGAGGAGATCGCAGGAGCTCTGTAGTAAGGTAATAATAATTTCTAAAAGTTATTCCAAAGCCGTATGTTATTAACAAAGAGACAAGTTAAGTGAAGCAGCAGTTTCGTTCTCTTAAACAGTTGTAACGTGTTGGATCAGCAACGCATCAGGAGTTTGATAAACAATTTAATTTGTTCAGCAACTCTCGGTTATTGGGTGGGGAGGGGAAACGGCGGGGGGGAGGGGCTTTAGAATACCGTTCGTTGCGCTGAGAAAATTATCTATAACGAATCTATTTGATTAAGCATTTAATTAATTGCAGGTTTTTCACTCTGTTTCAGGTGAGTTGCCGAATACACATACACGTAGATAAATAATCGCATACAGAGCCCGTCGAAAGTCCGTAAGTCGAAGGTCAATAGGTGAGGAGAATTGACCGAGTCGAGATGGTAATTTACTTTTTGAATACCTCGTCGGGAGTAAACATAAAAAAAAAAAAAAAAAACTAGAGAAAAGGAACAATTAAAAAACGGCGTGCGCGGACCGAGGAAAAGGGCGGCAAAGTATACGCGGAGATGGCAATTACGAGTTGTCGCGCGTCGCTGAGTCGGAGAATTAATGGCGGAAGGCAAGAGCGGAAGTTTATTATTAATAGAGCTCTCGGGCTGGTTAACCTAATTCCGAATTCGATTAGCTCGGCGAAACCGCAGCACTGGGCAACGCCTTGTCCTCCCTCTTCCCGGGGCAAGGATCCTCGACAAGGCTCCTCGACAAGGCTCCTCGACAAGGCTCCTCGACAAGGCTCCTCGGCAAGGCTCCCCGGCAAGGCTCCTCGAGCTATGCCCGAGCGTAACTCCTGGATGTCGGAACCGCGCGATCACGTTCTCGAACGAGACGTCAGGATGTGTCAGCGATCTTCTTGGATCTTTTTTTTTTCTTTTTTTTTTCTTCTTTCTTTGTTGTTAAGAGAAAGCCAGTAAAGCCGTAGAGGCCATTGTTTGTCTAGGGATCTTGTCTCTTATTTTTCTATCCTTATGCTTCTCCCCTCGATTTCGTCTGTCGAGTCGAAAAACGAGCGGCTCATTAAACACTTGAAAACTTGCTTCTTACGTCAAGTCTCCGACTTTCGGCAACTCGAGAGCCTGTTATCACAATATCACTGCTAACGATTACGCTCCATTGGCTTCATTTCCGTCACTCCGTCGGCACTCTCTCTCTCTCTCTCTCTCTCTCTCTCTCAACCCTTTATTCCATCCGCCATTTTTATCTCGACCTTTTCTCTTATCCTCCTAATAATCCTCTCGCTAAAAACTTGACCTTTTACAGGATCTAATAACAGGATCTATTGTGCATTAAACGTGTTATCCCCTGTCCGATGTCGAAATTCGAATAAAATAAAACAATCAATAGTAATAGTAGTATTGAATGCGATGTTACGTATGAGCTTAATTGTGCCATATTTGAGGTACAAAAAAAAACAAAGAAACGTGCACAATCATATGCGGGTAGAGGCACATAAAGTTTTATATGCATCCATTGGAACGCGCGTACCGATCTGCTTGGAAAAATAAAATGAGCTCCTTGAAATATAATAAATGCTTTTTACAATAGCGAGAGAGAAAAAGTAAGGTTTGGTAATAATACGATGTTTCAAAATTATTTAAATTCGCATTAAATGATAAATATTAATTAAGTAACATACGAAAGATACAAGGATTGCGCATAGTAGCTGAAGGAATTAATATTAATTACATTTTAAATATGATAAATAGTAAATTAAGTGGGCTTTTGTTTACGTTTTCGTTTTTATTTTCTTAAACGTCCGTGTATATAACAACATTCTTAACAAGTATAACAAGTTTTATTATGTATTAGAATATCTCCTTGCTTCCAGCGTGTATACGTTACTTTAAGATTTCAAATATCATATTCCACAATGTAAAGCAATACAGGTTACGTAATACCAGTGGAGCCGCATATTCGCAGTCACTTGAGATTAAGTATTTTGCGCAAGTCTTTTTGATACTTAAAAATTGTCAATTTTTCGAAAGAGAGAGAGGGGGGGGAGAGAGAGAGAGAGAGAGAGATAAGCGTCATCCGTGAAGATGGTGAGGGTTAAATGGAGTTTTTTTTAATGTCCAAGTCAATATTGACGAGAAGCGTCGTTAGGTTAGAAAAGGAAAGTGGAACGGAGAAATAAGGAATGAGAGGAGGATGAAGGCACGAAGAGCGAAGAAATAAATTCCTTTGGCTTCGAGCAGTTGGCAAAAACCGAAGAATTTCGTGAGCCAAGAAAACGTGGGTAATGGTAACGTATTTCGAGCAGCATCAGCTAAATACAATATTCACGTTGGCAAAAATCGCTCGCAGAAGAAGGCGCATTCGCTCGTACGTCCTCTCTCTCTCTCTCTCTCTCTCTGTCTCTGGCTGATTCTCAGTCGGGCGAGGTGAAGGCCCGACTCTCCGTGTGTGTGTGTGTGCGCGCGCGCGCGCGCGTGTGTGAAAATCGACTTGAGCAAGAGCAGAGCGAAACGCGCTTCGCGTCCGCCTCACGTGTGCACAACGTCAAGTTCAAGGCCAGGATTGGGGCCGCGGGAGAGAGAGGCGAGGGCAGACGAGAGGAAGAGCCACGGATCCGTGAGAAATAAAGGCAAATAAAGAGATAACAATAAAGGAGGGTAAAAACGTGCGTTAACGCATGCAATCCGAAATACCGGCTTATTCGTGTAAAGCGCGGGATAAGATCGCTGCGTGGGAGTCGGGCAACCCCGAGTTTCACCAGCCTCGTCGTAGCGACTCCTCGCAGTCACTGGGTAACTCGGAGGGTTGTGGCTTTATACCCGCAATTACTCTACTATTAAAGCTAAGATCTTAACAAAGCCGAGCCGTTATTACAAAAGGGGGGCTGATAGTCCTGTATCATTTGGACGGGCTTCCGCGGGAACGCTGACTTACTTGCTCTCCGCTAGCCAAGCTTCATTATCACGTACGTAGAGCAAATAAGCGGTAACGAGAATTGTGCGTGCCCCACTACGGATTGGTGGCCAATTCACGGAATAGAATTTTCATGAATTTTTTTTTTTTTTACGTTACTCAAACGTCCGTGGATTATTATTAACGGAGGGGGGGGGCCGATTCTTATCGGGCGCGTGGTCGGGGGTGGGTCCGAGCTTGTGTTATTTATTTAGGGTGTATAATCGAGGGAGGCCCGACCTTGCCACCTTTTAATCCTTATTCGTTATTTTACGGAAATATCCTTGGAGAACGGCGCGTCGAAGGGAATAAGGGATGCGAGATGCGGATAATGGAATGGCAGCCGTTCCAAGTACGTATCTCGAGTGGCCGCAAAGTGGCCGCAAAGTGGCGCGAAGTTCCAGTTGTAAAGTACAAGTTTCCTCGAACTTGACGATTGTCGGGCCTAGACGATTGTCTACGACACACGTTAATATCCGGCTACCTCGGAAATATTCACGGTCGACTATCCGCCTATAAATTTTATCCCTAGACTGCCGCTTTACTGTGTCCCCCTTACGCCCAGGAATAAGGTACCGCGAGCGAACCATCCCGGTTATCAAGTTCCACGAGCTTGTCGAGTCTTTAGTGGAACAGCCGAGTGAGCGCGAAATACTCACCGAAATAGTCAATAATTCCGGAGCCGAATCCTCGGCTTTGTTATCTAAACTGTCCAAAAGCTATTTAACCTTCTGACCTCGCTCCTTACTCGTACATTTCTTAACGACGTTCCCCGCTCCGTTCTATGGCTCAATGCTTTCTTCTCACCCTCCCCCCGGTGCTTCGCTCGCAACTAACGTCATTAGCCCAGTATTGATAACAAGTACGGAAGTACCGCAATATGACGACGGCAATATTAACGTTTTATCTCCTTTTAACAGTCCCCCAATAACTTTCATCTCCTTTCTTCCTCTACTCATACTTATACACGTGGCCCAAACTAATAATGGCCCCTATCTTACGAAAGGAGTTATTTTGTCATATTTCGACAACTTGGCGTAACAATATATTCAAAGCTATTCAACCTATCCGATTCTATGCGATCCATGGTTCGTTCGTTAGAAAGAGACATTACGAGTTTAAAATGATCACTTTGCGAGGCTTCTCCCTCAACCCATTAACAAGCTCGCTTCTTACGAACTTTTACTACAATCAAAGCCACATATACCTACGACGAGGTATATCGTGTTTACTATGCTCTTCTGTGACTACTTAAACGATAACCCATTCGAGTCGTCGTATTTTATAAAAGGATTTTCTAAATATTAGTACGATTTCGGCGAAAATTTCTATTCTGTTCTATTCGTCACCGGCAGAATATCCATAAACTTCAGATTATTAGAGAAAAATTTAATCGAGGACATGTATTATTCGGACCTATCAATGACTATTTAAATAAATATTTAAAGGTACAAATTGACTATGTGATTCGGATATTTGTTTTTCATTAGGCTTATCGACAGTCGATGATAATTACGTAAAAGACTTGTTAATGTCCAGACTTGTTGTTGGTATATTCAAGCTCAGTGATGCTAACTCCAACAATGTCGTGTAATTCGGTATGAAATCTTAGCACTGGATATTCAATTTAATTGCTTATATTATGAATGCGAGTGAATTAATGTTCTTACTGTCAATATTAATGAGGTTATTATGACGAATGTATATTAAGTGGAAAATTTACTTAAGAAACGTATAAACAGTTTTGCTCGTTCAAAATCTACTGTTTATTAACAGCATCGAGTGCTGAGAATTTAATTAGTCTCAGTTATAAAAAAACGTACCGAGTAATTTTATCAGTTGTTAATGAAAAAAAAATCCCTGAGAATTATAATGATATAATGCGTGGTAGGAAAACATCATTAGAACGTTATTTAAAAAGAGCCGTAAATATTGTTCTTCGGTATTCAATCAATTCCTATCCATTATCCATAGATATACTAGTAGTGGTAGTAACAGTAGTAGCTGTAGAATAAAGTATCGATAATGCTTTCGTTTTTTTATATCGATAATATTTAAAATTGAGAGAAAAATATTTTTAAATTTTATTCGCCATTCAATGTTAAAAGAATTATTGATTAGGAAAATAAACGAGAAAAAAGTCGTATATTGATTGCAAATACCTATACATTCCATTATAAAATTTCTATCTCCGTAGAAAATAGTGCTGAAAAATTATCTAGTATACATTGAAGGAATCTGAACCGTATTTTCATTCGTACACAATATATATATATATATTAAGAATGTAATGGAGATACGTAAAAACGATCAATAACTTTGAAAAGTAAATATAACGTGTATTACTAAAAATTTTGACGTTATACGTGAGTTTCGTAATTAAACTTTTCTATTTTTAATATTTTTAACCGCGGTATTCTTTAAATTATAATAATTTAAGAAGCCAATACCAATAGAGAAAAAAATTTTCTTCGCTTCACGATCGACCCGAGTTTGAACATCACATTTCGTTAAAACAATAAGCGTTAATTTTTATGTTATCCGAAAATTGGAAATAATTTTTCTTTCGAGGGGAAAAAAAAATAGTTACGTTTTTCATCTTTTATCATCAATACCTTGATGAATTTCCATGAATATCTCTCGAAACATTTCCACATTATAATCACTTGGTAAATATTCATAGTAATTATCATGTTACATTTTTGGATATCTATTAAATCACCTTAGGTCCCCAACAGTGCGATACATGCATAAATATATATATATATATCCATATATATATGTATATAAATTTATTTAAACGAATAATGTTGAAAATAATAAACTGAGGTGATATGAATCTCCAAACAAGCTTCTGCATTGTTTAGCGTTTCTCCGATGGGCTTTTCAAGTTGCGAAAGGGATTTGCGGGAAAACTATAGTTTTGCAGTTCTGAAACTAGAAACACACTTTTAACTATAAAATATACCAGAGAATATTACGAACGTTATAAAATTTCATTAATAAGACTCATAATTGGAATGATAATTTAAAGTAGTGATACGCCAAGGACTTAAATGAAGAGGAAAAAAGTTGAAGTCTTAGCTGACGATATACTTTCAAGGTGTAGGTCATAAATCTCAGTCACCAAGGAGATAAGTATATTGTTAGGTAGCGACGATCTAGAAACTAGTGCTCTCGACTCTTTTCTATTCCCTTTTCCGAAAGAGCTAAGGATTTTCCTTGCCACTACTGGCTGCGCGAAGTACAGTTCTTACTTACTTTTCAACTTCCCTTACTTATATCTCCATAGAAACGACTCTGTAGATAAATAATTTCACGAATTGCGCATAGGAGCGCGAAAAGGCACTTGAACCGTTTAATCCAAGGAATACGTATCTCGCCGGGCTTGTATAAGTCGTCAGGCTCGCGTCGATTGTACAATAATAACTTTACGTATAACAACAATTCCACGGTCTCGGGAATATATATTTAATGTGCAAAATAATTCGAGATTATATTCAAATAAATCCACTTCGTACAATTTTGCTTAAGCTTATTAAAAATCGTATTGAAAATTGTCGTAACAACAATTTTATCCCGCGCGTCACTGACATTTTCAGTAAATCAGTAAAGTATTTTTAATAACCGAATGAAATATAGTTTTACATATATTTATAGTATCGACTTGAGCAAAAAATTAGATAACGATAATTATAATTTTACGAATTATGTCTACTGCAGCTACGCGATGCTTCGAGCTTTATTCATTACTGCTCGTTATATTCTCTCCCCCCCCCACCCCCCGCCCAGTAATTCTAATAATTATTTATAAGACTTGTTGTCACAGTGCAGATAATGCCAGCAAACATTACAAATCAAAGTTGTTTGTGGGAAAAATCAGAATAATTACAGAGTAACGCGAATGGCTAAGAATAACATAAGACGAATGAGCATTAAAATATGCAAATATCGTCTTGTAAGGCATCTTCATTCATTATAAAATACACTACAATTTCCGTCTCTTAAAATTTATAATATCTATTACCTTCAAATTAATTGCAAAACAAGAAGCGAAAAAAATAAAATAAATCTGTCTTCAGGTAGGGGGTGGGGGTGACGGGGAGGGGGAGGGATAATTGCAAAGAAAGTTTAATTAGGTAAAAAGTAAAATTGAAAATGTTAACGTATTGCCCGTATTTCTCACATACGCTTCGGAATAATTTAAAATTCTAAATGATCTTTAATATTGATATGAAAATTCGCGTCTATAAGGAGAAAATCCATCGTTTAACGAACGTACAAAATGTCCAATGAAGTTTGTATTTTATTTCAGAAAAATAAATTAAAAAAATGAAAAAAAAAAAAAAATTCTCTCGTCACAAAAGCTCTTTATATAAAAAGAAGTAGTTGTGTAAAAATTTAATTTGTACTTTGATGAAATAAATATTTTATAAATATTTGTAAAATTGATTACTTTATTTATGAAAGCTTAGGGAACGAAGGGACATGCGCTGTAATGAAAAATGTATTAAAAGCCCGTTTGAAAAATTCCTCACAGCCTTCCCTGTGAAAATACATTAGAATCTGTTTTCTCCAATTCGATTAAGTAAAAAAGTGAGAGAGAGAGAAGAAAAAAAGAAAGTAATAATGCTTGAAATATCCGCGCCAGACAATTGGATTCTCAACGGAGAAGAGCATCGCGTTTGGGAGTACTTGTAAACCTTGTAGGGATTCAGTTTTATTGCGGAAGCTGAAGCAAAAATGGAAAGTAATAGACTTTATTTATTATCGAAAAGTGCATCTGAAAGGTAAGGCTGCGCGTTTATTTTATAAATGGCAAGAGAACGGAATGAAGATTGAAAATGAATTCGTCGACGCGATTGTACTGTGACGCAAGTAATTAGCACAATACAATAGTTTATTTTCATACTAATGACGACGGACGATTAAAATAATATCGGCGCCGCGTTCGCTTATAAATCTCGTATTGATGATTTTGATATTTTCGTAGCGGCACAAGGAGCTTGGGAATTATAAATAATTACGCTTACGAGCGAATGGATATTATCTTTTGGAGATCTATCCATACGGTATTACAAGCTCGTCGTAATAAAAGTCATTTGTAAGAGATTAGTTCGGCGAAGGGAATTCCCAATCGACGTTTTCCTTTCTCCGTGCGCATTTGCATTTACTAATTCATCGTTCGCAGTTCCGGCCTCCATTAAAAAATCGTCCTCTATTCCTCTGAGCGAAGGAAGGTACGCCCCCATCCCCATAACCCCACCCCCTACCCCGCCCTTTAAATGCCAGTAAGCATCGATAACGTGAAAAAAAAACTAAATAAATAAATAAATAAATAAATGAAAAAAAATAGAGGCTTTGATATCCTTGTTGGCGGGGGTTCGCGTGGCCGCGCATACATAATTCCGGGCCGTTTACGTAACTGCGATGGCTAATTATCCCTAGGGACATTTAGCTGTAAAAGTTCTAAAACCCTTTCGTGGAGAAAAAGAAAAGTAGATCGAAAGTCGCTGGAGTCGCGGTTTCCGTTGGCGTAGGACGTTACATTTTTATCTATTTCCGTGCTAAGTGCGTGCTGTTATCCTCGTGCCGCATCCCCTATACATGTATATTGTACATTGTACATTGTATATGTATACGTGTGTACGTATGCGCGAGCTAATGACGTCACTGGGAGAGCGCCGCGGTAGCCGCGGTAGCCGCGTGTGGCCTAAAAGCTTTTAGCACTTATAAGCCGAATTTACGCGCGACGTCAAAGCCTACGAGCTCCCCCCCCCCCCCCCCGGCCCCTCAAGCACCGCCGCTGCCACCGCCGCCGCCGCCACCGCCGCCGCCATATGCGCTGCTTTGCGTAATGCCAACTCGAGGGGCCGGGGTTGGAACGCGTGCACTCGACATTATCGCCTGCGAAATATAAAGCTCGCATTTTTAATTACGAAAGGTCAATAGAGATCGATGACAGCTTACGGCTCGTCCCGTCAAGGTACCGCAGCGGCCGATACGTGCGTACGTCCATGCGCATACGTATACCAATCGAGCCGGGTGGATCGATCGGCTCTGAATCCCGCAGCGGAGAAACAAAGCGCTCCGTTAATGCTAATGGAAGCTCCCTTTGCTAAATATCTCCAAGTACACTTAGTCTTCTCGAGCTGGACTGGGCTTGACTGGGCCGGGCTGGGTTGGGTTCGGCTGGCTGTCGTATGTTCTCGGAAAGGACGCCGAGGACGACAATATTCCGAGGCTTCCTAATACGAATTACGCGTACTACGCGTGTCCGTAAACACAGGGCAGCAATTATTTAGACGTCCGAGACTTCCTTATTGCCTCGCACTTACGTTACGTATTAACGAGCACGGCCTCCCACGGCTTTCTTTCCTCCGCTGCTGCATTATTTCGCCCGCTTAAAATAATAATAATACCTTACGCGGACGATGCGCTGCAGCATCCAGGCATTCTTTATAATTCAGCGTAGGAAGATCTGCCCGGCGCAGGTATCGATCTCTCCCGAGTCCATTCCACCATAAGGCTCTACTTTAATAAAAATAAGAGAAAAGGCCGAAAATAAGAGACTCCCGGCACTCGCGGCCTCCAAAAACTAGCTAAAAGCCAGTTTGTAAGAGGGAGCCCTCCTCCCACTTACAAGCTATAATAAATCAGCGATCCTCCGGATAATCCGCTAAAGCTAACACGGCTCTATTTGTCTTTTTATAATTTATCGTTCTCGTAACGAAGGATGGACTGCAAAAGTGAGTATTCCTCGAGTGTCAACCGCGAGCCGCAAGCTCTCCAGCTAGATCTTGTGCTATTTTCATAAGCTCCCTCGGTATTTATGACGCGAGCCTTCCCCCTTCTCTCGTCAAATCTATCAGGCTCGTAGCAACGTTAAAGAATTTTCGACGAATATCCGTTGGAATTCCTTCACTTGGCTGTATTTGAAAATGTACTTCCGGCACGATTGAATACATTCCCTGTATCATATAACCGGAACTGCCTCTCTTGGGGATTACGTAGTTACATCGTTACAAAGATCCTCTGGTAAAATGAAATTTCACCTTTTTTATATGTAACGCCTGACAGGCGATATAGACTTCTACTTACGTAGTCCTAATCCTACTTTCGTATCCATACATTTAACCTGAAATTCATTAAAATTATATATAAGTTCTTGAAACTTTTAATGTTTAAACGGCTTATGCACAAAATCATTCGTTATTTTAAATTTTACGCAACACTGTCAGCCATTCGTTTCAATTTTGTATTTCTTGTCTTTTCCCCCTCGTTCTTTCTACAGCGAACAAAGGTTCTTCGAGTGTTATGAATATTTCTATAAAAACGTATAAGCAGGATACTGAGTATAATGATATTAAAAAAAAAAATTTTGTATTTGTATTTTGTAAGTAAGAAATAAAACCATTGAGACTCGGATGCCAAAAGTTGGGGAAAATGTATAAATTTCGTTGGTGACGTGGGAGATTTCAGAATTTTCGGTTTTGCACAGAAACGTGAAGAATGTATCATATATAAAAGTTTTTCAATATCCTACGAAATGGGAATACGATATAACGGAGAAACACTTGGTTTAATAAATTTCGTTCAATTCTAGTTCATTTACAATGCAGAACCGAGAGAGAGAGAGAGAGAGAGAGAGAGAGAGAGAGAGAGAGAGAGAGATCGAGTATAAACTTTCTTGTATTTGTCGATTCCGGCGGCCCCTACAACAGGTGCTTGATTTAAAAAAATTTTTTATTTATTATAATACCGGCGTCGGAGAGCGATTCGCAGATTTCGCGGGACAGATATTGAAAGGCGAACCGGAGCCAATAGGAAATCGATATTTGACCTACGTACGTCAGCTCCGGTCGGATGGAGTCCGACTAGGCTCCAACTAGGCAACGACGGCTTCCCTCTTCGTCGACGTATCGATCGACGTATCGTCGCTCATCGGCACATCCAATTGACAACATAAGGAGCTCGAGCAAAAGGCTAATAGGGAGCGCATAAAGCTTAATTAAAAAAATGAAATAAATTATCGTCGATCGATATCACAAGCTCAACTCGGACTCTCAATACGGGAAATTTCGTCGTTACGATATTTCAATTCATATTAGATATTTTGAGGCTTTTACGTCGTCGTCGTCGTCGTCGTCGTCATCGTCGTCGTCGTCAGCGTCGTCGTCGTCCTCTTGATTGGACAAGTGCTTCCGAAGGACGGGTCTTAAGCAAACGTTGAAAGGAGCATTGCAAAGCTCGAGTAAGTGCTTGAAACGTTTCGTGAAACGCCGATCGATCGGAATTCCAAATTCGGGCGCAACGAAAGCGCTTCGATTCCCACTGGAGGAGACCTTAGGATTTGGCTGTCGAGTACGGCCTCTATAGCTTCCGAAAATTATGTAATAAGCATCGAGGACTCGGCATTTATTGGGCCTGCTGCAATAACGTCAACCGTTGGATATCGACGAACGGGACTGAAGGCAAATAGCGGAATGCACTGTTTGCTCGGAAAATATTTGTTCTCCGAGAGAAGGGAAGGAACGTCTTCCCGCGCCTCCCCACTTTCCCATACGAACTGGAAATTCGTTAACGTCCAAAGATCTTGAAGACTCTAAAGGGATACTTGAATGTAACAATCCCGTGAAACGACGAACCCTAAATTATTTTCAATTATTTTCAATAATTTTTCTCGTATTAATTATACGCAAGCAGATCCAAGCCTTTCAATTATAATTTTCGGCTAAATTACATTAGCATTACATTGCGCTGCGGCTCTACTACTCCAGTGTGCGTGCACTCGATCCCGTTGAAACCGCAATAATATTCATGAAAATTTGACAGAATCTTGAAAGGTGCCACTTGTCAGCCTAATTTTCTTAATACTTTAAGCAATGTAAGCAAAGCGTAGCTTGCAGCAATTTTATTCTCTTTTCAATTCGTTTACATAGTAAGGAAGCGCTAATATTAATTTGCACAAGGAAACAAGCGAATAAATAGCTAATTAAAAAAAAATAAAGAAAAAAAGAAAAAAGAAAACAAAAAAGAAGAGCAGATTAATTTCAAAAAGCAATTTCACAGTTTAAATTAAAGCAGTTGACGACGTTCGTTAGAACACTGACAGGTGATATCACATGTTATATACACAATCACGTGACCCTTATACACGCTATTAACTGCTATCGGATGCTATCGGAGGCTTAGATGGCTTACAAGAAACTGTCTCGTATGACTTTTGTTAATTTTTATTCATTTTCATGAAATATATGATGGAAGGTTGAAAAACATGTGACACGTTTATTTTATCTGCGTAAAACCGTTTAAGATGTTGGAAGTCGGCGTAAAATAATAAAAGAGCTCTAGCCTCACTTTTATGATTTCACACACACACACGCGCGCGCGCACACACACGCATACGCGCGCACGCGGTCTTTATTTTTGTAGAAATTGATTCGAAAAGACTTATAGATGAAAGGAGAGTAATGTTGTAGGTCGTAAAACTGTCTACTGATAATACATACTAAAACGGATAAATTTATTTATCTGTATAAAAATATGATTACTATCGTAACAATATGTTATATAGTATTTACGATCAATCTTTAGAGAGAGAGAGAGAGAGAGAGAGAGAGAGAGAGAGAGAGACTAATGCGCAATTAAAAGCTCCAGAGCTTGATAAACATTTTATTAATAGAATTATATTTATTATACTTCGATTGCGGGAAAATAGTTTTATTGATTATACGAAAAGACGTTATAAAAGTAACTCGTAATAGAAGAAAATAAACAAATATTAAGATAAAGGTATCTCTTAGTCATCTAGGGTCTTCAATGCATACACCGTTAAATACATATCCATTGTTTCTAATTGTTTATTATATGGGATTAAGGTAATAAAAGCAGCCCGACAGACCCGAACCCGAAATACCTTTCTTTTTAATTAAAAGCAAACAAGAATTTAGTTCGGTCTAATGTTAATTCCCGACCTTTGGCCTTTTAAGTATGGAGAGCTTTTCTTTGTTACGCAATTATCTCGTCGAGCACCAGATAATTTAAACGAAATAGCCATTTTTAATTACAACGCAAATGTATTTTTAATTATCAACACGTATCCATTTCCTAAATAATAGTTATAATACAATGGAATTTAGATTAAGTGCTGCGGTGATTTTGACAATAAAACTCCTCTAATGATCTCCCGGCAGTTCCCCCAAGCCTCAATAGAGACAATACTAAGAAAAATTCTCGTATTACGAAAGCATTTGTGGCATTTGTAAGCGGACTCTCGTCGTCACTTTGATTTTGTTACTTCGCCCCATTATAAACCCCAATGCTCTCGGTCGACTCGATTCCCTTCCACTTCGCCCCTCTCTCTCTCTCTCTCTCTGTGTGGATGCTGTCGCACGGTCCTCGGTATCAATCCAGCCGATGTATACAGGCCGATACGGGCCTTCGGAAGATACGAGCGACGCACACGGCCTTACAAGAAAGTCGAAGAAAGAACAGGGATAGGGCGAGGGCGAGGGCGAGGGCGAAGGAGGGTAGGGGGCTGGGTCGGGGACGACGAGGCGGGCTGGGTCGGGGACAGGGGAAGCGCTTGATTGGATTAACCTTGGTGAAATGACCGAGAGAATGTTTTACGGATTCACCTAACGGGTGAATGAATTCCCGGGGGATGATTTTTCGAAAAGCCACAACACAAGGGGCTTTGTAATTTTTTCCGCGCCGAAGCCAAGCCTGCACCGTCGCTGCTACTCCGAGGCTCCGCTACTCGTCGAATCTGAAATACGATTCGAATGTCGAAAGCTCGAGCGAATGAAAAGCCGGTCGGAAATCATTCCGAAGAATCGCGATATCGGATTACCAGAAGAAACACGGCAAATGAGAAGCAGCTTTTAAATCATCGGCCCTTTCCTAACTACTTTCATTTCATTTCATTTCATTAGTAGGTGCCCGCGGGCCACGGGACGAAGAGGGCCAGGCTCTTCCGAGGTGCGTTCGACGTTGCGTCGTAAGCCATCTAGACAGACCTAACGAAGATCCACTTAGAGTTATTGCGCGCGACGTTGAAATCCGTTGAAATCGCCGCTTGAAAGCGAGGCCGGGGTAGATACGTAGGCGTTGGGAGGGGGCGAGAGGGGGGGAGTGTCAGCGAGCGAAGAAAGAGAGAGAGAGAGAGAGAGAGAGAATTGGATTTTCCGGAACTCGCTTATCCGTTCGTTCGGCAGGTTACGTAAAACGTATGTATGTAAACGATCTGAGCTCTCGAGCTTCGGCAGTGTCGGGGTAATCCTCTTAGATCGATAATACATAGCCAGACTGTAGCTTGAGAATGGGACACGGGGCACGGGGCACCGGGGAGAGCGATTATCGTAGCTCGAGGTGTCGAGGAGGCGCCTGTCGTGCCGGCCGAGCGCAAGATCGTCGCCCGATGCGTGTTATTTGTCGGATCCGTGAGGAAGTCGAGCGCCGATAAGAGACCGCGAGCCAAACAAAATTTTCACCCCGGACGGGATGAAATCGCATCGGGAAGGAGAAAGGAGGATCTATCGTTACGTAAGCCATTAGGTAAAATGAGAGAATCGCACTCGGCCCGTTTGTTTTCTATTTAAAGATTCGTTCGGCTTCGACTCGCGCGTGCCGATAATCGAGTCTGGGCGGGCTCGATCGAACTTGTACCAAGGATCGAGTTTCCTAAGCCTCCGTACGCACACGTGCTCGGCTCTGGGGCGGGATGGAAGGGGAGTGGAGGGCTAAAAATAAGCAAGGAGCCGCGTAGAGATCGACGATCGATGTCGCCGTATGTTTCAATAGCGTAGCCGATCCAGCTACCGGGGCTGGCTCTGTCAGGGACGAGGAGCACGACCAGTCCGTAGCACTTGTCCAGCTGGTCACCTCCATCGAGGACGTAATACCAAGGACGCCCAAGTTTACAAGCGCTTGATATATATATATATATATATCGACGAAAGGGGTTGGTGAGCGCACGAATAAATAAGGGGGTAAGAGAGAGAGAGAGAGGTAGAGAGAGAGAGTCGCGCTTCCCCCTCAGCCCCACCCCCCAATAACCCCTCCACCGACTATCGATATAGTCGCGGATGACTGAGGATTTTGCACGGCGAGGACGGGGGTTAGCGGGGGTGTTGCCGAGCGTGAGGGGCTTGCGAATGGGAAGGAAGTCGATCGACGATGGTCGTGTCCCCCTTCGAATATCTGAGGCGATAAATTCATAGAAGAATTCCGTGCGCTTGTCAAAGGAATGAACTCGACGAAATGCGCGCTGCTGCTTCCCTCTTTATTTTCCAGACGTCGATCGCGTCGATCGTAAATAACTTCCGCGATATCGGAAATTGAATTCTGCATTTATAATGGATAAAAGGCTTCGAAATAGTTATTGTTCCTCCTCCCCCGTCTCTCTCTCTCTCTCTCTCTCTCTCGTCTCCCCCGTCTCTCTCCCCCGTCTCCCCCGTCATCTTCTTTTACTTTCCCTGAGCCACGAAGCCTAGGCGCACGCACTCGTCGTAATATCGTACGAGAAAATAAGTTAAACGATCAATTTCGTCTCATTATTTACAGTACTAAGTGAGATTTGCTTTCTCTCGTCCCACCCCACCCTCCACCCTCCATCCCCCTCTCGTAACCATAACAAATCAATAAATAATATTCGCTTTCTTTGAATGGTGAGGTTTGCTTTTAAAAAAAAAAAAAGAAAAAGAAAAGAAAAGAAAACATTGCCTCGAATCGATTAGCCGTTAACCGAGGGATCGATTTGTCCGCGTACGAGCCTTAAATAAAATACATTCCTCCTCATTTATCAAGATATTTGGATATATTCCTAAATCTAAATCCAGATTGATGCAAGAGACCTCTCGTATACGTATATTCCATTCCCGGGGTAAATAATATTTGCTTACGAGCTTATTACCTTGTCTGACGTCTTCGCCCCATACGTTTGTCTCCCCGCTCGTCCTCACTAAAAGATCTTTAAGGATCTACCGCATTGAGCTCGTACTTTGTTCTACAAGTCAATTTCCAGATAATATTTCTGGAAATTCCTACCAATGACTCAATTATGTATTACATACGTATACGTCAGAGACGGATAAAATGGACTCCGTGGCGCTACGTATGAGCGTAACGAAAGACATACCAAGTCCAGCCTTACTTTAAAATACTTTCGTAAAATTATAAAAACCCGACATTCACGAGGATACGAGAAGTGTTTTATAACTAAAATAAATTATCGCCAAAGGAAATAATTCCGGTATTTATTAACACTGTCTCCCATTTTCTTTTATTTATCTTATTTTATCTTATTTTATCTTATTTTATCTTATTTATTTTATATTTATATTTCCTTTTGGCCTTAACTGATTCCTCAGACTCGATTTAAAGTAAAAGATTCAAAAGTAATGCTCAAAAATGCCGGGCTCCTACATCATTGATTTAGTCATTGAAGCGCAATGTCGAATTACTAAGCCTTTAAGAGTTCTATTTTATTTTGAGCTTAGTTTGACAAGGCGAGTTGTACGACGATGGCGCAGCTCAAGGAAATTAAGCTCGACGGGCTTACTATGTCAGACATGTGCCTCGAAAATATCTTCCTCCCTGGGATACTCCGCGATACTTTATTAACTTTTTAAATTGCTCGCCTATATTCGCGTATTAAATAGAGTTGACATTATTCCAACTCATCTCGGCTGGATTCCGTTATAAACTTGCGCATCCGAACAAATGGAGGCCATTATCGTGTGCGCGACCCCGCCGGTGCCTCCCCCGCACCCCCGCGCCACCGCACCACCGCCACCGCACCACCGCGTTTCTAAGGAATCTTGCGTGCGGCATTCGACAATTTTTTATCTAAAACTTCCGTTCTCTGACTTTTTATTAACGCGAGCGGAATTGAATTTTTGTCCTGTTCCATCTGATACTCTTTTGACTCTAGTCCCAGTTCCGTGCCGACGAGTGTGTAATTTCATATTTTAAAATCGAATGCCAAGTTTTTTCAATACCGTTGCCCTCGCTCTCCCTGCATTCTATCCGCGCTCGCTCGCTCGCTCGCCCCCCCTCCACCGCCCGACCTCCCTACGCGGCCACACGTGCACTTATACAGAATACAAGAGGAGAGTTGGAGTGGGGGAGAAAAAAAATCAATTTCACTCGATTTTTTCCCTTACGTTTCGAGGTATTAGCGTATTCGCTCAAGCTACCGCGATACTAATAAGGATATTCGAGTCGAAGCGCACCGAATCTGTCCTCGGAAATTCCCTAAATTCCCGATTGATTTTACCTCCGCAAGAAATCATCCCACCCCCACCCACCCTATTACGTATACAATTAAACAGCGATAGCTTTTAATGTAGTGTTGTAGGAAAGCCATGCTGAGGCATGAGATTAGATTAGATCAAGTTTAATAGATCGAACTCGGCTAAGCTCACCGCCAGCCGAACATCATAGATCGTGTAAATTAACAAAGTCTTGATAATTAATAAACAGTCTTTTTCTTGCAATTTCCAGTTGTTACGAACTCGTTGCCGACTGGCTTTCATTACCCTATTGCTGTCAAAATCTAGTCATTTTCTATAAAACTCTGTAATATTATAGAAAATAATGAATTGTCCATATTATCTCGTTTTTATCGGGCTGTCCATACTTGAATAAGTAAATAAATAAGGAGGGCGTTTCAAGGGAAGTTAAATAACAATTAGAGGAAGCTGCCGAGTCTTTGACGAGGTCACTTAGCTTACGTTACGAACCGGCACAATACGAGACGGTAAAAGGATAAAATTAAAAACGAGACATTGAAAGTAGAAGAAGAAGAAGGAGAAGAAGGAGAAGGAGAAGAAGAAGGAGAAGGAGGAGAAAATAATAGCGCCTGAAATGGGCGATTCGCAAGAAACTTTTATTCCTCGCTTCCTCATGCTAAGCGGGACGACATGCACACCTGCTCTATATAGATATTTTAAAGGCCGATCAATAAATACTCCCTTGTATTGTAAACGCCTTGTTCCAGTGCTTCCAGCCAACCCCTACTTTCTCGCTCCAAGCCTCTTCCCGACTACATTAATAATATTATTACAGATTTGGATGACTGACACTTGCTGCTTGTGTAACAAGCGGTCTGCCCGATAGCCCGAAACTATATCTATTACCTACATACATACCTATATACATATATATATATATATATATATATATTTAGTAAGAAATGGTTTCGTATCTTTGCATTGCGTTCATCAACCCCAAACTATTGACCCTTTCCGGGATCCTGATTTTTACAGTTTTACAATTTTCCCGACTCTTTCATATGACTTTCCCGTTCGTTTTTATCGTAACGCTATTATCCATCGCTGCCACTAATCGCCTTTGAAACGAAATCCGTGAGTCATGCTGACCCCGGGCCATTGTACCTGCAGAACCTACAGAATTACAGTCTCGATAAATTGCTAAAGACGATAAAAAATACACTCTTTAACTCCACTGTCACTCTTTCTCAACAACTGTCACATTTTTTATTTACCCTCCTGACACACACGCACACACACACGCACACACATATATAACTTTTATTCTCAAGACTCGCTGCTTTAAATACGAAAAATAGGCGTATAATAATTTACATAATACGACGAGCGATAGTAGTAAAGCATCGTTATTGCTTTTTTAAAACTATAAATTAGACATACATTAGACTTGTCTTAATTTAAATACATTTATAAAGAAAGAGTTTGGCGGCTGTCGTGCCTAATAAGTTTGCCCTGAAATTAAATTTTTATACCACAGATACAGAACGCCTCACAGCCCATGTCGTTTCCATTTATCTATCGTGATTATTATAATTATTATCCGTATTATTTTCGTTTCGGTTCCGCTTTGCTATTCGTAGAGACAGAAAAATAAGTTAACGGGGACTTTATCGTGTTCGATCCAACTTCATAATAAGAATAATCGGCAACGTGTACGATGATTAAAGCCTCCTCTCTCTCTGCCCATTATTCGACCACGCGAGCTCGAAAGCTTTAGAAGCTGCTTATTTCTCGTTTGACGAAACGAATTATGAAAGTCGAAACATCGGCTGCCCCACGATAATTTGTCTTTACGGACTTTCGGCCTTAACGCGTTATACGGTCTGATACAAAAAAAAAAAAACTTGATCCCCTTCGTCTCGATCCACCTCGACTCCCGCCCAACTCATTTCTCTTCCTTTTCCTTTCGTCTCTGCGACTCCCCCGTACCCCTACACTCGTTTTTGCACTCGCACATTCGCTTTTCCCACCCCTCCTCTTTCCTCTGTCTGTCTCTCTCTCTCTGCTCTGCTCTGCTCTGCTCTGCTCTGCTCTGCAATGATCCAGAGGGCTTTGTAGGGAAACGGCTGTTATAATAGAGAACCGAAATGGAAGAGCGTGTTTCTGCATTTGCCGTAAATTTATTACCTCGCGGTAAGGAAAATTGCCTGCCCTACAGAATTCCGAGTCTGAGAATGCGTGTATCTAAACAGAATTTTTCGACTCGGAGTCTGTTTCTTACTCCTCGCAGTCCATTCCTCTTACATAAGCGGAGAGAGCAGCTCACGCGAACTCTTCTTACTGCTTCTTCTCGTTACGTACGAACGTATATGTTCTATATATAACATATACAATGCCAATAATAAAGATTCTGTCGATTCTTTAATCTTCAAAAGGCTACGTATGAATTAATTGTCCACGAGCGTTTATAATTTTAAGCAAATAATAATCGTACTGGAAGCTCGGAAGTATCACACTCGAATAATTTTTAGTTTACCTCTGACTACGTTGTTCTGCGTGCACAACAATTGGATATTTATTATGATGCCCGTTGGAGCGAAAAATTGCAAAATGCAACAATGTATTAATTTGCATTTGAAACGCAATTATAATGCACTGGCCGATAGTCGACAGTCGAATCAATAGAAGCGGGGTAAAATCTGCAAATACCAGATGAAGCGCGAGAAGTCGAACGAGAGTTTTTGTGGATACGATGATTTATAACGTTTCCTGGAAGAGCTTTGTTGGCCCATCCGTTTCTTTTGATTAGAAAAAAAAAATAACAAAAAGAAGAAGAGGAAAGTGAGCGGAGGAGTCCGAGCGCCGCGTACGGCTCGTATCGAATGCTGAAAATCCATAAGCCAATAAGATTTAGAGGCATGGCTTCCAAACATTACAACCGAGTCCGTGAATTCCCGACTTCGAGGAATTCCAAGGGGCCGGAATGTGTACGGAGGCGATAAGGTGGGTGGGATGGGGGGAGGAAACAAAATCGAAAAAAAAAAAAAAAAAAAATAAGTCAAATCGAGAGGTAGATTAGTTACGCGCCAGTGGCTTATCGCCGAATATACGTCAGGAGAGCGGCACGAGTATCCTCGGGAAATCCTGGAGAGGACCTGTCGTAAATATCGTCTGACTAGACGTCGCCGCCTCTGCGGATACATCCACTCGAAGAAGCGGCGGAGTCTCGCTCGGAGCACTTGCGGACAATGGCTAAATGCCCTGGAAATGAACTCGTCCTTGAGGGCATTAATTAATTAAATCGCGTGCGACCGCGGCCTAGAGAAACCCCCCGCCACCGCCGCTACCTCTCTACTACCCCCCCCACTACACCCCTCCGCTCCTCGTGAAAAATCTACTGTTTTTAATTAAAAAGCAGAGTTGGCTGCGTAACTGCAAATTGTCCGAGCAGCTGAGCGCGCATAACAATAACAATATCCGCTATCGGCTCGACGGCTCGCGGAAACGCCGGAATCACCGGACTCGGTATGTATATTTTTCACCGCCACGCGCTTCTTCTCCTTCCTTCCTTTTTTTTTTTTTTTTTTTTTTTTTTTTCGACAATCATTCCATTAACAAACGAAACTCGAGTGTTTAACGATGACGATAGGACGTTTACGATCGATTCCTCTATCATATTCGTCTCAATAAATACTTAGCCGTAAGTTTATTAATAATTTATTCCCAATACGTTTTTTTTTTTCATATATCGAGTACGTATGCTTATCCCGTTTGACGACGTGAACATTTATTTATAAATAAATTTACCTTTGTGTCTCGGGTGACAGACTTTGTGCAAGACTATCGGAAAAACTTTCTTTTTTTGCCCCGCCCCCCCTCCCCCCGCATTTTTTCTAAATTTCAGGGGAATATCTGAATCGGCAATGCAGTGCCTCGAACGATAGGGAGGAGAAAGACTAATTTGCTTCGAAAGGTTGGAAAGCGAATCAATAATTAAAAAATACCAAAGCGAAAATTGAGAAAAATTTTCTGGAATCTCTCTCTCTCTCTCTCTCTCTCTACACACACACGTAATCGTGGCTCGTGTGTAGGAGGCGCAGCTCCGATCGACCTAATGAGTTACTTGTGATCTGCTTTGCTCCTCTTACTTGTCTCCATTTGATTACTTATTACGAGTCACCTAGAATCAGCTCGTGGCGCAAAGCTATTATTAGACTGCACAGCCACCGAGAAGAGTTTTTAACGATATTATATAGACTGTCGCTTGATTCACGACATCGTTAATGTGCCTAATGAGCCCAAACCTATGCACGACGCCGAATGCAAAGTTCGGAATCATTAACTACGTTGGCTCGGTGCACTTGTACGACTGCTGGAACTCTCGAGAGGCGCTGCAAGCCTAAAAGTACAGCGTTCAGTCGAACGAGAAGAAGAAGAAGATGATGATGATGAAGAAGAAACAACAACGACAAAGACAAAGACAAAGACGACGACGACGACGACAACAATTCGATAAAAATAAGTAAAGAGTTCGTTGGAGAGGCTCGGATCGTTCGCTCGAGCGCATGTCGAGTAGATTAGAAAAGGAGACTCGGTTGACGCGACCGTTGACAATTTTTCGTCAATTTTTCAATTTAACGGAACGGCACGTTCGCCAGGCCGTAGGCAGACTAACGGTATTTACGAGCTTACTTCCATGCCAATGTCGTGAAAATTCATTATTCGACTCGGAGGAATGACGAATCGACCGGCTTCTGTATAACGTTGGCGCCCGCCCCGGCTCCAGCCGAGTACATTGAAGCGAGTACTCGGCACTCCGCCTCCCTCCCTACCTCCCTCCCTACCTCCCACCCTCCAACCGTACCTCCCTACCTCCCACCTTACCTACCCTAGCCTCTGGCCCTATCTGTCCCGTGGGTAAAATTCAAATGGTTCCAACGATTCACGCGATCGAGCCTTCTCCTTACTCCCGTTGGCCTTGATTCCCGGACTCCTTAATAGCGCTCCTGAGCGGCACCGTAGGGCTGGAAATTCACTTCCCTTTTATCAGCTATATTAAATCACCCTCGAAAGTATCGATTGGAAAACTCTACCTACTGTACACGTACGTTATGTATATAGATAGGCATTATCGCATTATCGGACGACGTTCTCGTATTAATTAAGAATTTTCAAATAAATCAGAGAACGTAATGAGGGAGGCGGCATTTCATTGGCTTGATTTATCTCATTATTTCCTTAACCATTGACATGTGATGACTCTGTATTAGTTTAGCGCCGAAAGACTTTTTCTAAAACTAAATCTATTTATAGAACATGACATTAGATAGTCGGGGTATGGCGAGGTAGGGAGGTGGGGGGTGTAATGTCTTTCAAAACTTACCAATTTATAGCCTTTATTTTTAGCCCCTCTTTATCTCACCCCCCCCCCACCCCCCCTCTCCCTCCCCACACCCAGGGCGCAATATGAATAGCCCGAGATCTATCCACTTTACCGGGAAATTTATACAATGGAGGGTAAATTCGGCCCAATCCGGCTCGCTTTCTTCCATTAGAGAACGTATCCAACGGGATGTAATAAGACAATTATTAATACAATGGGTCGTCGATGAGCCTTTCTTTCATCGACACATCCACTTCTTTTCCTTCTTTACTTATTTAACGACCTGCGCTATATCTTATCGTTACGTTTTTATACACGGCAACGGTCGGCTGCTTAATTAATATACGTATTTATATATATATACATACGTACGTATACGCTCACTCGGTGTATGCGCACACGTAGACCGACGTATGTACGGTATAAAATTTTAACGAAGATAATTTATCGATGCCTCGCGTAATTAACTATTTAATCACTCTTAATACTGAGTTATTAATGTAGCTAAAACGTCTTTTAGATTAACCGATCCCCCATTCAGGAATATAAAGTTTCGTTAATACAAATTTATGGTTAATTTAATGTTTTTGAATTAATTCGGGCAGGCATTTCATTGTAGGAACTTGATGCACGGCCTCGGCAATGTACTCCACTGTACAGGCCGTGTCTAACGTAATTATTTAAGCATTAGCAGCATCCCTTTCACTAAGCAGTTACAGTTACAGTTAATCGTAGCCTTGTGTTAACTTATACGGGCTTACATTATTTAGGAATCATCAAAGTTTTTGATCCACCGATCATTAGCTGCCAGATCCCCATTTACAGGTGGGAAATGTCACGTTACACGAGCAGACTATAGAAAATTGACAGTGTATAGCAAATTGACTGTAGAGTTGGACTATGGCCGGGAAGCTGAAAACGCCATGAATGTCCGATTCCGCTGATATATCCCAAATGCAGTTGTATATTATAGTTTCAACGAAAGAAGGGAATTGCGTGTAATGAAAAGCTACTCTTTGACGTGTCAATCTTCCCTATACGGATCCGCGCGTACTTTAATTTAACTTACAGATATTTATATATATATATATAGATATATATATCATTAGAAAAGCCTTAGAGCTCGGGAGACGGGCAGAAATTTTTTTCCACTAAAAGTTTATCTCTGCCAGGGCTCGCTGTATTGTTAATCTTGTATTTGTCGACAACAATACAACTTGTGAGATCTCGTGCGAGAATTCGATTGATTAAATCCAGCGAGAATCGACTCTTGCGTTCTTTGCCGAGTAAAATTTAATATACAAGAGGGGATTTGTAAGGGATCGGAGTTATAGAAATTTTTTTTTATTAAACAATCGGATAAGTTCCCATCCGAAGCTTAGTATGGCTTTATTTACTTGACAGTATTTTCATTCGGAGTTATTATTACGCTCCCGGTTAATATTACCCAGACTTTGTTAAATAATACACACGTATCGTTTATATCGACTTGTACATAATAATAACTTGGAGTTGTCAAGCTCGTGTAGGCTGCGCATTTTGGCTCTCCCCTCTCCGTTGTAAATATTATTCAATTGCCGTTCGAACTGTTTGTTTCTTATTCATAATCCACGACTTGATGATGTAATCAATGTGTCAGTGGAAGCATGAAATCGCGATGGGAAATTAGCCTATTCAACTCCCCGTACATTACCCTCATCTTAAAATATAAAAAGTATTCAACGTTCGACCGAATGCCAATTGAATGCCAATTGAATGCCAACTGAATGCCAATTGAATGCCAGTCGCCTACAGGCTAAGAGACAAATATGGAAACGCGAGTTATTACGAGGCGATAATAACCCCAATAACCTTTAAAGTCTCTCAAAGATTTAACTAATGTCAGAACTTATCGATATGAAGAATTTCATTGGATTATGCAGACGATGACGAAATTATCCATTTAGATCGATTATCCATCCGATTTAGATGAAACTGTCGAGCTTAATTGAAGAAAACGGACGTATAGATGATTATAAATTTTTCTGCGTCCCTTTATACCGCGGCACCGACGGCCCCCGAATGATTTCAACCGAAGCTATATCGATAATACACGTTATAATGCACTTCTAACGAATAGAATTTCTTAAGGAAACTGAACTGAACCGAACCGAACTGAGCCGAAGCCACTCTAAATGGAATAATTGAACGTATTGTTCGACGAAAAGCGAGAGTAGGACGTAGGCCCGAGGAAATTAAGAAAATTCTCCTTACAAGGAATCCTATTTGATTTGGCCAGTCTACTCATTGAAAATCATCATTATTATTATTATTATACATAATTATATTATATATAATGTAAAAGAGCGCGACGATACTTATTGTATTGGACTTTGTGCGCATCGTATGGTAAAGTGGGATGATAATATAACGAAATCAATGAGCAGATTGGATTAGCGAGTCGAGGCTGAGGGGCAGATGCTACAGAGGCATACAGTCCGAAAGGGTTAGAGGCGAGAAATCAAATAATGATAATAATCTGCATCGGTCGTTCTCGCAACTCCCCGTCTCAATAGTTCCGAAAGAACGTACGACAATAAAAGACCGATGAAATTCATTATTCGATAAGCTCGCGTAGAAAGGCTCCGGGATACGGGAATCATAGCTGGATTTCTAAGGTTTTCATGGGGTCTGATTGAATCATTGAGCCCGATCGCCTTCCTTTTCATTGCCACCGACTCGCGGAATCCCGTTAGGGAGGGATGATCGCGTGCTATTTAAAGAATTCCGGCGCTTCCTCATAGTTTAGCCGTTCGCAGCGACCATTCGTCCAACCTCGACCTCGGCTCCGGCAACTCGTCCGTCCGGCTCCTCCTCGGTCTCCCCGACCCCATTTACCACCGAGCTGCCCAGCGTCATCGTCAAAAGTAAAAAAATAAAAAGACGGGCGGAGCTGCAGGGTAGTAGGGGGTTAAAGGAATCCTAAAGATTTCAGTAGCCGTGTCGAGGGGCGGGGGGGGGGCTCGAGATAGTAGGTACTCGTTAACCCCATCTCCCCACCTACTACGATAGCCATTTGCTTCTTAATTCCTAAGCCCGTACTTCCCTAGGAGCACGCTCTCCGTCCAGCGGACTCCCTCTCTCCCCCTCTCCCCACTCTTCCCGTTCCTCAATAAGTTAAGGTTAAGTGGACACGCTGCTGCCGAGCTTTCGCATCGCTTTTCGGAGAATAATAGCAATAAAGCCGTGCAGGCATTCGGAGAAAGAGATATTATTAAGTCCTGGTGCTGGTGATGGTGCTGCTGGGACTTGTCCGTCCTTGCCTCTACCTACGAGTCTTACCTTAACGAGACCGACCTGTTTGTCAGTCTTACGAACCGCTGCTTAATTGATAACTGATTGATAACCGATCGCGGCCACGCGTTCTCGAACGCACCAAACCGTCCCGAAGCCTGAATATCTAATTGATAATCGATGATCCCGGTCATCACCTTCTGTTCTCCCTCTCCCCCCTCCCCTCCCCTCCCCTCCTCAACCTCGCCGTTCTCTAGCTTATGCACGACTTGTTAATCGATAATCGACACTTTGAGCGATAAATTCACTTTATTTCCTTCCGGCTCGACTGCTTATTAATCTTCCCGCTCTTGCTTTTTAACCTTTCTTACGATTCCACGCATACCAAGTAGAGCCCGAAACGCTCATTTACCGACAATTGACAGTTTCATGTCGACTCGCTACATCCTCAAAAACAATACCTACCAATTCTCTCTCTCTCTCTCTCTCTCTCTCTCAAAATACATCTTTTATTTTTAGTAACGATGATCTTGTTATTTTATTATTGCTGTTGTTATTATTATTATTATTATTATTATTAATTCATGTCCTCGCCCGTATGTACGTTAATTCTTTCTATCGAAACCTTTTTGCTACTTCTTTTTACCAATTACTTTTGTCCTTCGCATTACTCATTAATATTTTATGGACGCGACGATCGTTTTTTCTTTTTGCCATCGATGACGAGTCTCGGAGGATGAATTTAAGCTTGGGAAGCGATTCTTTGACGTCCGTTATCCTTGCGATTTAAAATATTACAGCATTTTCGCGCGCCGTAACGCAACTGCGAAGGAAAAAAAACAGTTGTTTTTTGTTTCCTTCTTCTTTTTCTCTTTTTATTTTTCTTCTTCTTCTTTTTTTTGTTTTTTTGTTTTCGCACTCGGCGCACGACTTTAGTACGCGAGTACGTTGAATTTTAGCCCAGAGCTTGTGTGATTCGATCGAGCGCGCTGTTTTCTAACTGGGAGGAGTGAGTCACGCGCTCGGGATTAATTTTATCGTTATTTAATTTAAGAGCACTCGAAAGAAGCGCGGACAAAGGAAAATGTAAAAACGAAAAACCGATGTTTTTTTTATTATTGCTTGAACGAGAAATAACGCGCGGAGAAGCCCCTCGTAAATTCGTTAGACACCTTCTTATCTTTGGGCGATAAAAAAAAAATAATAATAGTAATAGTAATAATAATAATAATAATAAATACTCGAACGAACTGGAGCGTCTGGTATGAAAGACAGGGACGATTTCGTGCTTCATAAACGCCAAATTAATCTAGTTCTGATATTATTAATACGAGCGAGCTGCTGATTTCGTCCTTAAATAACAATGTAATACAGATTACACTGTATTACCTCGGACGGATTGATTGGCGGGGGTCGGTGGTGGTGCGAGTGCGCATTTATCCGGTCGTTGTATGATAAATGTGGGGAATCAGTTGCACTTAGCGCCAAGAGTGCCAAGAGCGATCGAGGTAAAAAGTCATTAATCTAAGGAGAACGGGGGGGGGACGTAAAATGCCGGGCACTCGTTCCGCGGAAACGGAAAGCCAGGCGACGATGTGACTCACGTTTGATTTTATTTTTCTTCTGGCTTTCAGGCTCCGCGTCTATCGAGCAGAAAAACGAAAATGGCGGCGGCAAGGGCAACAAGACGAACAACAACGGTGCCGAGGTCAACCGGAACGAGGAGCAGAACGGTTCGCTCGATAAGTCCCAGGCCAAGAAGAAGCCAACGGCACCTGGTGGTGGGCCTCTCCTGCAGCAGACGTGAGTACCCCCGTGAGGATTAGGGATCCTCACGGGGAGGCTGATTCCCGTCCACGACCGTAAAGGCACGCGCGGGCGCTCGACCTTCTGCACAGTCCTCGGCAGTCCTTGTAAAATTTCGAGACGACCCGTAGGGTAATTTGTATTCCCGGAGCAGTTCATCCCGAGCCGTCGGGTATTGTAAAAAGAAAAAAAAAGAAAGAAAAAAGAAAAAGAAAAAGTTTGCTCGTTCTTTCTCGGCCTCGGCTGGCCTCCGTGCCAATTGACCATAGACGTCGATGGTCCTTAGTCGTTACACGGAAAGAATCTCAGCCTATTTACGAATGCGACCGATCGCCTCGAGCCGATCAATGACGAAAGTGAATTTAGTACACAATACGCGCGCGCTTTCCAAGGATCACATAAATAATAATTCGCGAAGCCTCGCCTCTGTTGGTAAAAGCCCCAATAACCCATGAGAACTTTTCCCCACTCGTAATGAATGGGTTTTCGCGGCGCTGACATGGGAGGGTCCGGGAGAGACAGAGACAGAGAGAGAGTGTGCGTGGGGGGGAGAGGGAGACAGACAGACCGACAGAGAGACAGACAGAGGGGAGTGAGAAAGGAGAAAAGCGACTAGCCGCGAGCTAAGGGATGAAAAAGCGATCTTGATCTTGGAAGTCGTAAAGCGATTCACCCCCGACCCCCTCTCGCGGACCCTTAACCGGGCCGAGACTCCTGGCGCCGAAGAAGAGACACTTTTCCCACTTTTCGCTTAGACAGCGACTTTATAAAATGCCAATGGTCTCCCCCCGACGCTATCGACCTCCAGTCGATAGCGTCCCTGCCTGCCGAACCCGACGACTGAAGTCCCGACGACCTCCTCCCGCCACTTTCCCTTTTTCTCTTCATCGAGCAGCTACGACGACTCGTGTCAACGTACGCTCGAGACCTCCTCAAGGAGAGGCGCGCGACACTCCCGGTCGGCGTACTCCTCCTCCTCCTCCTCCTCCTCCTCCTCGGATTCGATTTTATGGATTTATTTATCCGCGGCGAATGCAAATGACAGCTCTTTTACTTTTATAGCCAACTCGGAGCTGCTGAAACTTTCAGTTGAGTCTGCTCCAAGTTCTGGCAACAAAGGACCGCGAATCTTTGGGAAAAGTCTCGAAAGTGATCGGGATACGCGGTGACCCCTCGTGATCCCATCCTCGGATCCGCTCTTACGTACTTCGGGGGGAGGGGGGGGTCTGATAAAAGCTCCGCGTTCTTATAGAATATCATTCGTCTGATCGAGTAGAAGGGTACGAGGCAATAGAGAGAGAGAGAGAGAGAGAGAGAGAGAGAATGAGGTACCAGCCGAGGAGAAAAGGGCGCCCTTTACATTTTCGTAGAGAAAGAACAACCCGGTGGGAAGAGAGCGAGGTACTGTTTGTTAGGGAAAGCCAATCGAGACGAAGAGGAAGACTTTTCCGAGGCTTGCGCTCCTCTACGATGCGAGAAATGCTTATTAAAAAAAAAAAAAAAGAAAAAAAAAGAACCCACGGAGCTGTTGGCCTCCCTCCCGGAGACCGAATATACGAGAGATCGCTTTATGCTTAAGGTTCGGGGGGGTGGGGGGTGGAGGAGGTGAGAGAAGTCCCGGTTCGAATAAATCGAGCGCGGATTCTCGTCTGCCCGATTAATTGCTCCCCCCCCCCCCACCCCCTTCCCATAAACATTCCGAAGTTCGCGAAAAAATCATGGATCCCCGAACGTGTACCTGATCGTGGTGCCCCATCGTGCGGTCGAGCCTCGCGCGTCGCATAATAAAACGGTTGCAGCATCAACCAATGATAAATTTCTGCTTACTTCTCAGGGAGGTGTCGACCAGTCAGTTGGACTTCTTCAAGATGCTCGACGAGAAGATCGAGAACGTAAGTTGAATGTTCAGGCTCTTCGTTCGCCAATCGCTTATACAATACACCTAAAGTCTCAGCCCCTTTTCGTATTCTGATGGAACAGTAGTACTTCCCTATAGATCTCCAAGCGACGCGTCAAAGCGCGTAGTAGCGTAATCGGTATATCCGAGCTGACCTGCGCCGCTTAACCTTCCCCGCCCACATTCTCCCCAGGAGCAAGTAGTACTAAAGCCTGCTTAGAGCCTAATAATTAATGTTTTACCCACACAACGCAAGATCCTCTACAAGTGGATGGATTTACGTTTAAAAATTGTCCTTCTCTTTAAAACGTTATTCATCGCAAGGCAACAACTACTGATCGTTTGCCATTTGGCGGTTCGCGAGGGCAGCGGGGGGGAAGAGCAAATTTTCCCTTCCTCTCGAATATCATGACTTATCGGCAGATGCGCGCGAGCCCTCCGACTGTCATCGGCTAGTCGCTGACGCCGAACGAATCGAGCCGCTCGTCAAGCAGCGTCGCCAAGAGCTCCTCCTTAAGCGAGGGCTGCGTAAGGCTATTGGGGTACCGGTGGTGAGGGTGAGGGAGATTGGACTATTAGGGGAATAAAAGCTTTATTATCGGTAATTCACGGGGAGCATCTACGGGAACAAACAGAAAAGGAGCGCGACTGTTTTTCAGGCGAGATTTACGCGAGATTTACGCGAGATTTACGCGAGATTTACGCGAGAGAGATTTACGGGAATCAACCCCATCAATAACCCTGCCGCGCCGTCATACACGCGTACATGCGCGCACGCGCGCACAATAGGCATCGAGCAAACGAAAGTTAATAGCGTCGACATATAGAGTTTCCTCGGGTAATTTACTTGTCCGCGGCCGGTCTCGTTGCTCTCGCCGAGATAAGCCCCGCGTTCTAAAATTAGACGAGATTTCTAACCGTTCGTCGTCCCGGCTCCCCGATAATGACGTTTATTACTACGTGCGTATACGGCAATTCAACAATAATGTGTATTTTAAGCTCGTTTTTCTCGGCCGCCGCATCAGAAGAAGAAAATTACCGTCAAATCTCATCGTCCTATCCTATCTCTGGCTGCCTTTCCTCGTCCAAATCAAAACCGTGGATCCTATATTATTCCGATCCTCTTCCTCATTTACCTACGTCCGATGACCCATAAATCTGCTCCTATCAATATTACCTATTACCTTAACTTTACCCATCGATTACAATACATCCATCTTGGCTTCATTGTGCGTACTTCACGCCTCAATTTACATTATTACTTTATAATTCATCGTATAACGAATCGTGTGATATTATTTCAATGTCGGAATCGCGCTCTCGTCATGGGTAATTGAAAGTTTTTCTTCGTTCATATGTATTGCGTCCGCTTAGTCAACAAATAAAGTTAATAAATAAAGTAAATAAAGTAAATAAATAAATAAAGCAACGGCTCTCTTTACATTATAAGCCCAATCGTGCGATTGAACATTATTGCGCAACTTATTTTCTTCCTTTTAAATAATAGCTATTGGTACATTGGCCTTGGTGTGTGTGTGTGTGTGTGCGCGCGCACATGCACATATGAGCAGACACGGATCAGTAGAGGCAGATTTACTTCCGAGTATTTCTTCCGGTATTTCTCATCTATCGGCTATCGTCTTATCATCTTATCTAGACTGTCTTTTATTTTATTTACTCTTACCGACATCAACGTGTTTTCCTACTTACCAGCGTTCGCTGTCAATAATCACACGTTCAAGTATTTGTTTGGCTTAGGGAATTATTTTTTTTTTTATTTTTCTTTCTTTCTTTCAAATTATAATTCAAATCCAATTCCCTGGCGAAGAAGCGTGGAAGCCTATTTTTCTTATAAAGTTATCAATTACCATTGTTTATGGGAATAAAAGCTTGAGAGTTTCGATTGTTGTTAAAATTGCAAGGCCAGCGCTTGACGTTGAATTTAACTCTGTGACTTTATTTTACATTGCCGTTTATCGATTGGAGCGCGACGTTATACTGATAAACGGCAATAATAAGCCTTTCGCGGTGTACTGATCGGAGCGAAAGTACGTATCGGGCAGGGAAAGTTAAGAAAGGCCAATAATATTAATGTGGGGGAGGCGGGACTTCCGATCGACTGTGACGTCATCGCTTGGTTGACAAAGCAGCCGAGGCTCACTGAGCCACGCTGGGCATAAATAACTTAAAAGAGTCTTTCGTGTTCCAGGGTCCGGATTACGACGAGAGCGCCGATGCCCTCCTCCGGGCAGAGCACGCGTCCAGCCTGTTACGTAGCTGGGAGCTCGCCAGTGTCTCCTGGTCGGGCGTCACCGACACCAGCCACAAGCACTCCTACCACACGCAGCATCACCACCAGCAGCAGCAGCAGCAGCAGCAGCAGAAGATGCAGCATCAGTATCAGCAGCAACAGCAGCAATATCAGCAACATCAACAATACCAACAGCAGCAACAGCAGCAGCACATGCGTCATCAAAGTAGCCGCTCGCAAACGATCGTGCAGAGCCAACGGAATCTCGGATCGAATAGCAACGACCGCGAGGGTATGCGTAATATCGTTGGAGGCCGTCCCGAGAACGCCCCCGTTTACGTGCAGCGCGTGAGCAGCGCTAAGCGCGTCGACGGCCTCGAAGACGTCGTCGGCCATCATCACCACCACCTCCATCTACAGCAGCAGCAACAGCAGCAGCAGCAGCAGTACCAACAGTGCCCCTCCCCCGTGATGCCGCGCCACGTCCTCGAGTCCATTAGTCAGAGCCCGACCCAGAGCTTAAAGGCCTCACCCGGAGGCTCCTCGCCGACGAGTTTCCGGCGCTACCCGTATTACCAACACCCGGACTTCCAGGGCCAACAGAGTGCGAAAACTACGAGGGCTCAATTCGTCCAGTCTGACCAACTGAACGGCGATTACCTGATGAACCAGCAGAAAAATCTCTACCTCGAAAGAGACTACGCTCGGCAGCATCAGCAGCACTACGAGGACTCGCCCGTAGCGAATCCCATGCTTCGCAGCTCCCCGAGCAATCCCTACGTGCAGCAGTTTCAGATAACGAGTAGCCCCGTCGCCCAGTCATCCGCCCAGCAATATGGGACTTCGAGGAGGCGCGCCTCGGGGAGCGGTGGTCGTGGCGGTGGCGGTGGTGCTTTCAACACCACCCCGATGACGTGACCAGCTCAGCAGCAACCGGCCAGACATGACGGCTGCTGGACCACGCAATAAGACTGATAGTTGACCACGAGAGCCCCCAAGGCGCTCAAGCTCTCTTTCCTACGACGATCCCCCAAACCCCCTCCTTAACCATCTATCCATTCGTCCATTCGTCCATTCGTCCAATGATTCTCCTGTTCCTCCTGACCCCGTCCACCTTCCACCGTTTCTCGCATTCACCATATCTCACTGTCTGCGCGTCCTATGGCCTATTCTGTCCATTATACACTTGTCTGCCTTTTTCACCCTGTCCAGATCTCCCCCCCTCCCCTCCCCTCCCCCTGGCTCGATCCCTCTCCCCATTACCGGCCGCATCTTTCGAACTACTTATCTATACCTGCATCTCCCTTTCGCGCCACTCCCCTGCAGTTGCGCAGAAGGAAAGCACGGAAAGTCAACATAATACCGGAGCATCGGATGAAAAGGTATAAATGGCTCGCGCGGCTGCTCCCAACTTATTGTACCGCGAAAAGTGCCAATGCAAAAGCCGCCAAGACGAGCTTCGCCAAGCACAAGCTATCTCTTCCTTCACTTCAACCTGTCGGATCATTCGGACAGTCGAAGACATTCTTCCCCAATGTCCTTGTATTCGTCATACGGCCTTTATTACGAGTGCTTTCTTTCCCCCTTTATATTCTTACTTTTTCTTTCTTTCTTTCTTTCTTTCTTTCTTTCTTCTTTTCTTATTTTTGATCTTAATACTTTCTCGGCGCGTGTAAAATACTTTACGCCGACTTCACTCTATTACCGTATCCAAGCGACTTCGTCATGTCCACCACTGCATCATTCAAGTCAATAGCTATTGTCAAAGTAATGAACTTAACGACGCTGAGTTTTATAAGTAAAATCTCCCTCGACACCGGAGCCGAATACTACTAGTTCCATAGGAAGAAGATTCTAGATTTTCTTGCGCTTCGACATTTGCGATGTAAGATTTTACACACGAAATTCTCAGATCCTCACTATTTAAACGACTCGTAGAACTGAAAACGTTGCCAAACAAAAAATAATCGACACCCACCCACACACACGTACACACGCACACACACACGTACACGTACACGCACGTACACGCATACACGTGCATGTTGTACAGATAATGTCAGAGACAGAGCTCTATTCTGACTCTGACGTACGGAGCCCGCAGTTATTACAAAAATTTAAAGCTGAAGAAAAACGATTCATTGTACAATCTTTGTAAACAATAGTTGTAAAGGACGTGTATGAAAAATTACTTATATAAGATAACTGAATGAAGATACTGTGGATAGGGTCAGGCAGATAATAAAATTCAAAATTAAAAGTACACTCTCGATAATACAAGCGCATTCGCCAAGACATTGGTGACAACGTAACATACATTGAGATGAGATCTTGATAAGAAACTTATTGACGAAGACGAGTACAGAAGCACATCTTGGACGCCTTATTTACTTAATAGAACAAACACAAAGATCTAATCGTTGTATTGGACTTCGTATCGATAACCCTGCCTACGATATCTAATTCAGAATGTTCTGAACTCATTGTACAATAAATTCAAATGTTTATTTATAATTATAAGTTCTTTAAAAGGATGTCCGGAGGCCATTCCATATCGATTTCATTTTAAAAACTTATAAAATTCGTTCGTCAGCTTCGGAGAGACTAGTAATTAAAAGTAAGAAGATATAAAAAAAGAGGGAGGAGGAGAAGGAGGAGGAGGAGGAGGAGAAAGAGGTGGAGGATGGTAATTCAGAAAAGTTGAATATTCTAAGATACAATTTCGCGTTAACAATATGACAATGAGGGTGCGAATCCCATTAAGTGTATATTGTAATGTATGTACAACACATGTGTGAAACACTCGATGCGCTTTTGTAAATTTAGTTTTGTTTAATAGAAAAACGGAGAAGACAAGAGAGAAATAGGAAGTGAAAAGACACCGGGAGCGAAAGGAAGAGAGAGGATGGTTACGATGTTAAAGAACGAGAGTCAAATGGTTACGACTTTCCACAGTTTTGAAGGTTAAACTGTGCGATGTATTTACTTTAACCGAAAAAAGCGAAAGAGTCTACATTTATTTTTACGATAATTACTTAAAAAAAAATATACTGCGGTAATAAAAAAAAAAATTATTTATCTATAAGAATTTATGAAAAATACGATTGTAAACAATATTTACAAATATTCTTTTCATTTATATATGTATATAAATTTATCAGTATCAAAGAGAGATCATGTATGAAACTTTGCATAATAATTTGGTTTATGTATTTAAATTTATTATAAAATTCCTTTTTTATGAAAAACATGGACTGTAAAATATTATTTAGATAATAGAGAACCAATACCAGTGATTAAAAGATTCTTGCCTTCGGAATCTCTTTATTTAATTTTATAAATTTATCCAACCGCATATATGTATATATATATATATCTTATTGTTTTTTAAAAAGTAGTTGAACCGAGCAATTGATGTTATAAATAATACAACAAGACATCCGAACACTTTTCACAAACAAAAATTGAAAATTACACTACTAGATCAAAAATATGTTTTATAATATACACTTTACGTCAGAATGGCATGTGCACAAAATTATATACACTTTCAAATTAAAAGATTATTATTTTACAAAAAAAAAAAAAAATCATCGTTCGGCGATCGTTTAAATACATTAAATTTAAGGATTTCAATAATTTCGAATATAAATGTGGTTGATTATTACGAACTTTTCGCATTCCAACACTTTCCACGCTACAGAGTATTGTAAAAACTAATAAAAAAACAACAACAAAAAAAAAGAAATGACGGAAAGCTAAGTAAACGATATTATACTCTTTGTGAAGAAACGAAAGACGTTGCGAGTAGTAGTTTTGAGCATGTGAAGCATGTTAAGTCTACTGGAGAATTCTTGCATGGCATTTATTCCTAATGATGGAAACGTTATTAATTTCATAAAAAGTACAAAGGCTATGTAAATCGTTAAGATTTCACTCTATAGACTTAATCGAATAATTAGATGGGTAAAAATGGTCTTTTATAAGATTATAAGTATAAAAATTTTTGAATCAAAAGAATAAAATGTATAATCATAACGAGGACATGAACTTCTGAGCGAGGTAATTTTTTTCTAACTTGAGCTTTGACGATTAACCCCAATAACGTTTGATAAATGTTCACGTTTTATATAAATTTGAATACGAGATTTACACGAAAAACAAAAACAAAACAAACAACAACAACAACAACAATAGCAACAACAACAATAGCAACAACAACAACAACAACAAACAATAACAATAACAATGAATCAAAATGATAATAAAGGAAGGGATAGAAGGGATAGAAGGGAAGTATCAGTTTCTTCCTCCTCGCTGACGTGCGTGCTGCTGCGAAAAAAAAGGATCCTCCGTTTCAAGTGCCAAGGGTCAGAAGAGAAGCTAAGTGGAATGGGAGGCAATTCACTGATTAAAAGGACATTCGTTGAAGGCACATTAACAATTAACGTTATTATACGTAAGATCCATTGATGACGAGGATTTCTCGTAGCTGACGACGCGGTTATTAAATGGGGAGGCTCTCCGATGTCAACCAGACGCGTATAAATATTTTAGAGATATTCCGACGGGCATTGTAAAGAAGAAAAGTGGCGGCGGCGGCGGCGGCGGCGGGGGGGGGGGAGTTATTGGGGCAGGGCATTGGTAGTAGGATGAAGGAGAAAAGAGATTAAGAGATATTACGTGTATATACATAGCTTTATGTACATATATATATATATGTAGGATCGATGCTGCGCTTTATATATATGTATATACATATATGTACAATATAATATAATATAATATAATATAATATAATATAATATAGTATAGTACATAATATAATATAGTATAGTATATAATATAATATAGTATAGTATAAAATAATATTATAACGAAAATATGAAAATAAGGTATGATACGAAAAATTATCGGCGTAGAATATCTATGAAAATTGTGTATAGAGATTCATTATTGTGGATTAATAATAAATTTTAAGTACGTTAAATAAATACTTCGACGTGATGACTATATATTTCTATATGTTGACCATGTTTGACCATGTTTGACCATGAACGGCGGAAGGAAGGGAAACAGGAAAAAAAAGTCACACAAAAAAAAGGCAGTCGTGGTTGTAGGGGTGAGTGGGTGGGTGAGTGGGTGGGTGGACGGATGGTTTGGGTCCTCGCGGACGAGGACACATGGCCACGGCGCGAGATGCGAGGGAGCGTACGTGCGTACGTGCGTACGTGAGTACGTGTGCGTCTACCGGATGGCATAAGCAATGGCGAAGAAGCGAAAGAAATTTTGTATCTTATGTTTAAACTGTGCAGCATAAAATATACCATTGTATTGTGAAATAAATGAACTGAGCAACTAGAATGGAAATAATTTGGATCATTGAGCACGATGTATGGCGATGACTACTCTTCTTCTACTGCGCAATGAAGTATCAAGAATATCCGGCTCCGCATACTTTTACGTTCGAACGTCGGATCTTCTTTATAAATAAAATCATCATTTCTCCTTCAGCAGAATTGCTTTATTTATTTTTATTTATTTTTATTTATTTAATTCGTTTGTTTGTTTGTTTGTTTGTTTGTTTTTTTTTTTCATTCTCCACCGCCGCGGGACTGTTATTACCGTTGCGAGGTGCGGTGCGGGGGTTATTCGGGACGGGGACCGGGGTTATTCGGGTTTACGACGTTAAAGAAAAATCCGGAATAAACCTCCGGATGGGGTTATTGGGGGTTATTGGGGCTATTTAAGCGATCCGCGGATCATCGTCGAACGAGGCAAGCCCTCCTCCTCCTCCTCCTCCTCCTCCTCACCCTCTTCGCCGCCGATCGCGCGTTTTCTATCGAGAATCGACCATCGCCATCACCACCACCACCACCATGACCATCACCATGACCATCAAGACTAAGATTTGTTGTTATTATTGTTATAGGGATAATCGGGCACGTAGCGTCGTCGTCGTCGTCGTCGTCGTTTAGTCGTCGTTTAATATCGATTACCCTTCACTTTCCGTCAAATGTAATGACGAATGCGGGGGTTATGCGGGGGAGTACGCGTAACCGGTTTAGAAAACACGCGGGAGCTCAAAGACTCGGGAAGCGATTCTGTTGTTTGAATAATTAAGCGGAGCCGACTCGCTCGCTCGCTCGCTCGCTCGGCTATCGATTCCTCGGCTCCGGATAATTCATAAGGACAAGGAAGGGAAAGGATGAGGCCGCGAAATAAGAAGGCGCATGACGGGGGCGGGAGAGGAGGAGGGCTCGTAATGGAAAGCGCGCATTGAGCCTGGGGGGGGGGAGGGGGGACTACCACCCGCGCTCGCGCGAATGCCCTGATATATAACGAGATATCCTGGTGGGACGAAACCCTTACGGTACCTGCCTAATCCCGTATTTTCGAGTCAACTGTGTGCGTGCCTTCGACTCCGGCGATCCCCCCCACCTCCGACCAGGTTACTCGTGCGCGCAACGACGCGGACATCGGGGTCAGGGGACGGGGGGGGATCCCGGCCCTCCTTACGTTCAGCCGACGCGCCGTAAAAATTTATCCGATTAATTTGTCGACGTATCGGCGAGGGGCGCTCGTCGCCAAGCCCCCTCCCCTCCCCCCGGCTCATCCGTTCCATTCACTCTCCCTCTCTCTCTCTCTCACTGCTCTCTCGGCTATTATCATTATTAGCCTTGCCCATAGCGCGAGTCGTCGTCAATTTCCCTAATCCGCCGCCATTCCATATCAATTCATGGCATTGCGCCTTAATAAATCACAGCCAATAATAATGTTTAACAATGACATTGTTTTCATTCGAGGGGTAGCAGAGGGGTGGGAGGGGAGGTGAAAATAATACAAAACGTCAGGAAGAATTTCGGATCGGACGACGAATTGCAAATTCTTCAAAAGTTATTTATACGAGTTTTCCATCACGTCGCGAGTGCATCTCGATAATTTTTCACTTAAGAATTAACTTTGAAAATTTGATTAAAAACTTTCCGTCCGCGACAGATAATTCCCCGCGATAAATTATCCGATTCAATTACGCCGGAACTTTTTATAAAAAAAATTTCTCCAAAGTAAATTCTATAGCGAGAGTCTGGATTATATAATTATATAAAAAAATTACATAGAAAGCATCTTACTCGCTTACTTACTCACGTACTTGCTTACCCCTTTATCGCATACGCGTGGATAAAGGATTCTATATGTATATGTAAGTGGAGGGAGCTCTTAACGCTTTCTCGTCTCGAATAATTCACGGGCGCGGAAGCTGCCCTCAAGACCGAGGAGAGGAAATTAAGGCGTAATAATAGGCGCAATTAAAGCCTTTATAACGTTAGCATAAATTTACATTTGGACATGTGCGCTTCTGGCTAAAACAAATTTGAAATCATTCCAATGGCCAAATTTGTTTGCCCCGCTTTGTTACGATATCGCGACGCCAACTCTTTCCTAAAGCTCCTCGTCGTTTAATCTTTATACCGCGCACATTGGGTAAGGAGTAGGAGAGTGAGAGAGTCGCTGATCTCGGTGATCCAGAGCGCGTGCAATTACTAGGGATGTGTAGGAGCACGGGTACGGGTACCGAGACCGAATGGAAGGGTAGAGGACGGAAGCAATAGGCTCTGGCTGGATTGTATAGGTGAGGTAGGGCAAGATGAGTAGGGACGATACCGTGGCGATACCTCGGCGATACCTCGGCGATACGTAAGGAGTCGTCGGTACGTTGTTGCCGAGTGGCGGCAGCACTTTCGCCCAGGAGATGATAGGCCCCTGCTCTCGTGACTAATACCGAGCACCAAGGTCGCCCGGGTTTTGAAAATCGTGCCGCCATCTGGTAGCGCCCGAGTGCCCGCAGAGCCTCCGCAAAATGCGGCTGCACCTGTCAAACGCTAGTCGACTTGACAGAAGTATTTTGAATAACGTACTTTCCGCTATTGCTTTTGACAGAGGTTAGTTAGCGCTGGCCAGCTACGATGCCCCTCGACGACGCCCTGGACACTCGCTCGCCGAGCTCTTCCTGCTAAAAGTTTTTCTGGGCGTGGCACTCGACACGATATACACGACTTATCAATTTAATAACCACGTACGTCCGCATAGCCTATTCTATTGACCCTCCTCCCCCGCCCTCCGCCCGCTCGCACCCTCCTCCCAACGTTATTGTTCAGTGTCCGACCGAGGTCCTCGACACTCGAGCCATACCCACCTCCTTCCACTTTTACCATTAGCTTTTCGAGCATTTCGTTTTCTTTATTTTTTTATCTTCCCGTAACGAACGCGCGCACTGCACATTATTTTATCACGCGATATTACATGCTTAGCCATTCTTTTGAGGTTAGGACGTCTCCAACACGACCCTGAGCTGCTCCTCGAGGAGGACTCTATCTCTCTCTCTCTCTCTCTCTCGACTACCACGTATATTATTCAGCACAGCCTCCGTCGATTTTTATTCTCCTGTCCTATAAGCCCCTGCTCCCGTCCGCTGCGCCGTGTCATAGAAACGGCCCTGGATTCGGTTGAATTCAATACCAGGCAAAGGACCCGTCTCTCTACAATGCATATTTCACAAACCAAAAGCACGCACAGCCTATTCTCCTGAAGCATGAGCTTTCCCACTAACTATTTATTGTTCGATTGCAGGTTCGAGCAAGTAAAGTGCCATTTGTAGAGTATAATGCCACTATTAAATAGATAAGCCGTTTGTTAAACAAATAATCGACAGTATGGAGAAAAGGGGAAGCGCTGAGCCTCTAAGTGTCGAACAAAACAATTCCAAAAATGCAAGTTCAGATTCGCTTAACTCTGATAGTAAAAGCAGTTCGCTCAATTCAAAGATAGGACAAGAATCGGTAAATATTCATCGATTAAGATATTATTCAATTACTAAAAAATGTTTCATCGAATCCAATAATTCAAAACCTGTTTCTCATTCTTTTTTTTTTTTTTCCTTCTCTTCTTGTTTCTCTTTAAACGAACATTTTGCTTGCCTGTACGTACTTTAGGAAAGTTGGGAAAAGGCATCTCATTCAAAGAGTTTTTCAACAAGCTCAACGTCAACGGATAATAATATCATTTCTGCTCTTGAAACTAAAAAAGAGAGTCAAGGAATAGAGGATTTGGTAAAATTCTTACGAATATACCACCAGTTGAATATTTTATTTGCTTTGCTTTTATTGTCAAAGTCTCCCGTACACGGGCTTTTGTAATAATTTTGTACTAGTTGACATTTAGGTACATTGTTATTAGCTTTGAAGAATAATTGAAATCTGTAGTATATGTGTACTTGCTGCGCATGGTATATAATTATCTAGATCAATGTTGAATGGCAAAGAACAATAGAAAACAAATGTTTTCTAGGCCATTATATAGAGTTAGCTCGTTATTGATTGAAGATACATTGAATAAGGATTGATTATATTTTTTAGAACTTAACTGGAAACGAAACGGGACCGCCGCTTCTCAATGGGGAACGTGTTCAAGGTGTCGCTCGCGACGTCACGTACTTATGCCCGTATTCGGGACCAGCTCGGGGTGTGCTCAGCGTCACGAACTACAAGCTGCACTTTCGCAGTATCGACAGAGAGACCCCTTACGTGGTGGAGATGCCCTTGGGCGTCGTTAGCAGAATCGAGAAAGTCGGGGGTGCGTTAAGCAGGGGCGAGAACTCTTATGGGATAGAAATATTTTGTAAAGACATGAGAAATCTGAGATTCGCGCACAAGCAGGAGAACCATTCCAGGCGTAATGTTTTCGAGAAGCTGCAGCAATATTCCTTCCCGTTGGCGCACAGTATGCTCCTCTTCGCTTTCGAGTACTCCGAAAGCTTTCCTGAAAATGGCTGGAACGTATACGAGCCAATAGCCGAATTGAAGCGTATGGTAAGGCCCGAGCGACCTCGTCAAACCAAAGCCAAGTCAACGAAAACGAAACCAATGCAATGTGACCGTAATATATTTCGTTTCAGGGAATAAACAACGACATGTGGAAGATATCTAAGATAAATGACTTGTACTCGATATGCGACAGTTATCCGGCAGTTTGGGCAGTCCCTACTGCCGCCACGGACGAAGATCTCCAGTCCTCGGCGGCTTTCAGGAGCAGGGGACGGCTGCCCGTGCTATCCTGGATCCATCCGGAGAGTCAGGCAACGATAACGCGTTGCGCCCAGCCGCTCGTCGGCGTCGGGGGCAAGAGGAGCCGCGAGGACGAGAGGTACATACAATTAATAATGGACGCCAATGCCCAAAGCCATAAGCTCTTCATAATGGACGCGAGGCCCATGGCGAACGCGGTCGCGAACAAGGCCAAGGGCGGCGGCTACGAGAGCGAGGACGCTTACCAGAATAGCGAGGTCGTTTTCCTCGACATTCACAATATCCACGTGATGAGGGAGAGCCTTAGGAAATTAAAAGGTACGCGCGAGCGTGGTATAATGGCAATGCCATGGTGATAATGGGGAAAAACGTGGGTAATTATCGAATGAATTTTCCCTGCCTGCAGAATTGTGCTTCCCTACCATCGACGAAACGAGGTGGCTGTCGGGCCTCGAGTCAACCATGTGGCTCAAGCACATAAAGTGCATACTTACCGGGGCAGTGAAAATCGTAGCCAAAGTCGAGACTCACAAGACCTCTGTGCTGGTCCACTGCTCCGACGGCTGGGACAGGACGGCGCAGGTTAGAGCTATTTTACACGGATAAATAAGTTCACGTTGGCTCGTCGGCCACGTAATTTTCATCTATAATCCATAACTATTTTATCTCACAGCTAACTGCCTTGGCGATGCTGTTGCTAGATCCCTATTACAGAACGATCAAAGGCTTCGAAGTTCTTATAGAGAAGGAATGGCTTAGCTTCGGCCATAAATTCCAACAGGTATGCGTAATGCGTATCCGTAAGCGTATAAACGCCAATGTCGTTGCTTTTAATGTCGGTTATTGTTGTTTACAGAGGATCGGGCACGGTGACGAGCATCATAGCGACGCGGACAGGTCGCCGGTGTTCGTCCAGTTCATCGACTGCGTTTGGCAAGTGAGCCAGCAGTTCCCGAACGCCTTTCAATTCAACGAGCACTTCCTCACGACGATACTCGACCACCTGTACTCCTGTAGATTCGGGACTTTCCTATGCAGCAGGTAAGCGACGAGGGCAGGGAGGCTTTTTTTTAACGAACGGCAATCCTCCTCCTTACCGAGAGCTTTCCGTGATATTTATGGGATTGCGAACGTTTTCAGCGAGCGGGAGAGAGCGCAGGAGAGACTGAAAGAGAGGACGGTATCGCTTTGGTCGTACATTAACAATCAGATACCGTTCTACCAGAATCCCCTTTATTGGGACAGTCCGAATCACCAGCTGGTGCTTATACCGATAGCGAGCATGCGGTATATTAAGCCCTGGAAGAGCTTTTATTGCAGGTGGAATCCTAGTATGCGACAACAGGTAATGTAAAACGAGGGCAGCGGCTTGAATGTCGGCTGGCTATTATTACGAAGCTCTTGGGACTTGGGACTTGGGAATAAGGATTGTCGTGGACTTTTAGGATCCCGTGTACCAGCGGACGCGCGAACTTCTAGTCCAGAAGGAGCAGCTGAAGAAGAAGGCGGAGGAGTGCCGACGCGAGCAGGCGACCCGGACGAACCGCAGCCTCAACTCCTCGGCGCCGCCCCGACTTCACTCCCCGGTGCACTCTTAGCAGTGCCCGGTAGAGCAGCCCCGCCTCCTCCTCACCTGTAGCTTCGTCAATGAGGCCAGACCTCCTTAGCTCTGCCGGGCCAAACGGAATAACCGAATTTTAAAAAAGAACGGGGGGCGGGCGGGGACAGGGTCGGATGGATACCCACAGACTCGGAGACATACATGAAACGTGCACGAAGCCAAGCAAAGTAAAAGCCCCAATAACCTGCGATTAAACGCGATTGTCATTCATTGTCTGAATCGACATCTCGCTCTTGTACAAAGCGCCATTGTGTTACTTGTATTATTAACGAAGGGAAAACGCGACTGAACGAGCGAGCGCCAACTTAAACGTATTCTTTAACACGTGTATATATTATGCAATCTTAATAGTTATAAAAACAATAACAATAACAAACGAACAACACCGATTGTACGATCTTACCAAAATTTTAACGATATATATATATATATATATATGTATATGTATATATATGTGTATGTATGTATCGATGGAACTCATGTCCTGCATGAAGATAATATATATATGCCCTTATGACAAATGCTCTCATAAAATAACAGGAATTTTTAAACAAAAGTTTATGAATTTACTCCTCCTATCGACTTATATTCGACAGATAAAACGATTCGATTGTTTGTTAAATGCAGGTGAAATTTTTTTAACCCGTTAATTTTATTCGTTTATTTTTATATCTTATGCCGTCGGGCCTTTTATTAATAAATCTCGAATTAATCTCTTGTATTACTATTGTATTCTCGTTTCTACTTTATTAAAGGACAATATCTGTATATCCCCTTGTATAAATCTCTCTCTCTCTCTCTCTCTCTCTCTCTATCTCTCTCTCTTTTTCTAAATCTTTCAATCTCAAACTGAATTTTACCGTATTTGGCCGTCTCGCGCTTACAAAGGGTCTTCTATTGCCTTTATTAGGGTGACTAATACGTAATACGAGCACGCAATACATGATTTCGAGAAGTAATACTTCTGAGCTTCAATATTCCCGCTCATTTTTAACAATAATTCATAACAATGATAATGATAATAAGCATGTGTGAATAAAATATCAATGATTATGCGTATAAATGTCTGCCGATAATCAATGCGTTATATGACTGTGACGTCTCAGCAAAATATAAATAAATATTTATCACTTACTTGTGTCTAGATCTTTTTTCACGATAGATTTTTATGTAAGTACGTAGGTGATGTACGTAGCAGATAGATGCAAAGAACGAAACGTATAGCATCGAGGCGCGAGCGTAATGACGTTGACTGTTGTCGGGCAGTGAACGTGAGGTGCCGAACGATTAACAATTAGAGGATGATAACTCGTTATCATCGAGTCTTCAAGGAATTAAATACCCTTGTTTTTTTTTTTTTTTTTTTTATCATTAGGTTGTCGACTGACAATGCGATTTTTACTTGAATACCCGTTTATTATTAATTCTTATATACGTTTCGATAATTATTAATGCGGCCAAGTTATAAAAAAACAATGTCAACCTTCCTCGGCTTTATTTACAAAAAGTATTTTTATATTGAGCTTCGATATTACATTTTAGTAAAATAAGGTCTTTCCAATAATTGATTCTCGGCACTTGATCGCAATGTCTTGTCTTCTCTTTCCAATGAAATTGATAATAATCGTGTCCAAGAGCGATCGATGATCTCGTTGATCTTCGAAGGATTCGTTGATCTTTATCGATACAGAGGCGTTGTCTGAAATTACATCTTGTATGTCATTGTCTCGTTGTTCTCGCATGACTTGATCCTTTTACATGAGAAGGGAAGTACATTGACGGCGGCCCGTATCATCGCTTTCTAACGTTGACGAAGGAGCGCATCAGCAGCACTACCGGGGTCTCCAGCATCAGGGACAGCACGTACGAGCAGAGATACGTCATCATCAAGTTCCCCATGAAGAGAGCGCCCTGTCGAAGCAGAGGGCAATGGAGTAGGAAAAAACAAAGCGTTGTCGTGTTTTTTTTGTTTTGTTTTGTTTTTGTTTTTGTTTTTGTTTTTATTTTGTCTGCTACTTAGCCTTGTTGACTTATTGAGCGACGGTTATTGGGGTTGAAGCAACGAAATGTGTGTCGTGTGCTTACGTTCGGCAGGGTATCCACGTGGACGGACGTCTCGCTCTGCAGGTAAATCGAATTTATCAGAAAGGGATTAAGCAGATAAGCGCAGTAGGTCAATCTGCTTAGCGGGATCCAGGCCTTGAAGCACAGTATTTTCTTCACGATCCCTGAAAACACACGCACGCGCTCACATTACAAATGAGCGAACCTGCTTATAATGAACAACGTGAACGTATCATCTCGTCCTGCCTTTAAGATACCTTAAGGTATCGACTGTTCGGTCGGATCAAACAATATTATAAGCAAAGGCTTCATCGCAGCTCATTTAGATCATTTTTTTTTTTTTTTTTTTTTGTTATTAATTTTGTAAAACCAGGCATTTAATAAGAAATTCCGGATTAATCTAAATTCCAAATAAGGTATATTATTATCGTTATTGTCGTCGTTGTCGTTGTCGTTGTCGTTGTTGTTGTTATGGTTCATGAATTCATTGAAAAGCGTTGGAAGGGACGGAGAGCTTTGGATGAGCTTATTGTATGATTTTGATAAATCACGATTCGGTCGAATCTATTCTCAAGTCCATTGAACCGAAAGCTAAGCTATCGATCGTCTGCGCGATGATTTTACACAGACTTTCCCGTGATGGAAATGCGACGCATATTTTCGTTGTATATTTAAGGGTTAGAGTTTTATGGAAAGAACCGCTGTCCCCCCACCCCCAAACACCCCACCCCTAGACGATTTCTAAATCGATCGGAGACGTTCATCGAGAGATCGCGAGATGAGGATTAAGGGTAGCAGTGACGTACCCCCGTGGTTGGTGCAGCAGGCTATGAGGAGCCAAGAGAGACCGACGGCCCAGAGTGTCCTGCTGAAGGCGACGTAGAACGCCGAGACGAGGACGGATATCCGCTTCTCGTAGAGGCCGAAGAGCGCGACGACGTTGCAGAAGCTGCCGAGGAGCCAACCGACTGCTACCGCACTCTGGGAAAAGGAGATGATCCTAGAGCTCCTCTCGGGGATGAGGATTATTACCTGGCCAGCCTCGACCGCCCCTTAGCAATTGGCACGCAGAGGTCACTTATACACCCACCACCACCACCCAACGACCCCAATAACCATCCCTCTTATTACAAGAATTAATTAATCGATTTAAAGAATTGACGGAGACGCAACCCACCCCTCGTAGATTGCGTCTTAATTACATTGAATTGATCATTCGATCAATTTTTGGGTTTGCGTACACGAATCACATTCGCAATAAGCTATTGCAGCTGAAAACTACAGCAAGTTTTTATAGAGTGACAATATTGCAAGACCCTTACCCTTCGTAGCCTTAGTTTGCTGTTCAGTCTTGTTATAATATAAGCCGTTATCATTCCTATTAAATAAGGCCCAATTCTAGTCCACGGTGGATCGTACAGCACGTCCAGCATGTGATACTGCTGATCCATTCTGTCAATTCAAATGCAATGCATGTAATCGTTATAATTGTTACTATGAGCACAGCCATAGGTCATGCCTATCATTACGCGAACCATTACGCGACCACTGATTACCACTGCTTAACTATTCTTATTACTATTTCGCATACAATCTATACGCAATAATGGTTTTCGAGAGTAAATATCAACTAATTTATTGAAGTAATATATATATATATATATTAATCCGTGCAATTAATAACCTTCGCAGGTTGGGGTAATAAGATCGGTGACTTTTAATTAATTCAATTGAATTTCTATAAAAAAATATCCATAAAATACAATTCTAGGATTATTGTACTTACGTAGGCACGTAATTGTTAACGTAGGATATGTAGCCAGTGATAACGATCGATCCAATTAACAAAAGCAGTACAATGGCAACTGTGGTGTAGAATAATCTAGGGGAGTGGTCAAACAGAAATAAATAAATAAATGGATAGATAAATAGATAAATGCACGAGAATTCGTATTGACGTTTGAAAGGAGAATTTAATGAGAAAAAAACAAAAACTTACATGGACGAAAGGATCAATAGGAATGTGCCGATTGTGAAAAACTGCATGTCATTCGATAAATACCAACTCCATGACATACACTTTTGGTAAGAAAAATAAAATTTACGTCATTATTATTACTTAACATAACGATAACCTACACGCTTTGCTATAAAGAAGAAGAAGCAAAAGAAGAAGCAGAAGAAGAAGAAGAAATAAATAAAATAAAATAAATAAAATAAAGTTTAAGGCTTTGGCGAGCGAAAACCGATTACAGTGATGTAAGCTCTCTTTCCTAGACAAGGAATTATTAACAATTAATAATAGTCGAGGTTTAATTTCAATTGAGGTAAAGTATCCGTAGATCCATAGACGAAGGTAATAATATAATTCCATAATGGTTTACCATCGTGTCTCTGCCGAAGAGATTATTGATATAAAGAATATTTCTCCACCAATATTTAGCGCAAGTCTCGTGCGGTCGCTCGGTCATGTAGAACTGCGAATTCCTGCCGTACCAAGAAGTATTCACTTGAATGAAGCCGATGAGCATCATGTACGCGGGCGTCAAGCTAAAAGTTCACATTGTAATGTAATAAAAAAAAAAAAATGTAATGGCTCCTGTAAGTTTAGTTTTACATTGTACCGACTATCTCGCTATTCTCATAAATCCAATCCTTTCAAGTGCAAAAAAACCCGTGCAAAGTCAATCGTCACCCATCATCCGTTACATAGAATCTCTTTATTATTATTATTATTAATTATTGTTATATTTTATTATGGCCAGTGCAGCGGGAGTACCGAGCCGAAATTAGAGTAATTAAGGTGCGTGTGTGGGTGTGTGTGTTTCGTACGTACCGTATGAAACGGCGGCCGAGGGTAACGAAGAATTCCAGTAGTTTGCGTCCGATCCTCGGCTCGGCTTCTCGATCATTTTCATGGCCAATGAGATACATGTAAGCGAGGAGAAAACCGCTTAAGAAGAAGAACGTGTCGACGGATAGTGTCGAATTACTTATGACTTGTACAGCGAAGCCCTCCGCCATCCTCCACGACCAGCTCTTATTGTCTGCCCGTTAATCAGAGATTAATTATCACCTTTTTTTTTCTCTCTCTCCCCAGCCACTTACCGGCCACTTACCGGCCACTTACCGGCATAGTCGCTCATGTAGAAAACCGTGTGTATCATGATGATCCAGACCATGCCCAGGAATCGTATACCGTGGATCGGCGCCACGGACTCGCCGCTCAGTTTCGTACTGAATATTAATTTTGTATTCGAGTAGACGGAGAAGCAGATCAGTAGCTTGGTGAGATTGCCCGGGTTCGGCTTCCTCGCCACGACCGCAGCTTCTTCGAGATTATCGCTGAGCTTGAGCCTTTCTGAGGAAAGGCTACCACATGAAATACAGGGCGCGACATTCTTTTTTATCTCATAAGATTTCGTCAATTTATCGTCATTACCATTGTTGTTGTCGTAGCAGTCGTCGCCCTGGCCCTTTAAGCTTACGCGCTTACGGTGTACCAGCAAGTCGTAGGAGGTGCCGCATACGATCAATAACAAAATTATCAGCAGCAGGACTCTGCACAAACGATCCCATCTCAGATCATTAAACAAATTAACGGTTCTACTAATACGAGGCATACGGCAAGGCGTCATAATCGTATATCATAATCGTAATCGTAACAATTAATTATAAAGGATCCAATTGGATCCGATCTAAAAAACGCACTTGACGAGGATGATTCGTCCGCTGAGCAGCCAATAATAATCGTCCTGGAGATCTCGAACTTGGATGAGCCGGAAATCGGCAGAGAAGAGCTTTCCGATCATTAAGCTCTTTTCACGAAACATGGCGCTCAAGGTCGAGCCGAGTTCGCTAGTCGAGCACGAGGACGGCATGCAGAGCCCCAGGCTCACGAGATCCTGCAACGAAGTTCACCACTTTTTAAGCCCTTAAGCGCCTGATTCCCTAAAAGATCGCTGATCGCGGCAAGAAGACGAAGAAGACGACGTCGTAAGCGCGCACATAACTCGGCACGCGTTTACCAAACCTGTAGCTAATTGAAGTCGTTTAGCACGCAGAAAGGCAAATGACTTTAATTCACTTGACATTATCGTCAATTTAATTGGATACTTGATGAAAATCATTTCGCTTTACGAGCCACAGATCAATTGGAAGGCGCGTTAATCGATAAACGCAAGGGACACGGAGGCATAAGGAAGTTATGTAATTTTATGAAAGTAATCGATTTAACAACGACAATATTCAATTTAATATTTATAATAATATTACTCCCGGCAATCACTTGACGGTTTAACTTTGATAATTTAAACTACTGATGAGTACTTTTAATATGAATAAATAAGTGGTAGTTGAGCAAGGGGCGTATGCGTTACTTTTAAAATTATCACCAAGTAGAATAAGTCGGCTATGGTAAGACAATACTTTTAATTACAAATTATTATATATATATATATATTGGTAATGGATTATCTTTGATGCGCAGAGTGCTTTAAGGTAATGTAGGTGAGGAACGAGAGCAAGAAATCTAAGCTTTTCAAAGAGGATGGGGAGAGGAGGAGCAGGAGGAGGAGGATCATTGATTAATCAGGTAATTGTAAAAGTAGTGAACCTCGTTCGGAAGTCGGACGTGATACTGAACGGTACTGTTGTGCCTGAAGTGAGCGACAAAGTAGTTGACGTCGTAGGGCGGGAATTCCTCGCGGACGTCACGGTGCCTGGAGTTGTTCCTCATGACATCGGGCCGCAAGAGGAAGGGCGCCCTGTTGATGGTGTCCATGCATTGGCTCCTGCTGCCGAGCCAGTAATTGTTCCCATAGACGAAGCCGGGCTTCGGCTCGCCGCTCGAGTCAAGCACTGAAAGTTACGTACAAAGCTTCCGTAGACGGTTCGCTCGACCTACCCGCCCTCCTCCCCGCACTACGCCTACATCGCACGCTGACACAACAAAGACTCGCGACCTTACTCTCACCAACCCCGATAACCCCAATAAACCTATACTAACTAACAAAAAGGACCAACGATGGCTTTTTTTTTTTTAACGGGAACGACGGTGGTTAATCGCGATTGCCAATCGATGGCAAAAGCTTGAAGGGACGTTCTCGGATGGTAAGGGCGATATGAACGTATCGTTGTATAAATAATTGGTGGGAGGTTATTGGGGTAGGTATGGCTCGACTCGAAACGAAAAGAGTTTCGCTGGTAATGGGTCATGCCCATTGCCCGGAATTGTGCAATCTCGAACGTAGATCCCCCATAGATACAGAGAGAGAGAGAGAGAGAGAGAGAGAGAGAGAGGAGCACCGGTTTTATGAAATGCCGAATACGTAATGTGATTTTTCGCGGCGCGTGTTACGTGCTTTTTGGAATATCTATCGTCGAGGCGCCGGTTTCCGAGAGGAGGTCTCCCGGATCGATCTGGACCTCGGAGCTTTGCCGTGGATCCACGATCCGTATGAGCTATAGTCCGTGGCGGGAAAGTAGCGAGGGATTGCGTAACGGCGTGTCGCGCGCGAATGTAAAACGTATCGACGTCGCCGATATCGGGACAATTACCAATTACCAATGTAGTGGGAATAAGCCGGAGCGAGGCCGACGTCGGTTCCAAATCCAAAAACCGCGTCCTCGACTCGATCCTCGATTTCTTTCCTTTTATACGATTATTTATCTCGGCCCTCCGCCATGAAACGGGCATAAAGCGGACCGTCGGGCCCAGCATCCGAACGATCATCGCCAACAGACGCAGCCGAGTATCATGTAGGGGACAGGAGAAACGCTTGCATAATACGATATTCCTAATATTTGCTCTCGGCCAGTGGACGGGAGTCCGTTTTATAAACGCCGGGGCTGTAATTACTCACGCCTCGGCTAACAATTATTACCTTCGCCCGCTCGAACGCATAACCGCACAAATAGATACTTAATCACTTAATCGCTTCTACTACTTTCTTCACCTCGCGTAAAAAGTCCCCGAACGAAGCCTTCCGACACCGCCGACTCGTACCATTAATTACTCACTCCATCCTCCTCCATCCCCCCCCACGTCGCTCTTTTCCTTCCCCATCTCCCGTCATCTTCCGATGATATATAATACGTCTATGTAAACACGTGACTCTCGTACCCTATTAATTCCGTAATCTATTACGTTTTGTTTGGTTTTATTTTGCCTTTGTTCTTTTTCCTACATATCCTAACTAATCTGAACCTTCTTTTCCTTCTTGACTTTTCCGAGCTCGAATAATATTATTTAAATATACATATATATATATATATTCTTTTACGTAACAGCGTGAGCCGAACGCGCAGGGATCAGCAACACGTGTTTATTTATTTACTTATTACGTAATCGTTTACTATTTTTATTATCTATAACCCGCTCGGCTGTTTCGCCGCAGACTAATGTCTATTTTCATTGATTGGCCTACGACGCATTCAAATAAAATCCTCAAATACATTATGTAATAATGATAATAATGATAATAATGATAATAACGACAACAGCAACTCTAGCATCTCATTAAAAGAATATATCGTTCCATTTTTACTTTCCAAAAGTTCTGTTTAAATATCGCTTAAATGCCGTTCTTCCGTTCTGTAAATAAGTAATTGTACTTCCTGCCCGTAGATCATTCAAATTTAAGTTTTTGAACGACCATCTCCGTAAAGTAACCAATAAAACGTCACCAACGCGCAGAGAAGATAGAGATAATCTATTAGTAGTAGCAGTAGTAGTAGTAGTAGCAACGGTATTTAATAAATAATTAATTATTTTTTATACTGGCAAAAGTATTTATTGGGAGTATCGGATAGACGAGCCTCGGACTAGTAGAATATTGACGTTAAAGTATTGTTTAGCTTATTCGAGCGAGTTGAGGGACGTGCAGCGAGATGACCAGCCAGTTCGAAGTAAGAAAGCCTTGTCGAGAAATATAAAAATACTATAGATTTGGGATACCTTACTTGTACGAGGCCATCGAGTGAATTTGGCCAGTCGAGGAGCCCTCCCTTTATATTAATATCTCGACACCAATATCTTTGTAACAACGCGTTGCTTACTTTATCGGCCCCTTCAACATATACATATGCATATATACATACGCATACACGCACGCACGCATACACACCCACACACGAATGCGAGAATTATTGTCAAAGTCCAGTAGTACTCTTTCCCTATCCCCCTAATCCGTAAAAATCGCAATGGAATGTAAAACTCACGCGTTGAATGCATTGCAATGGTATTAGATAAGCCCATACAAGTGCGAGCAATTTTTGTAATTACTTCATCAAACGAACCGACTGATAATAACCAATCGAGAAAAGCATATGTAACGCATTCGAGTGCACGTATTGCAATGACTTTTCATTTCGAACCGTTGTATCGTTGTATCGTTAACGCTATGACCGGAAACACGCGTCTACATGGATTGTAACGAAACGAGAACGAGAACGAGATTGAAATTCGTACGAGCTCATTGCTGGTAAAAATTTTAAATTCTACAAGTTCCGCGAGACCGTTTGGCCAAATTGATCAGAAAATTCAACAAAGTACACGGCCTCGGTGTACTTTAAAGTACTCTTGCGATGAACATTGTGTCGCTTGGGTGCGTGGGTGCGTGCGTGGGTGCGTGCGTGTAGGAGATAAGGAATGAGGGTGACAATTTGTGAATGTCGAATGCGATAAGCGAGGGTTCCAGTGCGATCCCGCCTGGACTGCAATGAGATCGGGTGGTCCAGGCACGCGGCCAGCAACTTGATACGAACTTTTGATCGCCCAGAGCCTCCTCTCGTTGACGGCCTGGCGAAAGAGATCGAGATCCGACCGGCAGAGTGACTCGGCCAGGGCGCCGCTACTCGCTACCGCCAAACCATAAGCGGGCAAGGCCCCCTTTAGGACGGGATCGTCCCCGTAGGCGCCGAGGAATGCCCGTAGGACGAGTAGTCCGAGGATTGTCCAGCCTGGGCTCGGCATCGTCCCGCTGGGCCAGTGCCGGAGCCGCGACGCGTTTACGAGGAGACTGAACCCGGGGCCCGGTTGCAGAGCCATGGGATCCGGGGACCGACCCCACCCCACCCCACCCCCACGTCACACGACCAATCGGCTCTCGCGGCGAGCCCCTCCGAGCCAAGGGCTGTCCCCGCGGGGCCTTTCCTTTCCCCGTTGTACTCAACCGGCTGACGCCGTTCCTGCCGCTCGTCGTTCCGCGATTGGGGATGGGGATAGGGGGATAGGGGATAGGGGGATAGGAGAGAGGCTAGTTGGCTGGATGACCAAGGGGAGAATCCGTCAAGAGCGTCAAGTTACGAAGACCCGAGGCTTGTGAAATTCACAACCGTTCCATCCGTATCGATCATAAAAATTCGTATAAATTAGAAATCCGGATCACCCGTAAGACTAATAATCCCGTTCTAATAATTCCAGCTTCTAATTCCGTTTCAAAGGTTATTGGGGTTAGGCACGAAGAAGGCCGAAGTTGTACTCTTAAGCGAGCGACTAGATTAGCCGTGCACTTCCAAGCGCTTCGGTTTGCTCAAAAGAGCTCGGAGTTCCGGCTCGTGAAATATCGACTTTAACTACTGGACTTAATAAAAAACCTGATTAAACTGTGGATAAACTTTTGGGAACAGCCCCGATAACCTTTACTCGCCCAAAGGACTAAGGCTATAATAATTAAGGCTACTTACTGCATATTCGGTATTCGAATAGGCTGGCGAGTCCTGTCGAGCATCATCAAGGGAGAAATCGTTATTTTACACTCCATTTGGCTATAAGAACTCGACGGAAAGCACTGGTTAACTAAATTTCGTCCAAGGCTTCCTTACCGCTAATACACGTTTTTATTATTAGAAACAACGACGTAGATCGAAGCAGCCAAAGAGAATTAAATTAATTAATACGAGGAAGATAAAAAAAAGAAAGAGGTGCGTAGCGGCCTATTCGGACTATACGCGCACGAGATTTTCGCCTCTGTCGACGCGTAGACTAGTGGGTAAATTTATGTAAGCCTAAGGCACAAGTTAAATATTATAAATTGCTAGCTGCGCCATGTCCACGATGTCCAATACCGTTCTTTTGTTTTTTTTTTTATTTTCCTTCATTTATTTATTTAAGTAACCGCTTGTTACGCAAGAGCGCAAGTACCAATAAGCGTGGCTAATCCGAGTAATTGAATGTAAATAATATATATTATCGGCGGTTGTTGGTAAATGCCGTTGTTGCCAAATGACGTTCCATCCTTTTTCCGAAAGCGATTACCAGCCAGTCTCGGCGGGAAATTAATTATACCACGACATGGGCCTCTGGCCGAGCAGCGAGCTTGAGTATGTAAACTTTTACGCGTAACGCGGGGCAGGAGTTAGCGAGTGCCGAGCAGCACACGCGTAACATTTGCCTTTGGAATGCATAACGGACGAAACCGAGGTCCCCGGGAGTTTTGATTTCTGGTAAAAGGGGGAAAGAAAAAAAAAGAAGGAAAATCAAGGAGATTCGACGGAAAATTTACGTTTCCTCCTACGATCTCCTCGACTCGTTACGTCGAAAAAAAAAAAAAACCTTTTCTCACCGCCTCACTAACACCAACTGTATACACGCAGTGTAAAGCCGATCCGTAATTACTGCCGCCCTGCGTTATTACCACCAATACTACTCTCCGGCATTTACCGGCCAAGAATTATTTATTATAAACGATTAGCGGCCATGTGGCACACACACTCTCGATCGCCGATACTTTTAAATTAAAAGCTTTGGTATGAATCCGTGCGAGCAGGCACGTGGGACTTGATGGGACTTGGGGCGACATTAATTAATACTGCTTATTGTCGTTATATTGTTAAATCCATTCTCCCTAAGTTTGAGAAGATGTTATATAATCGTTATTATCCGTTGTCCGTATCAACGATCACCTAATTACGTATTTATTTCTCATTCCACCGCGTGACAACAGCAAAATAAGAATTTTCAAACCAGTTATCGTAAACGTGCGGTAAAAATGTATTATTTTATAAGAAAAGAAAGAAAGAAGAAGAAGAAGAAGAAGAAGAAGAAGAATTAAACGAAAAGAAAACAAATAAGTAAATAAATTCTTGCTCAATTAATCTTCATGGGTTATTATTTTTTTTTATTTTTTTTTTTTTTTATTTACCGATCACTCATTCGCCGATTTATAATGAAAGGCAAGAAGTATCCGGTCGTGACGTCAACGGCCTTCCCCTTACGGGCCAAACGACAATAAAACTAAGCAAAACTAATAAGTTTAAGACGAACGAACTTCGGATCTCTTTATGTCTTTTGAATGAAATGTCGCATTAGCCAGTACGTGGAGAAAACGGTATGCGATTCGTAATTTAAGCACGAACGATTGAAAAATTACGAGCGTAACGATATTTTTGTCATAATTTCGCGAGGTTATAACATTATTATACAATTCATTATACAATATAGAGCAAATGTTTTCGGAGAAAAAGCACTTTCTGTCGTAACGTGTAATTCTCATGGTGGCAAACGATGTTCTTTCCCGGTTATTACTTGGACTTATTCTCCAGCGTGGGGTATTCGAAAAGGAATGTTTGATCATTCATTGATTTCAGCGGTTCGCGCAACGATTCACGGCAAGTGTCCGTGTATAAAATTAATGCACCGATTGAAGATGCTCTTGCCGGATCAGCGGCGTTTCTCTTCGTGGGACATACATGTATCACTTGCCGATCTGCTTAATCATACACGTGCGCATGGAAAATACGGCTCAGCCGTGATAGGATACGTATAATGTAATATATTATCGATATCGGGCGAATGTTACGTCGACGTATGTTTAACCACGTAGCAGCAACTATCCGAGAAAGAGAAAGTAAAACCTTTCCACTTCCCGGTTGTCAAGTACTATTTTATAGACAATGCTCCCTCTCTCTCTCTCTCTCTCTCTCCCCCTCTCGACTCATTTTCATTTTCTCAATGTTCAACCATTGCGCGTGGTTGAAACCTCGTATTCTTTCCAATAACCCCATCGACAATCTCGCGAGTGATAAATAAATTTGGCTAAGCGTAATTGATGGAACGAGTACGTGAAAGTACTATCTCCAACGTATTATTGAAATGGATTGAAATGACCCTTATGTCGAAGACAACATATCTATCTGTCCATTAGAAATGCAATACTTACTCTCGATATTATTTACCGTAGCCAGATTATAGTTCGGGCAATCGATAATATTTTATTCTCCATTTATTCATTAATTACGTTAATTACAAGCAGTAATAACATTCGTAAGTAGAATCGCGAAGCCTGGAAGTTTAGTTGAGTTTATTTGCCTGAGTCTCCAATCTGGCGAATTTCTTGTATTTAAATCCGTTAAAGTCGGCATGAGTTTTCGGGTTTCTTTATTTTAACCGAAACATTAGCTCTAAAAATAGTACACGCAGATAGAAAAGTAATCAGGATAGATAGTCACGAGATATGCCATACGAGATCGTATGTATAAAGTATAAAAATATCGGTCAAATTAAATGTTCTTACGTAATATTCGTAGAATATTAATGTTTTTTATTTTTCTTTTCTTTTTTTCTTCAAATAAAATGGAATTACCGGCCGTTTGGATTTGTAATATAAAAATGCCTCGATAAATGTATCGGTTTCTCCAAATAATAATGAAAATACGTAAACGTTGGTAATAACCCAATAACTTATATAAATCTAATTCTTTCTAATAAATAGAAGAAAAGAAGAAGAGAGAAAAGAAAATGAAAAAGGATCAAAACCGTTTTACAAAGAAATAACAGGTAAAGGTAAAAAAGGATAGTAATCGGATAATAAACGGCAAGTTTCGCGTTTCTTTCCAAATCAAGAAGTAAATTTCATTGCTTTTTAAGGGGACGCGGATACACGAATGAAGTTGCTGTTAAATTTAAAAAATTATGTTCGATCGTCGATTGTCCTTCCTTAAGCGATTAATTTATTTTTATTTTCATCAACGAATGCCAAGTAAGTATCCGGATTTAAAAAAAATTTTCTGAAATTATACGTTAATAACTTCAATTCTCAGCCGAAGAAGAGAGAGAGAGAGAGAGAGAGAAACTTTGCTTGGCTCTACGTAATAACAATTACATATTTTATCGACAATTGAGAAGGTAGAAGCGACTTTTTTTTTTTGTTAGCCATGCGCGATCGCTCGTTGGGATGGATTCGTAAGAATTGTCATATTTTTAAAAATTATATCTCAAAATCATTAAAACATAAACGATAATGTATAATGTATGAATGACGTAATTTTCTGACGATGTCTCAGGAAAGAGGACATTGGCATCTACAGGGTAGGTAGATGGAATTAGAATTAGAAAAATGAGAATAAAGGTACAACAACAACAACAACAACAACAACGTTTTTAGTTTTTCAAGATGTTATTATTAGCACATGGAAGTTTGCATCTTATTTTATTTATTTTTTTTTTTTCCTTTCATAGAGTTAGATAAAGACGAACGGTCAAGAACGGTAAATTATACGTAAATGAACCGAAGATGCTTTGCGATTCGGAGGCGGCTTCGCTCACCGCCTAAAATTATTTATCTAAATAAAAATAAACAGTATAATACAATCGGTAATACAGGTAATTACGGGTATTATTACATTGTAAAATATCACAACTGTCGCCAGCTACATCGAGGTTAGGGATATGCCTTATTATTATAAGAGTTTCTCGCAATTTTTTTTCCTTTTCCTTCTTTCTCCTTCTCATTGTTCTTTACTTTACTTTACTTTACTTTACTTTTACTTTATTTTATTTCTATTTTCTTATTTTTGCGTTAGTGTTTCTTATTGTTATCGCTGCGCAACTGTTTCGTCCAATTCTCGCGGAATATTTCGCAAACCGCACCCTCCCCCTCCCCCTGAGCAGATACATTTTTTTTTTTTTTTTTTACATTACTGACGCCTTTTTCCAGCTTGCAGCATTGCGCTCTGATAAACTATTACAGCGGCATTGCCTGCTCGATAGAAGAAAGTCTAATGGGAACTGCTACGTAATTGTGCTGATTAATTACTTGGACGTGGGATCAATCGATTTATCGATTTCAGCAACGAAACCGGTTCTTTTTTTTTCTTTTTTTTTAAATTTATTTATTTTTTTTTTTTTTTTTTTTTTTTTTTTTTTATATATTTTCAACGGCTTTCTTAATATTTTTTAACATTAACATTGATAAATCAATCAGAATATGTCAAACGGTGAAACTGGAATACGGGAATGTCATTAAAATATTTATATTCACGTGAATTATTTTCGGATGCAATGCTAAATATTAAGTGCATTAGCGCTGGCAATGATAACGTCAAATCCATCAAGAATTACTCTAAATTAAAATTAACCAAATGTCGATTTATATCGAGTTATATCAACTTGTATATATATATATATATAATTACTATAGCTTAAGCATTTGGCACAATTTTTTACAGGTATTCGACGAAATTTATGTCTGAGCAACCAACCAACCAACCAACCAACCAACCAACCAGCTTTAGGTATAACATACGTACAGATTTTCACATATTCTTAAATAACACGTTATACTTTCGTAAAAATAGTTTAATTTTCTTCTATTATTAACCGATAAGCATGAATTCTATTTAAAGCCTTTGAAATATTTAAGCAAATATTTAAATTGGATAAGTTTTTTAACATATCGAATGTTTTCTTCGACCGTCAAGCATTTTAATGCAATCAATTAAAATAATAATGTAGTTTTCTTAAAAATAAAAACTTTTTTCTATAATACCAGGAACTGAATAACAAAGTAAATACATAAAAAAAATCTATTAAATAATTGTTAGCATTTTCGACAATGAGAATTTTTTATTGGATTATATGTATATGTGTATATGAAAATGAAAACATTACTGTTAAACACGTAAAGGTTATTTATATTTGACTGCAACTAAAGACATTTTCATAACATTAACTATAATTTACATAATAAACAAAATTTTAAATAGAACAGATACATCGGCGCTGGAATGTCATTATCGATAACTATAATGTTAATATAACGATTTTTCTCTATTACAATTATCACTATTACAATTGATGACGTGGAGTCCACTTGGCTTTAAGGTATTTTATTAATTAAAAACTTATTTATGCACATACATTCATTAATAATGGACTAAGCAACGAGTGCTCCACAATCATTGCTATTTCAAATCTAAGAACTTTTTATTTAGCACAACGTCTCATAAATTCGAACAATGTCTTTGAATTGATTAAGAGCGTATTTAGGAAATAAGAACGAATGTTATATGCATTGGATACTTATTAATAAAACGATTATTTTACTTGTGCCAAATACGTTAAGCCGAGATATTTATTTCAATGACCGCGATAACTTCTGAAATTATACTATGTTTAAAATTTTATCAGCTAGTCTCTTTGTATCTTGTGCTTTAGCTAAAGTCCATTCGTAGGCGGCATTATTGTAAGCAGTGGTAGCAGTAGTAGCAGTAGTAGCAGTAGTAGCGGTAGCAGCAGCAGCAGCAGCAGCAGTAGCAGCAACAGTAACAGCAGCAGCAGCAGCAGCAGCAGCAGCGATAACATCGACACTAGAAACTGTTTCTTATAACGAATTTCCATTTTATATACAAAATACGAATGCGAATTAAAATTAACGATGAAACAATAACGTAAGAATTCACATTAAAAATTGACAATAACGAGTTCTCGTAGAATCCGTACGATTTTCATACACTTCAATCGGATTTCTCACTATTATATTTAGGGTATTGGCCGGGGGTGGGGAGGGGAGGGGGGTCCGGTGACAGAAATTATAACATCGGTATATGCACAGATTCGGTTTTAATGTACAAAAAGGAAGGAATAATTCCATTATCGTTCGAGAATGTAGTGCTGAGAAGGAACCGAGAGACTTAAGCTCCTCGTTCACGTTAAATAAATAAAAAAAAAAAAAAAAAAACAACTCATCATCGTATCTACAAATAAAATACATAATTACTTAAGACTCTATGTAATGTAATAGGAAAAATAACTACTGTACAGTTTAAGCTCGTCTTTACATACACTTACAAACGCGAATACACGACTAATTATTATCCGATTTTGTATTCAGCTCCGTTTCAACTACATATTTTATATAATACCTTTCTCTTTTTGACACTTTCTATAGTACTGAGATAATTATTTATTTAATATAGTCTTTTGATATATGTATTTCCTTTCATATGATACATTATACGTCCTTGGAAAGCAAAATATATATGTATATAAAGGAAAGAAACGAAAGAAAAAGACACGGAATACGATGAAGATAAGGAGCGTACGATTTCTATTGTACCTCAAGTGATCGATCTCGTCTCGTTGATCTCGTCTCGTTGATCTCGTCATTGGTCTCGTCATAGCCCTCGTCATTGGGAATAAAAACGGGGTTTTGCTTGCGTGAAAATCCTTAGGGTCGAAGTAAACTCGATCGCAATGGCTACTCGCCTTTAATTACAAAATCATGCAAATAATATGCGCGCTTATACGACGCGTTTTAGAGACGCGCGGGTGGTTCCGTGGACAGCCAATTAACAAATAACGTGTGACACTGCGTCAGTCGATTGGCAGTAACTTTAGCATTTCGTTAACGTTCGACCTGAGAATGTCTTTTTTCCCCCCATAAACTTCTGTCTCACGTGGCATAGTGGTCCACTACTACTTACAGAGATCGTATACTCTTCCGCGCGTTGACATTAACGTAATCGAAGATCCAATCGAAATTTCCTTCGCGTTTCTCTTACATTCAACTTATAATAGATAATTCTTATCAAGAGCAGGAATCATTCGGGGCTGACATAATGAAATTGCATGCGCGCGCTCGTAAAAACGCGTAAAGGTAGCGTCGGATGTACACAACGTCAAATTTACAACTGAAACTTCAAAATGCAAAACCAAGGCTTTCCTTTTCTATCCTTATCGTTCGACGAATATCTCTGTTTCTTTTTTTCTTTTCTTTCTTTTTCTCATTTCTTTCCTTATATACTCGAGTGTACGCTCGCCCTCGTTCTATTGAATCGTCTACGATGGATAATCTACGCGAACAACGTGTCCTTTTCTTTTTCAAGTTCGGAACTAGCGATACGACGAGCAGCTCTTACTTAATTACAATCGTCATTTGGCCTGGAACAATTTTTTTGTTTCTTTTTGTACATTCTATTGCGTTTATGACATTAAATAATTCAATGCTTTTAAATCGTGTCGAATAAAAATTGTCATTTCCTTTCTTTCGTTCGTTCGTTCGTTCGGTCGTTCACTTGTTTCCTTGTTTCCTTGTTTCCTTGCCTTTACCATTATCATTATTATCATCATTGTTGTTATTCTTGTTATTATTATTATTATTATTATTTTGTATATAATTTTTACGTAATTTTCGCGAGTGGATTTACAAATAAGACGCTGATCCCTCGGCAAAATATTTTATCGCAGCTTGCGTCGTGGAAATAATGCGTTGGAATCGACACTTAATAATGAAAATGTGTATATAGCAGCAGAATTTTACCTACATAACAGTTATTACTACGCTATATTTACAAATTCTTATTGGTTTTGCGCGGCTCGCGCCCATAATTCATTAGCTCGGAATTTTTTAAAAAGCCAGAAATACTTTTCGAGGTAATCCAATTTTACAATTGTTTAGACGAAGACGCTTAAACTTTTTTTGTTCTTTATTTTATTTTATTTTTTTTTTTTTTTTTTTTTTTTTTTTTTTTTAGAAGATGCTCATCATCATTACGCATATGAATTTTCATTGGCATTTTATTATACTCTTTCGGGATACTGGTAAAGAAAAATGTTACTGAAGCCCAAAAATGGATAATAAAATTGAAACAAAAAAAAAAAAAAAAACAAAAAAAATGTACGGAAGGATTAATTGCTTAGAATGTTCGAGAAATTATTTTGGCAATGCGGTCGTTCTAATAAAAAAAAAAATTACGTCCTAAAAGCCTAAAAGTACATTAAAATATACGCACAAGAGTACAAACGTTTAAGATACTTGGAAAGTTTATGTACTAATTATAATAGTTTATGTACTAATTATAGGAAATGAATTTTTCAAGAGAATCAAGTGACGTTGCGCTTGAAATCAGTTCTTTTTAAAAAATTTCACTCGTACGATAACGAAAATTGCAAAAAAAAAAAAAAAGGAATATTAACGGCAGAAGGCGTATTTATTTAGTAAGCCCTTCCTGTCCACGGCTCAGGTCAAGATAAAGATTGAATTTATGGCCGCGATTTATAATAATTGGCAAAATGAGGTTTAGAAAAGCATTGGAAGTACTTGTTTATTTAACACAAAGGCTCGGAAAGCTCGAAGATTAAAACGAACTGCGTGTTATTGGCTAATACTGCACGTGAGACCGAATAAATGTATAATTTACTTACTACAATGACGGTTTCGAATAGTTTCAAATAGTTTCCAAGTAGAAATAAAGAGAGGGACGTCCCAAGTTAATATGAACAATATAAAATAACGAATAATAATAATAACAAATGAGTGGGATAAGAGGGAGATGAAAAATGGTATACTCGCAGCGTCAAAACGATTTAACATTTATAAGTTTTCTCAGATATCAAGTCGGAAAGCGCTACATTTCCTTTTTTAGCATCGCCTTCGCCACCGCCTCTGTCGTCGTCGTCGTCGTCGTCCTCGTCCTCGTCCTCGTCATCTTACAATATTCGTAGGATTTCTTTATTTACACATCCGTATATATGTATATATATATATATATATATCCGACAAGCTTTATTATTGACTAATGTTCCGTTGCTGCAGAAACACCGCGACAAAAACTTTTGTGCTTCAGCGTTTAACATCTACGGAAGAAAATATCTCCCCCTCTTCTCCTCTACTTATTCCCTCCGCAAGTACGCACGCACACACGAATCCAGTACTACGAATTTACTTAATCCTAGCCTCTGACATTATCATCCTACGCTCCCGTCTAGCTCACATCGTCAGCGCTTACGCCCTGTGACTATACGCCGCCGCCCCTCTCCCCCCAACCATCCATACATCTGCAAATATACACACACGTATGTGCGTGCGTATCCTTTCGCCTCAGCGGCATCATCATACGCTTCGTCTCCGACGCTTACCCAATAACCCCGACATAACCGACAAATTTCGTCTCTGTATGTACACGCGACCGGCTCAACGTAATTTCGTCGACGCGACGACCAATGTGTCGCTTCCTCCCTCCCTGACTACCACCACCACCACCACCAAACACCCTCCCCCGCCTAACCATCCCTGATCTTGGCTGTCAAGCTCACCGAATTACCTCTTTTCGGGCTTCGGGCTTTTTACTTAAAATCACGTGAACTTAATAAAGAAAAAATAAAATAAATAAAAATGTAATAGCAATAATAACGACAACAATAATAATAATAATAACGATGACGATGCTGACGATGATGACAGTAGTAAAAGTAGTAGTTATAATGATAGCGGTAGTACTAGTAATAGCAACAATAATAATAATAATAATAATAATAATAATAATAATAATAACAATAGTTATAATAATAACGATTACGAATATGATAGTTATGAGAGTAACGAGAGAAGTAAGAGTAGTAAAAAGAATTACAGTAAGCAATAATAATCATGAAAATAAATACGATTAATAAAAAATAAAAAAAAAAAAAAAAGAATGAAGAAGAAAAAAGAATAAAAAATTAAAGAAAAAACCCTCAAGACCCCGCGCGTACGAAGTTCTTTTTTATATAATAAAAGACAAAAAATATGGAGGGGGGTGTGGGTGTGGGGGTGGGGTACAGGAAGAGCCTCACAATGTCGTAAACGAGTTCGTTATCGAGAATGCAATTTGTCAATCTCAAGAAAAATATGTATATATATATATATATATATATATATATATATATATATATATATGCGCGCGTTGGCAAAATAATATAGGATAGTCAATGTGTCTCGTCATTTTGATTGATTCTCGAGGTGTCGAACGGCCGAGGTCGCCTAGAGTCAGTACCTCGGCAGCTCCTCGTCCTCTTGCCGATGCCCGTCCGGCTTTTAGAGCAGGGCCCGCGTCCCGGCTCGTTCCGCCAAGCTAAATGCGACCTCATAACCTGGAGAGGGAGCGCAGGGCGAGGGCGTCCCCGTAGTCGTGTCCCGGTGCGTCGCAGGCGAGCTCGTAGCTGAGCTCCGGCACGAGGGCGAGGCCGAGGGTGAGACCGCCCCCGGCGCTCGGCTGTCGCTGGAAGCGGCCCCGGGCCCGAGAGCTGGCTTCGTGTTACCTGCTGTTCTCCTCCATGACCACCTGCTTGAAGACGCCCGCGGGCATCTGGGACTTGACCTCGTGCGAGCCCAGGGCCGTCGTCCCGTCCTTGGCTATGAACAGCTGGAGGCCCGTCGCTGCGAATACCAAAGCATCCTTGGGATTATTCGGCCTCCTCTCTCACCCCCCTCCCTCTCTCTCCCTTTCTCTCTTTTCTCTCCCATGCACACACACACACACACGCACGCGGACGCTACGGACGCTAATTACGAGGTTCGCGTAGTAGCGGCGCGACTCGGACAATAATTTTCCGTAACAGCGGCGCGCTTCCACGTATCGCTCCGACTTGGCTACAAGAGAGAGAGAGAGAGAGAGAGAGCTTAAGACTTTATTTACTCGACACACTTAACGATAAGGAGAGATAAGGAGAGAAACGCGCGCGCTCTCTCTCTCCCGGGTAATTAGAGAAAAAGTGTATTAATAAGAGCGGCGGCGACGACGAGTACGTAAGTAAGTAAGTAAGTAAGTAAGTAAGTAAGTAAGTAAACCAGTTTGAAAATGGAGCTTTGGCTTTCTAAAGCAAAACGTCTGGCCAAAGCCAGGGTTTTAGCACCGAAACTACGGCGATCGCGGACTTAGACAGACGACAGTCATACGTTCCAATAGACAATGACGATTCGTTAGGGATATTCGTATCGTTCGCGTATTCTTATTAAATTTTAAAGGTAACAACGCGGCCTTGAAACGTAGTCTGACGTATTCCGCCTTACCGGTATTCCGCCTTTCATCCGGATGGGAATTCAGGCGCTAGTAATGCACCGACTGGATATCGAGGATAGATAAAAAGGGATGGAGAAGGGAAGTGAAGAGGGGAGCGTCGAGCCGATGATGGAAAGGGGTGAGCGGTGAGGGATAGGGAGATTGCCAGCAGCAGCAGCAGCTACGGACAACGTATTTCGCAAGAACGAATCGCGTAACGTCTCTCTCTCTCTCACACATACACACACGCGCGCGCACACTCTCTCCCTCCGTCTGTCTGTCTGTCTGTCTGGCATACTCACTCTCGGCGCTCTCGAGGACCGACTGGTCGAGATTCGTCGCTTTGATGAGCTCGTCGATTAGGGAGTCGGGGTTCGGCCTCGTGACCTCGACCCTACAGAGGACAGGATTACCGGCCACGTCCTCGGCCTTCTTCCTCCGCTCGAGAGCGGCCTTCGCCCGGTCGAGGGAGCCGGTCTCGCTCAGCCCGGAGCCGCCCGATGGATTCCTGTAAAAATGTCCGCACACGGGGCCTCGGTTAAACAATCTCCCGGCGATGGTCCTCGGTACCAACAGCTCCCGCGCCAACCCGGTGCTTACCCGGAGTAGAGTAACGATCCGAGGGGCCGACCGTACTTACGTCGGTGCCCCCCCTCGCACCGTTCCCCGCACCGTTCCCCGTCCCGCCCCGTCCCGCCCCGCCCCGCCATTCCATTACACGGATGACCGGGCTCGGGTGACGCGAAGAGCGGCTCCGTTGCCGTGGTGCCGATACAGCACCACGGCGACGGATTCCCCTTTCCGTCAATTATTATTGTCGGCTGATGTCAATGTCGTGACGTAACGCGACCGAGCGAGGGAGCAATGACCATCGAGATATTTGCCGAGAGCCATTGTTTGTTGCATTACCATCGGCGCCTCGGCCTCCTATCGTTTTCTTTCTTTTTTTTTTTTTTTTTTTTTATTCGCTCGCTCGGTCCATCATTGGCTCCCTCGCCTAATTCAAACGATCCCGGAACTGGACTAGGGGCTTATTGGGGTCGGAGTGGCGGGGCTGGCGTTATTGGGGCTCGGTTGATCATTCAACAGATGCCCCGGTGAAACGACAGCAATAATAATAATAATAATAATAATAATTAATAATAATAATAATGGTAATGACATTCTAATGGGATTGGATGATGACGATAGCGATGACGATAACGATGATAATGACGATGATAATGACGATGATAATGATTGTAATCCATAAGAGGAGACCCAAACCAGAACAGGAATACAGATTTTACTGAAAGCAAGCGACAAATTTCATTTGGGCGAGATCCAAGCTTAATTGATCCCGAGAAGACTCTATAAGCACACTAGAGGGAGGGTCAAGAGGATCAAGGGGATTGGCCGTAGGGTTGCGGTGGGCAGGGGGCAGGGGGTTTATTGGGGTTTGGGGGTTGGGGGGAAGTGACGCAAACAAACACCTTTCTCGAATCGCTGAATCTTAAAGGACACGGGTGATTCGTGATGAACCGAGAGGACGGGCGCTGCGGCTAGAAAGAGACGTAATGCAGGAAGTGAAAGGGTACGCGTGTAGGATAAAGATCTTTGATTACCTATTGACTGTGAACACAAATCATGCGGTTCGCATCGATTATTCCAAACTACAATTTCAACTTTTACAGAATTTTTGCATGCACAGCGTTAGCTCTTTCATCTACTTTTTTTATTTTTTGTTATTTTTAATTAATTTCGTATTGTAAACATAAACATACACTAGAGTTAGTTTTAGATTAATTAATTATACCGACTTGCGTTAACATTGATTTCCTCTACATAAGACAAACAACTACACACAAAATTTATTATTCAGATCTACAGAAATGTTTCAAGCGGGAGTGCTGCTTTCCTTTATAAATATTCTTCACAGGCCCATACACATACACTACGTAACAGACGTATGTGAGAAAACTTTGTATTCGTGAAAATTCGATGAGATTTTTTTAATTTCTTAAAGTTTGAGAGAAAAAAAATCATCGATTTATCAATACAGAATGAACTATTGGCACAAATGTATGAATAACGGCGTAAAGTTATTTTTAATCGATTAATGTATTATTATAGATCAATGATAACAGAGACGTGGCCAAGGGAGGAGAATAAATTTCAAATAAGTTACCAACTAGTTAAAGTAGGTCGAATTTTTAAGTCGGACATTAATCAAGATCAAATCTGATTCGCAAAAAGTAAGTCATAAATGGCATGTGATTAGAAAAAAAAAACAATTTCATTTTGATATTAAATGTAGATCGCGATCCCGTAAGAGTGTAAGCGTAAGGAAATAATTTTCATTTATAATTACCATCAATTGAAATACATGTTATAACGTATACACATGTATCGCTATCGCTATAAAATAACTATTTAAATTGATTGTTGTACTGTAAATCTTAATGATCAAGACAGTGCCGACGTAAGTCACTAATCAATCCGTGTAAATTGATCCTCGATCATTACGAACTAAATAAAACAAGTTTATACATGTAACACACACTTAATAATCATGCGTTTCAGCAGTGCAAGAACGAAACAAAGACACAAAAGAAGATAGATAGATAGATAGATAGAGAGAGAGAGAGAGAGAGAGAGAGAGAGAGAGAGAGAGAGAGAGAGAGAGAGAGAGAAAGACTGACGGTGGGGTAATGCTGTTTCGGTACTGGACAATCGTGAGCAGCTCGGACAAGGCCAGTGAGGATTCCTCGGAGTCGGGACTCCTGGTGACGGTCGCGAGCTTACCGCCAGCGCCGTCGAGGAGCTTCCGGTGTCCGCCGGCGCCAACACTCCTGGAACCAGAGTGAAAGAAGGTCCCTTGAGCCAAAGAACTCTCCCTTCCTCCGCCTAACATACATCCCACGCAAAGGGGGATCCCCCCACCCCATCCCAGGACTCCTCCTCGTCACTTCTTCGCCCGCCCCCTCCCCGACCCAGATTTCCAATGACCCAGCCCTACGGCATCGTCGTCGGGATTCATACATAAGGTAGTCCTCGCGGTACGGGGCCACCACCCTTCTCTCGTCCTGTTAAAAGCTAAGCTTTCTGTTAAGATAAGTCGATCAAGGGCGTTGGCCACGTGCAGGGCGTACTTCGCTCTGGAAATGGACTGAACCAAACCAGTTTAAAGACTTTTCTCTTCCTCCTACGGGAGCAACTCCCAGTTTTTTAGCCCAAGAGCAACTTCTTTATCCTATGAATATTAAGTGTTAATTTTTGCACCTTTTTTCTTCTATTCTTTTCTTTTCTTTTCTCTTAAAGCAAACCTCTAATTATACCTTAATTATATTATTTACATTTCGTAGCTTCTAGTGCTCCGGCATTTTAAAGGACTTTCTGCACTGGCTCAACCCTCGTAACAGCAGTATATATTGGTTATAATAGAATGTGGCTATAGAGATCTTGAAATTAAGATCCTCCGCCGCAAGTAAGACGGACGTGGATTTTTTTTTCTTTTTTTTCTTTTGCTCTTCCGATAATGCCTGTAATTGTTATCCAGGGCAACGTCTGTTTAAAGGTGTATTGAGAACGAAATATTCTTGTCCCCGTAATAATTATTTATATGCGCTATTCGCTTCTGGATTGATAAATATTAATAAATTGCCAGAGAAAGAACTATTTTCTCTACCTCTGTAATTACAATAACTAAATAATACTTCTTTTTTTTTCTTCTTCTTCTTTAAGCTTAATTTACGTTTACTTTTAATAATTTTTCCTCGGTAAGATAATTAATGAAATCGTATTGTAGACCGTGGCAGATAAAACCCCTTTTTCGAAATTCTCCCTTCTAATTAAAAGATCCATCTCGCTTCTATTGACGTTCGTTCGATCTCCTGGTAAAGACCTTACTTTACGAATTTACGAGCGAGTGTCCGTATCTGCCCGTATCCGATTCACTACTCTACGTACTCCACCACTCCAGTGTTATATATACATATATATACATACACACAGCTTTGTCGAGCTTACACATCTTCATTTAAACCGGAAATGTATAAACCCTTTGTCAATTGTTTTATTGCTCTGCCGATATTTATCTACCAAGATTTTCGATCACCGTTCGCGATCTGGTACTTAACCTACTTATAAAAAGCGAGTACGTGTTACGGCAATGCGCAACGTCAACGCGCAACTATTACGTTAATGAAAATAATAAATTCTCATTATGGCTTTTAGTATTCCTTTCAATTTGCTTGCTGATGATTTCGGCCTGTTTGTTTATTTGTTTGTTTTATCCGTTGGGATCGATAAATTACTTTTACGATACCACTAAAGGTAAGTGCGCACATTAACCGGCCATCAAAATCAGTTTAGTCATTTGGATTATGATCCGGAATAAAAGAATTTCCCTTCCTTACGGTATTACGTCGTAACAACACTCGTCCATAAAGATTACACATCGTTAATTCGGCTTTTACTTACAAAGAAAAACAACAAAGGCGTGTAAAATAATTTAAATTCTTAAACAAAGTGGCCAAGTCTTGTGTATCGACTGACAGGGATGATATTATGCTTTCTATCAAATAACGTAGACGCCTAATTTCCTAATTAATCAGCGGCAAAAATAATAGTAATTATTAATAATGCTTTGTGTTAAGATGGAGCGAAAGTATTGTATGTGTATTGTATGAATATTTAAAGGAATAAAAAAGGTCTCGTATGGGGTCTCATCCTCCGCGTCCTATTTGTATTGGATTTGTAGGGAATACAGCGTATTACAGGTAATAACCTCGTGTTCTTGTGAAGTTCATTGTGTAGACTTGTTGAAAAGTATCGGTAATAGGTATACGAATGAAATGTGACGAGGCAGGACTTGTGTCACAATACAGCGATGGCACGGGGTCATAGAACTTCGCGTCCAAATAGCCGATATGAAAAACATTGTGAAAACTTCTGATCCACGTAAACAAAGTTTAATAATCCAGACTGGATTATTCGTCAGCGGGTGAGCGCGCGCGCACGCGCACGCACACGAACCCACGCACATCAATATAAGCTAGAAATAAGCCTTGAGCATGAATGTATCAGGTGGGAAGCAGTAGCTGCGAGCCACGCGGTTGCAAAGCGTATAGCCTTTCTTTTTTTTTTTTTTTTTTTTACCTACTTAGGTGTACGTGCGTATGCGCGCGTATGCGTGACGTGGTGTGCGTGCACGTACGTACGTGGTTAGCTTTATTTACAATGTAATAATTGGACAAGACGTCCGGCTAAGGGGCAGCATAAGCACGCGATGCTTAATAAGTACGTGCAGTCAGCCGCATGCAACCGTGCACTCGAACAATCCTCAATAAGTACACAAGCAGCGCAGGTAATACTGTACCGATCCGGCATTACGTTCAAATGGGAATCCGTCGTGTTCGTGAGGGGTTCGTTGCACCTTAAATAATAATCTACAATATACAATCGCAATCCTTCCTCATCATCTTAACATAGATTTCATGTAATGGCAACAATAATAACAACAACAACGACGACGACGACGACGACGACGACAACAACACAAAACAACAACAACAACAACAACAACAACAATAATAATAAGAATAGGGTGGATAATGTGATTCGTGCAGAGTTCAAACAATTTAATTGAGTCTTTTCATTAGGATGACGAAGTACTTGATTCCCGTGCAGGTGGTACAGCGACGCCCTTTATACCCTTCGCGACTCGCTTTAAAGTGGAAAACTTTTATTAAATACGTATCACTACGTATACGTCGCGATGATTTTATCAAGTGAATGCATTTTACCCTCGAAATACATAAAAAAGTCAAGAAGGAAGGAGCGAGGCTCGCGAGATAATTAATTGACTTCCCGAACACACAGTATTATCAATGTGATTATATAGATCTAGAGGCGTTAAGGAATTTATCGATCACTAATCCTCCGTCGCTAACAAGCCTCGACAAAACTAAGCTTCTGAGCTCCCGAACGCTTTATAAATATAATAACTAATTGATTAAACGCATATGATCAAGCGACATTTACAACAGACAAGCAATCGAGAGCAAGAAGATAATAAAGCTCATTTATTTGTTGATAAATAAAACTAAATCGCCATGCCATGCGTCATAATTATCTTTCGTTTGTCAAGTACTTACGCTCAGAAAGGGTTTTCCTTGTATTTACCGAGCCGAACTCAACAACAACAACAACAACAACAACAACAACAACACGTGACACTTGCTTGACAAACGCTATATAATGAATATATAACACATGTATCCGTATAATTTTATTACCTCAGTTAAAATTTCGTATTTCGTATTTCGCATTTCGTACGAAGCAGTTAGAATCATTACAGCTTGGGTAATGATCTAGCACTATACAATACAAGTCTATTCGAGACAAATATAATATGCATAATCAAAGGGGGCCTTACCTACCACCTTTCCTTAAAAAACTAAATGCGACGTACCGACGTCCTTTGATTTTTGTTCGTTTGCTCGTTGTTTTTCTCACAGGGTAGATCAAGCGGATCGAGGTATTATTATAGAATCGCAGCCAACGAAACAATTCTTAAAGTGCATTCCGCGCGCATTACAATTAACATCATCGGCTGATAATATTATCGCAGGTTGGAAACAAACGAAACGCAGCTAGGGTGTGTCCTTTAGGAAATGGGTGGTCGTGGCGGGGGGATGGTGATGCAAGACCAATAATAGCACCAGCTAGAGAGAGTAGAGATATCGGTCAGGGAACAATGGCGTGGCTAGGAAGAAGGCCGGTCGGGACGATCGAACCGACTCCCGGTGGTCAAGGTCCCCTCCTCCTCTTCGGGAGCACGGCGATTGGGACGGGTGGGCCGTGGGGGTGGGGGTAGTAGGGAGCTCGCCAGTAATTAGCAAACAGAGTCTGTACAATGGAGCTTAGGGAGGGATGTATTTCTGGGGTATATCTCCGAAGGAGGCTGGTATTTATCGACACGGACGTATGGACATACGGATTAAAGAGCTCTTTAAGCAAAGCCCGGCGGAGCAGCGCTCTTGGCTCCACGTGTCGTCTCCGCCGACACTGGCATTGACTTACGTTAATCGTACAATAATTGCAGCGGGATCCATTGTTCAGCCGTTGGGCGCCAGCATTTCTATATTTCTACGCTCCGTTCAATTAAGATTATAAGAAGAGCATTAAACCCCGATGTATTGTCCTCTCTCATATATCTCCCTCCCCCTCCCCCACGAAATGCTTGAGCCCAATCGGCTGCTTATAATAATAAGCCTTTTGCGATATTTCGCAGGTGTATATTGTCTTCGAGTGATTTCGAGCGCTCGTTTCAACAAATGAACAGCAAGAACTCGCAAAACGGATAAAATACAGTGGACGTAAAGAAAATACAAAATTTCGTTTGTTTGCCCAACGCAAGGGCATGAATAATTTACGATCGAAGCCGAATATGCGCACTTCATCGGTATCCTGCTAATTCTCATCGTTGTACATCACTTTACAAACAATGAAGAATCGAGGATACAAAAGCTCATTGGCCTAACACGAATACCACATTGGCATGTACATATAACTGATATTAAAATAGCTATAAGCTGACAGCGGCAAGGTCGCGTTATATTATGATAGTCACGGAATGCAATCTACGAACAAGTTATTACATGTCAAATAAGATTTAAGTTCATTATCATTATCAGCTCGAGTGGATTCTAATAATTCGTACGGAATTTTACATCTTTATTATATATAAAAAAAAAAAAAAAAAAACTTTATGCGAATAACGTAATTTCTTGGCTCGTAGAAAATTATAATAAATCGTAAGACTGAAAATAAGACAATGGAATTAATTTACAATTTAATAAGTTGTTGCAACAATAGCTCAGATAAGGGTTCCATATAATACGTGGCTGGCGTACTAAAAGCTGATAGATGATACGAGAGAGACTCTACGGGGAAGTCTTAAAATAATCGCACTAAATTCAAAATACAAAATGCAAAGCAATACAAAAGAACTTACGGGAAGTAGAGTGTTTAGCATAACTAAAGCAAAAGTCGTAAAGTAAGTGTATATAGCAGGGCAGATCAGACTAGAGCGGAGTGGTGAAGAGAACGAGAGAGCACGAGAGAACGAGAGAGCGAGAGAGAGTGCGAGAGAGAGAGAGAGCGACAGAGAGCGACAGAGAGCGAGAAAGAGAGAGAGAGAGGGGCAGCCAGTTAAATACAAAGCAATATGATCAAATTCTGCATTATCGACTTAGAGCTTTTAGCAGCTCGAAAAACAAATGAAATTTAACGTCAAGGGTAATCGAGCCCGTGACTCTATTAAAGATTTAAATTTTATGAAAAAGTATTAAAAAGTATTACTATTGGTAATGAAAAGGTATTCTTTCCACCGACCCCCCCCCCTTATTTAAAGTCAAGCCAGAGAGTAATATTAGCTCGGTCGATAAAGCAGACTCGTAGCAAATGTCTAAAAAAATACTGATAGATGTTGGCAGATTCCCAGGCTCGAATGAAACGATGCGGATACAACGGAGTCATCCACGAGAGAATGAGAGAGAGAGAAAAAAGAGTCTTTCTCTCACACTTACCCACGTCTTCTCTCGTTCTCTTTAATCTCTTCGTTGCTCTCTGTCCCGACCCCCGCCGCCTACGCGAATATCGCCGATCAGGCGATGAAAGGAGCGCGTCTCCCGACGAGGAGGAGATACAGACGGGTAGGCGGTGGCGGGGGTCATTGGGGGTCATGGGCGAGGGGTACAGGGGCTAGGAGGGAAGAAGGTAACCTCGACACGCTCTTGCTCCGTTAACGTACCTGCTGGTGCTCTTGGCGGCGCCGAGCGCCGCGATAAACGAGGCCCTCGCGGTCTCGGGCCTGTGCAGGGGATCGGGCGAGGAGACCGCCCGCGCCTGCTCGGCCAACTTCAACACGGGACTCGTTTTCCCACCGCGTTCGATGCAGTCGTAGGTCTTGGAGATGCCGCGCCAGCTCGGATGGCCGATGCGCGGGTGACCGTTCCGGAGCTCCGGCATCCGGAAGATCGTCGAGGCCAGCTCCTTGCGCGACCGGTGCTGCTGCTGCTGCTGCTGCTGCTGATGCTGCTGATGCTGCTGATGGTCCGCGACCTTGGGCTCGGAGGTGAGCCCGTTACGCTTCTTCAGCTCATCTCCGAGCTCCAAATTCTGTATATGTTGCTGCTTGTGTTGATGGTGCTGTTGATGCTGATGCTGCTGATGCTGATGCTGCTGCTGCTGTTGATGCTGCTGCTGCTGCTGCTGTTGATGCTGGACCTTCCGCAGGCCACAGCGCACCGAAAGGGGCGTTGAGGAGGCCGGGGAGAAACGAGTACGGGGCACGACAAGGGAGAGGGGCGATGGCGGGGAAAGCGTCAGGTGGTCGCTCGGTACTTCGACTTTGAACCGTCGGGGAAGATCTTTGCTTCTGTCTTCGCTTGGCCCGTTGCTCGTAGTTTGGGAGATGGTCGGGAGACGCGGGGCCCAGACCGGCCACGAGGGCGACCTATAATCAAGTAAAGATACCAGAGGCTCTAGTCTGACCTTTTCTAGTCTGCCGTTATTATCCGTCGACGTCCTGCTGACCCGACCCATTAACCCCGCGGCTCTTCTTTCTCTACGTCAAATCGCCATTATCCATATTCGAGCCCCCCCCCCCCCACCTAACGACCGTTATCGTCAACCTTCTAGCGTTTATACGTGCTTCCGTCCTGGACGTCGTCATTATCACCAAGGGGCAATATCATCGTCTAGAACGCTTACGCCGCACTAGCTCGATTAGCTCTACTCGGCCCCGCAAAATTATTTCATATTTATACTTTATTTATTCAATTCTTGCTTCAAGCGATTCCTACTTCATCAACAAGTACATGAAAGCTCCCTCCGGCAATTCTGAAGAACTTGTTTTTTTACATGAACAATGTCGTTGCAACGTTTTGTCTTTCGACTCCTTTCCCCGCTATAATAGAAAATATACTTACTCGCACTGCGGCTGCTTCCGAATCCTCCTGACTTTTGCCGGAATTATCAAATTTGCACAATACAGAAGTATTTAATCGTTACAAAAAAAAATATATATAAAAAAAAAAAACAAATCGCCTACATGACTAACCTATTGATGATGCTAATAATAATAATAATGCTACGACAACAATCCAGCACATCTAGACGTAACAGCAATAAACATTGATTCAAAAAATACAAAAAAAAAACAACAACAATAACTAAATCGACTAAATGTAACACGAACAGTAATTAACTATCTACAGGAAGAAAAAAAAAATCATCAGGCAGTGTCACTGTTTCTTTTTCTTTCTGTTGTATACAGTATGTATAAGGATTAGAAGCAGCGTAATCGGTGCCAATAAAAGGTGCAAAAATACAAATATATATATATCGTATATATCGTATATAAAGAACAGGTGTACTAAGATAAAGCACTAGGTTTTTAAATAGTCAATGGTATACGTGTGGTGGGTGGCATTATGTCCAGGGACACAGAGATAAGTGCAATTGTCGTTAATTTCACATTGGGATATTTTTAAATTATTGTGTTTCGGTTATTGGGGGCTTGTACGTATTAAAAATAGTTAGTCATATTAATTGATGCTCTCATGAAGGGATTGCTGTCGAAAGTTAATAATTTTTATTAATGATTTTCTTCGCTCCGATGCGCATGTGTGTTATGTGCTTATGTACAGAAGGCAATTTAATGTGATGTGATTTTTTTATTTTTTTTTTTATACGTGATTATTCGCAAAGACTTTGCAGAGAGATTGTGTTGTCGTCGTCGGGGGGGGGGGTTTGTTACAGGTTTTAAGAAGAAAAAAAACGGGGGGCGAAAAAGGAGGGAAAAGAAACGCGAAGAAACGGAGAAGATTGAAAACAGCCAATGTAATTAAAGAAAATGTGATTTTTGTTCAATAAATGGAACTTTAAGGAGATTTAAAGATATTTTTAAAAAGATCTGCCTTTCTCAGTCGCGTAATTACACTTTTACAAATGGCTTTCTCAGACCATTACATGTATTTTTCGTCTCTCTCTCTCTCTCTCTCTCTCTCTCTCTATCTATCTATCTATCTATCTATCTATCTCCATGTACGTATGTACGTATGTATGTATGTACGTACGTATAAATAAAGCACGGGCTCGAAAGAATTTCCAAAGATCTAGCGAATACGGATGTGGAGCCATTAGAATGAGGCAGATAAGATAAGACGATTGCGCAGCGCTTAAAAATGCATTAACTTTTAATCCAGCCGGGGATCCAGATCCCTATACGCGCGTTGTATATTCACCGTCCATCGACAGCTAGCTATTTATTATAATTAATGTAGAGAGAGCGAGAGAGAGAGAGAGAGAGAGAGAAGCAAAAAAAAACAAAAACAAAAAGCGCCTAGCGATTGCGAGTGCTCGGGTTATACGGAAAGGCCTGACGACTATTAAAATCGATGTCTAGATGATAAAGGGATCGATCCTTCGAGGGTAGATGTAGATGTCGCTTTATTAATGCCCTGAGCAGCGCTTAATAGTGGATCGGCCGCTCGCGCTAATGAGAAAACCTTTATTCGAGGCCGAAACGGTCTCTTATCACACTAGGCTGTCACTAGGCTGTCACTAGTCTGTCACTAGCGGTCAATATTCCCGTCCCTCTTCGCGTCAGTCAACGTCGTAGAGCGCGATGGTGGGACGATGGGAACGGTTATTGCGGATATGTCCGCACTCACCTGATATGTCCGCTGTCCCCGCTGCTGCTCTGTCTACTGTGTTGGCTGTGGGAGTTCAGGGACCCGTAGCCCGAGCCCTTGCTCAACTGGCTCGTGTTGCTGCTGTTGCGCGAGTGCCCCGACTCGGTGTGACCCTCGCCGCTGAGGCTCTCCGTCGGCAGCACCGCCGCGGGCACGATCTCGCTCAGGGTCATCGGGTCGTAGGGCTCGGTGCCGCTCAGCAGCTCTGCTCGATCAGGCCCCGTACTTTTAGCAGATGACGAGGGGTTGGAGGGGGGCCGGGGACGGGGAAGGAGGGGGCAGTAGTCGGCAGGTCGGTGGTTGACGCGAAACCACGGATTAAAGTGGTCCGGGGACGTCGTCGACGGTATACAACGGTCAACGGTCAAGCTAATATTCTCGACTCGCGCGACTAATACAAACGAATTATCATCAACTTTTTTACTCGCGGCTCCTCGCCATTACTTTTACGTTTCGAATACCTCTTCAATTGATCGACCGTGACAATAAAAATAATTTAAATATAACGCAGACGTGTGCGGCCCCTGGTAATCCCTTTTAATTAAGCGTCCACTCCCCCAGCACTCGCCTACCTACCTCGAGCCGACCCACCACCCACCCCACAGCACAGGACCGAGCCACCTGCCCGAGCCGACAAATCCGATACGAATTCGATGCAACGATCAGGATTATAATGAAGTATTGACATTAATAATCGGCAAGACGTCGCGCATGTATAAATAAATAAACCGTGTAACTTTGGAATGCAGATGGGGACAGTGCATCGACGACGAGTGGTAATTACCATATGGTAATTTCCAGAGGGAATCGATATCGCGGATATGCAGAGGATGCCTCGCCCATCCTCGAGATAATACATCGGAATATTCGCGGTCTGTGCTATAATGCACAGTTAATTAGTGCACGGCACCGAGGTATGCCACTACGGGGGCGGGGGGGTGGGAGGCTTCGCGGTCATTAACGCCGACGTATCTGTTCGCGTAGGAGGAATTCGCGATGCTCGGAGCTGTAAGGGGATGGTGCGGTGCGGTGGCGGGGGAGGGGAGGGGAGCGGTTGAGAGAGAAAGAGAGGGAGAGAGAGAGAGAGAGAGAGACTCACCGGAGGCAAAGAGGGCCGGCCTCTTCTTCGGAAGACTGCCGAAGCCGCTGCTGGTGCTGGCGATGCTCCCGGCGAGGGATCCGGTCGACACGTAGTCCTCGCGGGTGCTGCAGCGCTCCGAGCCGACGACCTCGTCGGCCGTCTCCACGGGTACGACGCCCGGGACGCCGGGAACTGCCAGCTGCGTCTGCTTCAGCGAAGGCGAAGGTCTGCGGAATTTTTTCGTCATTCTCAATGTCGTCTTTCGTCATTGAGATTTTGGCGACGCGGGCACGAGCTTTTTACCAATACGTCGCCAATAATAATAATAATAACAATAACAATAACAATAACAATAACAATAACAATAATAACAATAATAACATCATCATCATCGTTATGATTATCTCTCGGTAATGCAAAGGTCGTGTATCCCCTTTCGGCCGAATCGCGCTGCTTTCCCGCTCCGACCATCCCGCAGCTCACCCTCGTACTGACGCCGTGCGCGTGAGGATCTGGGGCCCGAGGGTGACAGGGGGTCGGCAACCTTCCCGTCTAGAAGGACCGTAAGGGTCGAGGAAGACACTCACACTTTAAAAAGGATGTCACCGGAAAGCATGTTCATCTTGATGGCGACCCTGAGCATGGAGTTGTCCTGTCGGTGCCTCGCGTCGTAGCCCTCCAGGAGACACCGCCTTCGGCAGAGGCCAGCTCCGGCGAATTCGGCTAGGTTCAAGTCACTGAAGCCGAGCTTTTGGAAGGACCTGCCTCCCTTAGATTCCTGCCAATCAATAACAACGATCCGTTAAATAAGTCCCATCGACGGATAAGTCGCAGCCGATGGACCGCCGAACGAACGTATCCATCACCACTGCGCGCTCTCTCCCCCACCCCCACATCCACACTTCTTCTTTCCAGCCATGGCTACGAAATTCCCGACATTCTTTGATTCTGCCTTATTTCGATCGCGTTCGCTACTATTCTTTAACGAGCGGGTATTATAAATCGTTAAGAATGTTGGTAGATAGATATTGTTGTGTCAAGCTCACCTTTCTCACCGATATCCTTAAAATACACGGGTCCAGTACTCCTGTTGATGCGTTGGCACTCATTTTGCAGAGAAATTTGAAAGAAGCGTTCCACCGAACCGTGTGCTCCTGCACTTCTTCCCTGAAAATAAATAAATACATAAATACATAAATAAATAAATAAATAAAACAAACGATGGACGTCGTGACTCGGCTCGCAATCCTGCATTTGCTTTATACGCGGCTCGTCTAAATATTCGTGTCGCAGGTGCGGAGTGGCGCGGGGTGGGGGGGGGGGGTATAAAAATTCCCTCGAAATGTATTAGGAAAGACAGAATTGTCGAACGCGCGGAAAATCGACGACATTCCCGGTCAGTCCGGGCCGGCTTCGTTAATACCAGCGCTGCCACATTAGATTGCGGTATCTCGGTGTTGGGGAGGGGGGTAATGGGGTTAAGGGGGTTAAGGGGGGTAAAAGGAGGCCTGACGAATCGTTAAGATTTCTTTTTGGTAAAGCACCGATGAAACAATCGTCATATTCGTCGTCGCTGCCGCCTCAATCATCGCTATGATCATCGCTCCGAGAGGACGATTGCATCGCGACACGTGACTTCACGACGTAGCCCGCACTTTTCCCAGGGTAACGTCATACAGCCATAGCTAAACGAGATCAGCAATTATCTGCGCAGGGCAATCCACTTCCCGGATATGCCGGGTCAGTCCTCTCCCTTCTCAACCTCTCGTTCTCGCTCTCGTTGTCGATCCAGCGGAAAATCACGGATCTTCCGTCGCCGAGTGATCTAGCCAACAGCTCGCGTCATTACTGTCCACCGAAGGATTTCATGTCTTACCGACTGGGAGCATTAAATCTTCCGGATTATGGAGGCATGCGCTTCATTGTTTTTCTTTTTTCTTTTTTCTTTTTCTTTTTTTTTTTATAACACTTTCTATTCGCACTCCTCGCCGAATACATAATAATACATAATGCATATTCAATCGAGTGAATGAAAATTTCAGATTTCTGATCGTGCGTGTTGCCAGCCCGTGATCTATACAATTATTATTAGAGCTGAAACTGCGTAATCGAAGGGAAACGTCCGACGTTTTACTTGCACTTTACAAGTGAAACTTTCTTCGTAAATTACAATTTATTATATTAGTAATTCAAATCTTTTCTTTAAAACTCTCAGTTTTCTTTTGTCTCGTTTCGTTTTACAATTATTTAATAACAGGGTATTAACTTAATTGTTTCTTTCTTTCTTTCTTTCTTTCTTTTCTTCTGTCTTTCCTTACTTTACTCGAGATATCTCTCCGTATTTGGCCTTATGCTAATAAGATTTTTTTTTTTTTTTTTATATATATATTTCATTTGCCTTATTAATCGTAGGACGAGGAAAGTTACGGAGGAAAATTCTAAATTCTCTATTAATAAATGCTGGAGCAGGAAAATTAATAACAGCTGGTAAACAGCGGGAAAACAGGTGGTGCGTTGAACCGAAAGCTGTTCAACGCTAAGTAAATGAAACATTTTTATTGCAACGGAAACTGCGCGATTCACGATAAAAGAAATTTAAAAAATCACTTTCTACTCCTACATCCTTAATTACTTACGAAACGTAAAAGGCAAATAATTAATAATTTATTTACTAACTAACTACACGGTTTCTCGCTTTCTTCCTTAATATTACTATCATTATTATTGTTGTTGTTGTTATTGTTGTTGTTATTATTGTAATAAATTGAATTAAGGATTAAAGTTCGGTAGTTCGTCAACGTCGTAAATCACGGGCTAATTTGAAAGATATTGAAATGTAGAAGATGATCTAACGATCAATGTGTGCTATTGTTGTCGATCAGGCATTGTTGTGTTAAGGGAGGAGGGAGGGGGAGGGGCGTGTAGAGTAAAAGAAAACGAATCGACGTTACACGCTTTTGCTTGCCTTTGCGATTTTTACGGAACAACCGGGTGCACGTGGCTCCTACGTCATCCTCATGACCGCTTAGTTAATTTAGGGAGACACCCCGGACCGAATAATCGGCATTTCCGCGAGTAAATTTTATTCGAACTTTAGCCCTTGGCCCTCGCAGCATTCGACGATATAACCCCTACGACGTTTTATACACAGGATAACTAATTCTTATAAAAATGGCTTTACTGCATTATAAAGAGAAAATATTTAAATAATAATTTACGGCCTTTACCGGCTCATTACGGCTTCGAAGTAACGGACGGTCATAAAATTATACGTTATTATAATTACGCACTAAAGTAGCTTTAGCATTAGGCTACCACAATAACCTACAGATCTAACCGTTCCATTTATATTTTATTTTTTTTTTTTGTTTTGTATTTTTACAAGTACTCAGCCGCTAATCAATGAAACGTAAGCTCAGCTCGGCGGAGTTTTCAATAAATATTACATTTGAGAGTGATTTCGGTTGAGCTCGGTCGTTGTGAAGTCCGGTACATCGGCAAATTCTACGACATACCGACGATAAGCCGCGTGGGTATTGGTATCGAAGCGGCATCGATCGCCCGTCATTTGTCCTAAGGAATGTTTACGATACATCCGCGAAAATTCACGCGATCGATTTGATTTATTGAGGAGTGGGTGTGCTTACCCGGGCAAGCTAAGCGATACCTCCACGTGCAAATACGTTAAGGAGGGGCTTTGACAGCGAGCAACCGTACTGGGACATGACACGAGGAAATACGTCGAGCGCGGCCCATTCGCAATGAATTTACGATTAAGAAGCGACTTACTTTTCCAATTATTACGGATTAACGACACCGATTAACGAGCTTATTTAATAATGCCTCACTCATGGGTTTGGCCTGAGTTTCAAGCAAGAGCTTATTATAGCCGATAATGCAGATTCTTATGAAAATGCTTGCTTACCGACTAATCGGGTAGACGAGGCATCCCCCCTCAAGTCCCTCGTTAATAACGAATTATAACGAATAATACAATTTCCAGGCCATTTTTACGCAAAGCTTTAATTTTAAATGCAATCGCACCAGAAGGGCGCATTAAAAATACGTAGAGTAAAAGAATTTATTTACGAACTCGTGCTATAATAATAAGCTTTCGTTACAAGAATTATATCCTCACCCGAGCCTTGCAAAATCACGGAACAAAATTTCGCATAAATAGCGCAATTCTGTTTGCCCACTCGTTAATATTAATCGCCATCCAACTCCGTCGATCGGGTAATCCAATAACTTTCGTTACAATTACAAGTCTTTGTCAAGCTTAAGAATTCATTTTAATATCCCGATTGTCGTATTTTGAATCGAGCCACGCATCATTCGCTACAGTCGATCGATATTCCCTATGGATTTTACCACGTGTAACGCTCGTGGCGGAATGTTAACAGATTTAGAATGTTCATTAGCCTCCTTAATAAATATACTAGGACAATAAGTGCAGACAAACTCACGCACTAACGCGTTAAGAAATCGTCCGAGTAGCTGATGAAATTTCTTTTATATAGAGAAATAATAGAAGGTTGAAAAAATAATGTCGACACGCGTGTGTATGATGTGATAAAGGGAGAAAGGAAAGCGAGATATATTGTAATCCAGTTGTTGCGAGGGACGGATCACCGACTCTGGCAGACTCACTCGGTCACAATCTTTTTATACGATCTCGTAGGAGCATGACGTCATCCGCGAAAAAAGACATTTTTCCCTTAGCCAATTTCTCGGGAGTATTTCTCAACGTAAATACGAAAACAAAAAGATCAAGAGTTGTCAAAGAAGATAAAGAAGAAGAAGAAGAAGAAGAAGAAGGGTCTCGGGACCTTTATTAATTCGATATCGGAAAAATTATTGTAAAATACGACTGACTGACTGACTGACTGACTGACTGACTGGCTGGCTGGGAAAATAGGAAAATATATTGCCGTTGAATTATTAACAAAGGAGATCGGGCGAACTCATTGGCGGATCAACGCCTTCGTAAACGTGCGCCTCAATGCTATTGAAAAACTATTTGTATTGAAAAAATCGTTGTAAAAAAGAAGAAGAAGAAGAAGAAAGTCGCCTGTAAGCGTAAGGTCGTAAGGAAGAGTAAGAAAGTTATATTTTCTTTGGTTTGCTTTAATTAGTTCCATGAAATCGCGGGCGCGTCGTTCAATTGCGAAGAAAAGATGAATATCGAGTTTTCCCAAGGATGATAATAAACTATTGTTTGAAATCTCGATCCCGATTCCCTGCCGATGCTTCCACTCGCGAGTATCCACCCCCCCCCCGCTTCGTAACCCAGCCAATACTCACTCGGACGTTAAAAAAATAACACAAAAATAATACAAGCCCTCAAGGAGCAACGCTTGACAATAATTTTTAACGATAATTCAACCAATGAGACTTTATTGTGATTTTTATAACGTAACGCGTGAAGCGCGTATGCAGTAAGACCGACCTTTCGAGGCGAGATCCTTTCGCCTTGGGAAGGAACGTGTACCTACCTACCTACTACTGCCTACCTACCTACCTCCCACCCTCCTCCGCCCTCCTCGCGCCCTACGATTCCGCTCGACCGATACCAAGACTTCCGCTAATTATTATAATTACGTTTGGCTTATCGCGGAAATGAGCTCGACGCTTTCCTACCAACAATTATCACTAATTTCTTTATTCCCATCCAACTGTTGATCGAGCCTCGGCTTTTACTCGAAGATCAAAGAGATGGGACATGTCTATGGTACTTAATGATTTTTGCCAAATGACGTTGCAAAGGAATCCTTCGAGACTGTTCTTGTGAAAAATAAGATACCGATGCCTCGTGACGTATCATTGGGCCGAAGACCACGCTGTATCGCTCGGCAGATTTTAGTTATAACGACAAGGATTGAGACGTAAGAAGTAAATACGGACGATCATCATCTCCTTGTCCGAATAAAATCAAGCTTTACATCATTAATAAACGAAACGTCGTAGGTCGAGTAAATGATTATTAAGATCCATTAGCCTTAATAATCTAGTTTCGCGATTATGCTGCTACGTAAGTGTGTGGGGGTGTATATATACGTATATATACGTATCTGGAGCCTCGCGGATGAGCCGGATTTACCCGTCGCGACGTACAGAGAGCAGCAGCAGATATAGGGGAGTTTAGGGGTTGTCAGCCCCGGTCTCCCCGTCCACGTCCGAAACCTCCGTTCATCGTTATAAATGATAACACGGCTCTACCGTGCAAATTTTCCTGCTTGCGTCATGCCGATAATTACTATAAATTACGCGGGACGAGTACGGCCTCGTAGCCGTTCGAATATTTTCTAACGCCGAAATCAATCAATCAAACAAAAACATTTGGCAATAACGATTATTACGTTATATCTATAACGTAGAACCGCGGTTACCGGCTTCTTATCTCACACCCCCGCCGCCCCAATAACCCGCCCAAGGACAAACGATACGCGCACGCATTGCAGATGGAATCGTTTGCGCAGAAGAAGAAGAAGATGATGATGAAAAAGAAGAGGAATAGGTATCGTTAGATTTTATTTCACGGGAGATCAGCCGAAATGTACCGTTTTTCAATTTAGACTCCGCAAGAGTGTTGATTGTATGGACAATCAGGCCTATCGGGAGTACGCGAGAGTACGCGAGAGTACGCGAGAGTACGAGTGTAATAACCGGTGACAAAGAGGCGAAGAGTCGGGGCGAGGGGAGCTTTCCAGAGCTCGTTAAATCGATACAAAAACAAGAAATTTAAAAAGAAAAAAAAAAAAAAATTGTCTCTTTTTTATGGAAGGCTGCGAGCGAGTGTTACGTTGACCAAGTAATTTTGAGGGGCGACGCTGGCTGGGCGTAAATGTTCGAAAGTACGCGAGAATGAAAGAGGTTATCGAGCGGCAATTGCATTCCAGGTTAGGTTATGTAAGGGACGGGTGGGACGGGTGGGACGTGTGGGAGGCCGAATTCGACCGGGAGATGAAAAGCCGCGTGTGACGAGGCATCGAGTAGGAAGATTAGAGGAGTCCGAGGGGGAGGAGCGGGCGCTCTCGCTCTCCCTCTCTCTCCCCCTCCCTCTCCCTCTCCTCTCTCTCCCTCTCTGTTAAATAATCTATTAACTATTTAATCTTCTTTCACGAAAAATCCTCCGTAACTGATCTTATTCAAATTTACGTAGCTCTTGCGAATTCAGCTCTCTCCGGAATTATACGTAATCAATAATAATTCACTATTTACGGTATTCCGCATACTTGCGAGTCGATTACTTTACTCGATATTATCAAAGACTCTTCGCTCCGGTGAGCTTTTCCCATTAGAAACGAAAGGCCTAAAGTGCTTTAAAGAGAAAGAAGTATCAAAGTGAAATAATCGAAGATTGAATTTCATTTGAGCGTAAGGGTAAGTGTGTGTGTGTGTGTGCGCGCACGCGCGCGCGCGAGAGAGAGAGAGAGAGGATTCAACTATATTTCTAGCCCCTACATAATGCCGGATATTATTATTACTATTACGTGTAATTAGCATAATTTATAGAATTAACGTAGCAAGCAGACGATTGTATAATGAAATATTTTTGCTCAAACGCTATAGGCCATAATTTTATAATCATCCTTAATGTAATGTAATGCAACATTCTTTTCCCAATGTACGTTTCGACGAGTGCCGGGATTTTACTTTTCATTATATTTAAGCGAATGTAATTACTCATTCATTATATAAGCGTTCGGAGCGCATAACGGAAGATGGAGGAATAAAACTTTCACTAAATTGTACACAATATTTGAAATTGATATTTTTACAGAAACGAGCTGCAATTTTCTTTCGCGCGCTTACTTTTTATACGCAATTAAATGGCTCCGTGTATAAACGGCTTAAATACCGACCCCTTCGAGCCCCCCCCTCCCCCCTTCCACGAAATAATAAATACTCCGTATTATGTATTATGTATATTGGCTTGTTTGCTATATATCGTTTGACAGCAGTCACTTCCAACAAACCGACGATCGACGACCGGCTTCCTCCACGACGTGGTGGTCCGTCCACAAATCCATTGCCACTGGTTTACCGTTTAATACGAGAACGCTTCTTCACATCGACAGCGCGTCCTATTTACTCGATAAGGAAAATAGCGAATGAACGATACACGTCAGCTTTTAAAAACCGAACGCCTGTGTTAATCGCTCGATTGCTAAACGGCAGAACGTAAGAGAGGGGCAGGTCGATGTGCAATATGTGCAATGGATCCGCAACGAAACGGAGTCGGACGACTTTGCGGAGCGGCGCTGAAGATGACAAAGTTAATTGGACGAGAGACGAGAAATGAGATGGAACGGGAAATGATTAAAGCTAATAACCGAACGAGGAGACGTTGTTATCACTGGCTAAAAGCTCATTTACCAATAAGATAGCCGACGGCGAGCAGATGCTGATGCTGATGCCCGACTTACTTCGCTCTATAATAAAAGTACGCGGAAGTCAGATCACGGTCAAAGGCAAAGGCACCCCCTAACCCCCAACCACCAAATCCCACCGCCGTCATCGACGCGACGAAGGAAGGAAGGAAGGAAGGAAGGAAGGAAGGAAGTACCAGACGCTCGTTAAAGCCAGTTTCGCTGCGTACGTCATGTACGATGCGTTGGCGTAGCAAGGGCGGGGTCGGAGGGGTCGGAGGGGTCGGAGGGGATACGACAGCAGCATTAAAGTCGAGGACGACGCGCAAGAAAAGGAATCATCCCATTCATCGTTTCGCTGGGAGGAGGATGAAAGGGAGTGACGAAAGTGGGCTGCGGATGAAAGCCGGCCCCGTGACGTCGGTTGCGTTCGCTCCGGTGAAAGGAAAAGTTGGAAGGGATGCTGCTGCTGCTGCTGCTGCTGCGGGCGGAGGAGCTCATGCACCGCCGTAGACGTAACCGCCGCGGAAATTATGCTCTCCCGACCTTCGGTCTCAACTATCCTGGAAATCGGGGCGCGCGCGCCTACTCACCGTCCTCCAGCTTTATTTATAATTACTTTAAATTATAAGATTCGGGTTATTGGTAATTCTTTACGTGCGTACGTGCGACGTTGTATGTGGTGACCGATACTATACGGCGACAGTATTGAATTTATCTAAAATTTCGGCGCAGAAGGCACCTTTGGAGCCTTTGGTTCCGATAAAACTCGCTGATACAGATAAATAAGAAGCATAAATAAGCCTATGTAATTAATCGGTAATGAGCTAATTATTGGGTTACGGCGGGTAGGGGGCGCGCATACGTTTACAACATCATCCACTGCATTCCAATACTTATGCAAGAGAGTCCGCTTTCTTTAAATTAATTTCTCAAAATTATCCCAATGCAGGCTTGGCTCGTAATTCGCAAGGTCCTTACGAAATTCGTTGGCAAAAACGTCGATCGTATTAAAATTAATTCGCCAAACTACAAATTCCGTTCGGGATATTAAGTTTTAACGAAGGGAAATCGACAGGGGTCCTTATTTACAGGGGATCCGATCCGAATGAATGTAATAATTAATTCGGGCTTCGAGGCGGTTTGATGATGGGCTTTTCACCGTAAAACCTATATTATTTAAGGTAGGAAAATTAAATCAGGCGAGCGAGCGAGCGAGCGACGAGTTCTTATGGAACGGAATTCCCTTCGAAATAAAAGAATTCGTAAGATCTGCTCGTCTGAGTAAGATAATTCACTTATTTTTAATTTAAAATGAAATTATTTTAAAAGTCGCTCGAGGCGGAACGGGAGTCTAATGAAAGGTAAAGTTTCCTATATAAACGCTCGGCTGGGTTCCCACTCAGCGATTTAAACGATTTCCTAGCTTCGTAAGAGATAATTAAATCGAAAATGAAATAATAATGCTGCAATACATCATTGAAGTGCTGATGCAAGACACAAGAATTAAACGCCATACGATATTATTAATTCATTAAGTCACTCATTATCGGAACGTAGGCTTTAATTTTTAATAAACTTTCATCCCCGCAACACAGTTATTGTCGATCATCCGTTGTTAATTAAGAAATGAGAGAGGAATCGAGAAATCCCAAGTAAATCAGTTGGCTATTTATTTATTTAGCTTAACGCTAATTCGTCAATGGCGGATTGTATTCAATTATATCGGTTATTCGTTTCATTTAACGGATAGACGATTGTTAAACGTAAAGCAGTTACGTAAGCCTAAGGAATCATCTGACATAGAACGTCGTGGCGTTATACGAATAAAAAATACAATAATACATTGACGATCTCTGTACGTACGTCGATTCTGCACTTTGAATTTTCAATACGTTTTCACTACAAACAAACAACGAAAGGCACACTTTTACCATCACTGAATACTTTCTTCTATACAATGGCATCCCTCCCTCCTTTATTCCCGTGATTATAATAAAAAGTCATTTTACGCCCATTAGCGGTCGTCATTCAAGGTAATTAATTACACTGCTCTTTACGTTCTTCCTTTCGCGTATATGTAACGATACAATACGCAGTTTATGTAATGTACGTAAATCGTTATTTAAAATGTGAAACCTTATTCATTGCGGATGAATAAAATCTCAAGAGAGATCACGTCCCTTCTGGCTCGATTGCTTCATTCGATCCAGATTTATGATAATTGCCGATCGGTCGAACACGATTTTACCCATATTTATTAATTAAGTCGAATGTACTGCCGCTTCGTTAACCCATCGGGGCATTAGAGGTTTCGAAAATCCCAAAAGCCAAATATCGTCGAGACTCGAAGGAAAGCTCGGTCGACCCGATACTCTCGAAACTCGAGGTTCGCCGTGAAAAAGAATTGAGAATCCGATCCTCTCGGATTTATCAGTAGAAACGTTGAAAATCGATTTAAAATCTCAAGTTTCTTGTATCGAATAATTAATTGCGCCGGCAGATTATAACGATTACCATTGGCGCGTGCACCCCCCTTGCCCCCTTGCCCCCTTGCCACCAATTCGTTAAGTCGTCGAATCGAATGGAAAGATCGAAGGAAGGTCTCCGTCCTCCGGACGTTTCACAGCATTCAATATTCTTGGATTGTTGGATTAGCCGAGAGTCGGGCCTCGTAATTCTTAAACTATGCATAATTGGCAATTAATTGCAAAGCCTTGGCTCCATCATTTTCCTACATTTGACACTCGGACGAATATCTTCGTGATATTCCGTTGCCGATAAGAATACAATAACTGACTTATTCAGAGACTCGTCGTGACCTTGACATTAATATCTTATAAGCAGAAGCTTTGATCGCTGGACTTTGTATATCATACGTAATAACGAATTCCCATTCGATTGTTTGCAGATTTGAGCTTCTTTCATTTTGTAATTCATAAGCACCTTGGCCGCATCGGCCTTTTATTCAGATTCGCCTATTCCTTCCGCTTCCACCAGCGCGTGACTTAACGACCGTGAAAGCTACAAAGGTAACGTGAAGGTTAAGGATTGCCGCCGAGATATTTACGTTCGCGGCAAACTGACTTTCGATTCCCAAACGAGCTTTTCTCTGTCCAGCTAAACAACAAGCCCGTCCGCGATATTTAAGGATTCCTCCTCTTATTCGATAGTATGCTATTGATAGATAGTATCCTCTTATTTATCTCTCTTAAAAGAAATGAAAGCGTGATGATGTCCATACGTTGGAATTTTTTTTTTTTTTTTTTTTTTTTTTGTACGAATCGTATTCAAGTATGATTAACGATCGTTTCATATTTTGCAGATCTGCAATCACAAGGAAGTCCGTGGTACTGAATGCTCCTACTGCCAACAAATAAAAGACCCGATTGACCCCCCGCGAGCTTGGCAAATTTTTCTCATACAAGAATCTCTATTTAGGGGTATTTCTACCTCGTTGCCCGACGATTGCCATCGACGTTTTCGTTATATATATATATAAAAAATCTACATTTATCTGTACTTTCAAAGTTGCCTTGTCTTTATAAGACTCTGGCCTACGTTTATTCCATTGAAATCCGTATAATTTTAATAATTCGTGATATTAATATATTAACAGACGCCTCAAGTGTAAATAACGCGTGGCGAATCGAAAATGGTTGTTAAATCTTTATTAACCGTAAGTACAAGCTTAAGGTACAATGAAATTTAAAATGAAAGAGCATCATTATCAACATACCAAGTCAAACATTTACAAAGTCTTTGTACACGATTTGCTCGTGATTAATTTTTCTTTATCAGTCGGTCGGTTGACAAACGAGTAAGAAGAAGAAGAAGAAGAAGAAGAAGAAAAACCGGTGCTAACGAAAAAAACGTTATATTACATAGCTTTTTTTCTTTCTTCTTATAAATAATGTAATACTTATCAAATGTAAACGTAGCCTGCAACGCCAGATATATATTCAAACAAAAAATGTACAATTTTTTGTACGACGCCAAGTTTTATGAATTTCTTCATATCTATGACGCTTTACAAGCGCTCGGTCGTCGAGAATGAAAAAACGCGTCCTTTCATGTACTTTGTGACTCGCGACATTTATCCTTATTAATAACAAGGTCCCCCCCCCCTCCCCCCAGCTATATGCAAATACACATTACTCCTGCAAGTGTCAAATAAACCACAATTACGTAGAATTAATTAAGATATTGCGAAGCGAATTATCTACGTTTCACGGCCGAAGAACTTAATCAGTGAGATAAGCTCAGCCAAGACTATAAATCCATGATTTTTAATTAAGCACAAGATTATTATTATTATTATTATTATTATTCATTTCCTAAATATTGGATGGCAATAATAAATGCGTATGATTACGACGTGTTATCGAATTCCCCAATAATAATGATACAATGATCCGCAAATCGAATACGAATACTTATATACATGTAGGCACAATCGTTACAAAGTACGAAGCATCGTCATCTGCATTCATCGTTGCCTTGGCTAATAATAGAACGTTAAATATATAAATTAAATAAAATTAAAAAGAAAATATGTAAGTGTATATATATATATATATATACTCGCGAGAGCGCGGCTTTTTGAAATAACAAAGGTGTTTTTATAACCTTATTAGAGTACGACGGAGCTGCTGTGTGCTCAACATTTACCGTAACCAGGTCAATGTAAATTGAATTTCATAAAATGTACGTAACTTTATAAAGAATTCATTCAAGTTTCCATTTAAATTTCACGTATAAATTAATACAAAACTAGGGGCTTGTAAATGAAAAAGAAACAAAAAAAAAAAAAAAAAAAAAATCTTCCAAGCAATTTCTCGCTTCGCTTTAAATAATAAATGAGCGGCTGAGTTTGGCTCGGCGTGTAATGAAATTCCGTTTACGCACAAGTGGAATTCTTTTCAAAAAACAAACAAAAAGAAAACAAAAAAAAAAAAAAAAGTTTCGTATAATCACGAAATGAGAATCCGAGAGCAAATAAGGTATGGAATGTAACGAGGCTTTATTATTCCGGCACGTATACATGTATTATTCCATTATTTCGTTACATCGTCGTTGTATATGACTTACGGCAATGGGCCGCGTTAAGGAAGCCGATTGCCTTGCCTCGGGCGGGCCAAGGCGCTACAACACCAAACACCACGTGCGTCCCCGGGCGCTCCGTGCCGTCTCGTATTATTTGTCCCCGGACGCCCCCCGCAAATAAATAAGATCGCGTGAGCCGTCTCAACCTCTCCGCGGCTCTCTTTCTCCCTTAATTTCAATCCGCCGACCTTTCGCGAATTGCCGCGAGCTCCCGACCGTCGCCACGCCTCACACCTACACACACACACACACTCAATTTACGAGTAGTAGTAGCCAGCGGTGGTGGCCTCATATCGATTGCCATATCCGTTGCAACTACTATGTATCGCCGAGGAAGGAGTCGTCTCGTGCAGGGGACGACGACACGCGACTACTCTCCCTACACCCTCCTACCTTTAACAATCATAACAATTATATAATAACCTCCCCCCCCGTCCCCCCGCTCCCTGCCGCGCCCTATTTTAAAAGCCGAGCCCTTCTTTACAGTTCCCCGTCTCTATTTATGTCTCTATCTATGCTTCGGTCGTCGGCGACCCCACCACGTCACCATGTTCCGCGACATCATCCTTTGCCAGTCTTAAGCTGCGTGACTTAAGCAGCGATCGAAGTCGAAGCCGAAACTTTAAATTAAAAGCCCGGCCCTAGTGAGAACGCTTTTGCCAGAGCCCCAGAGTTCCAACCGCTTGTCCAGCTCCGTTGTTCGTCTATTAGGTCAATTAGGTCTATTAAGGATCGATCTTCCTAAGATTCCCAGACCGTTTTCCCTTGCCCCTTATCCAGACAATCGTGAATAATCGTCAATTGGAAGCACCGCTCAGTTCTCGTTTTCCTTCTCATTTAGCCAGATATAACCAGCCAGCCGTTCATTCAGCCCGCCCCAAGATAACCCAAGCCATCGACGAACAATGACTATTATCAATTTCCCGAAGCTCTTGGATCTTCGAGCTGTCCCGCATGATGAGACAATCAGGTGCCGTTAGGTCGACGGCGATCGCCGTCGACAAGGGATAATGAAACCGATAAACGACTTGGTTTCCCAAGTTACGGCTTCGTTACCCTCCTCGCGCCCCCTCCCCCATGTCGTCTCGCCCTACCGATGCAAGTACGTATCGCGTACGTCACCTTGAACGAATCGCTGGCAACTGGGGACGGATCTTCCACGGGGATCAGCAGTCTTGGTTAGAGTGTACGGGTGGCGGGCGGCCGTTGAATCCTGGGACACGCGGCAAAGGTGCCTGTGGGACCTTCGACGATTAACCGCTCGATCGTTTCAACCTACTCGGTCCCGTATACTCTATTATTATACGACCAGGAATCAAGATAATACTTTCAGCGTCCCGCGAACTAACATTTACGTCCCATGGACGAGATATTTAATCTCGCCCTACTACAAATACGCGATACATTCGGCATCGTTGAATGTCTACTACTACTACTACTACTCGAGATATATTTTACTTACTTCGCTCATTACATCGTTCCAGCTAATGCTAATACCTCACTCACCATCCTGTATCGATCATTTCGACAAGATCGTCATTTCAACCAGAGTTCGTCCTCCCGACTTTCCTCTACTTAAGGGAGCTTTACGAGCTCTCCCTCCCCCCCCTCACTCTCATTATTCATACATAAAAGTTATCGAATTCAATACTCTCAATACCCAATGGTAACGTAATCGACCTCGTAACTTATTTGTACAACAATACCGCCCTCCCCCCCCTACCCAGTCATCTGATTAACATCTGATTTTAAAATACGGGCAAAGAGCATTCTCGCGGCGTGAGGCTTTCGTTTGATTTTGAAGAACCAATAGCACCAGGTCCATTGAATACCGAGTCCCAATAGAAGTATAAATAAATAATAACGGAAGCTTTCGATTTCTTGATCAGCCGGTGTAAGAGCAGCGCGCAGCATAGATCGAGTTATTTAGGTAGGCGATTGAGCGGCCTAAATCTAAGAAGGTACGCTACGTTCAAGGTCACATCCCCGATCCAGACAGGACAAGTAAGTTTGCTTTTACGTCGCTCGCTGAATAAGAAAACATGCCAACGCGAGAACGTGTCTTTTTTGAGAAGGTGGTGGTAGTGTGAGTACCACCTTAACGGAGGACGGATAGCCGGTGCTCCGTAATTGGAGGCGGGGATCGCGAGACGGGCAACAGGACTGCGACGACCGCGACGACCGCGACGACTGCGACGACAAGCTCCTTCGAGGCGAGGAGTACACAAAGACCGTAGCTCCCGGTGATGCTTCCGAGAGCGCGTGTCTCGCATAATACCGCGCATTTCTTCTTCCCCACGTGCCTTCACGATCTACCCCGTCCTCGTCTTCGTGGCACGGAGTACGTCGATTCTAATTGGCGTCTTTCCAACGAGGGGTTTCGCCACTTTTCGCTCCTCTCTCTCTCTCTCTCTCTCCTGACCCAGCCGATAAGCAGGAAGAAACGTACCTCGGCCACCTCCGCATCCCGGAGATTTTCGGTCGATTTTTTGCCGTGACACCCTCTGCCGCGTCAATTCATTATCCACGCCGCGCGAATCCGGTATCCTGTTCAGGAATTCACGGTGACCCACATTAGCGTCCTATTCCCATTGTGAAATGCCTTTATTTTCAAATGCCCGTAGCTCGCTCGGCTCTGAATTGCTCTGAATTGCTCTGAATTTTCCAAGCTCTTTGATACAACGTTGAGCCCGAAAGCGTTTCCAAATCTATCGATAAGAGATCTATCGATCTCGTCGCGTTATATAAATTGTATTTTAAATAATAGCCGGGAAGCCGACGCTCACGAAAGTGCCCCGAAGCATTTCCCTTTACTGATACGCGAGATGCGCCGGGAATTTCCCATGAAATTACGGCAATGATTACGACCGGTAATTAATAACGCCGTTGGCATATCAGGAACAGGCAGGTCAGCGGGGCTCGAAGGCCTCGAAGTAAAGCCATCGAGAAGTAAAGTAAAGGAAGATTATCGGAAGGAGTCGAGTTATTATCCAACCAAAAGCTCCCCAATTAATTGGCAATTTTACAATATTATATACATATATATAAGTAGAGGGTCGGGGAGCAGCGACGTACTCGAGGAGGAGACGGTCACGTATGCGGCTCGTGCACTCGCCGCGACACGGGCCTCACTCACGCCCCCCCCTCCGCCCCGCGCAGCCAGCCAGACGTGCTAATGTAGCCGTCGAATAACAGGACACGAATTCTGGGGCGCTCACGTACTCGCCTGCTCCCGGGCCGCCGAATCTATAAACCCCCTGCACACCTGTGGCGGAGCCAGTCGAGGTCTTATCGACCTGAGGACCTCAGGCGCTCGTGCACGCACGGCGCCGAATTATCAAGGTCGCCACCAGCATAATTCCGATGCAGCGACGTGGCTAATTTTCGCGAATCACGCGGGGGCGGAGGGTAGGGTGGGGTAGGGGGAGTGGAGGAGCACACACGCATCGCCCACGTAAATTTAACGATCGGCGTGCCCTGTCCTTTTCTACGTATCCAGGCGACGCCATTTACGAAGCCTTAGTCATCGCTTCTCTTTGGAAAAGCGCGAGAGACTGGACCCCCCGCACCGCCAACTTCCTCGTTGCCAAGAGCAGAAGGAATACTTAAAAATTGGTTCGCGACTCCTCGTAACGTCCATCGCGCGGCCAGTAATAAAAAAACAAAAAAAAAAACAAAAAAAAAACTAAGCTTCGAACTATCCCCATCAATTATATATAAAAAAAAAAAAAAAAAAACAAAAAGATCCGATATTATAAACGTTCGAGCGTATACGGATAAAAATCTCCGGATCAACGCGTGAAGTTATTTTTACGGTGTAGACATAATAATGGCCATCCGTATACGATCCTTGGTGGTGGGGGTGGGGGATGGGTGATGGGGGATGGGGGATTACGTTACCGCTATTACGCGGTATATAAACGTTGTCGTCGCGACACTGCGCCCACGCCAAAGAGAGACAGTGCACACGCTCGGCATTGGCAATAACGACGACGACGACGACGACGACGACGACGACGACGACGACTGACGTAAAGCCGCGAGGGATAAAAGGAGCAGCTTCTTTGAAGGCGAGAAGTAAGCGAGAGTGGAAGAGCCAAGTCGGGGATAAGGCGATTTTTTCTCAAAGTCCGGCCAGTATTGGAAAGTACCGAATGGAACGCGCGCGCGCGCGCTCGCCACCCGGGGTATACGCCAAGGCTGTCTCAAGGTTGGCTCGGTCGTGGCCGGATCGAGGATCCTCCCCACCTCGCCGTCGCGCGATAAATAAAAGTGAAATCTCTCCACTTAATTGACCCGATAATGTCGGCTTAATGATCCCGGTATGACTCTTGCGCAAAGGACCGATAATAACCCCCCCCTCCCCCGACCGAGTATTTTTCAATTACCCTATAGAACAACTAACTCTGCCCGGTACTCCTGCTGCTCCTACCTTTGAATAAGAAACAAATAAATACATAAATACCTTACCGCTCACTACGTTTACTCGTTACAATAATAACAATAATAATAGTAATCGTCAGAGCGAGGAGCTTTACTTCGTCAAGCCTCTGTTCGGGATAGACAATTCGAGACACTCGCTTTAACGCAGCAAAAAGGGATTCGTATAAGATCTAGACGATTTAAGCAATGGAATTCGTTGCAAATATGGCCAAACGACATTATACTTCGTGCCCGAGATTACGAACGACGAGCAAGAAAGAAAGAAAGAAAGAAGGAAGGAAAGTGTACCCGATAGCATGATTATTATCCCGGATTTCAATTTAAGTTTTACACGAGAGATTAATGGCCCATTCCAGGAGTCCACGTAATACTGTATTATGAATTTCACATGAGCAAGCGAAGCCAAGTGAGGGCAAGACCGTAGTTATTAATAATACATTCGGGATCGACGAAACCATTGACTCTCTCTCTCTCTCTCTGTCCGTAAAATGCTGCTGCTATTATCTCGCTATTGCCGGTTATTGTTTACGTAACCGAAGCTTTACGAACGCACGGATTGCCGATGCCACAGACCCTCGTGTTCCCTACTGGCCCCGGGTCACTACTCCTTTCACGAATCAAACGAATCCGTGTGAATTCTAATAAATTAATTATTCCACGACTTGAAATTGCCATTGAAAGCAATTTACGCGCATGCCTTTGGGCATAAATTTATTAACTCGGTTTATTAAGAAATTCAAGAAGTGGGGTGGGGTGGGGTGGGAATATCACCGTGACGCGACATCAAAATATCACCGTTATTAGCTTTAACGAGCTTCTTAAATAAAGCTATAAATATGCTCGACAGGCTACGCGCGTAAGTATGCTGATCTATAAACTCATCGAAAGTACAATATTGAATCGAATGTCGATCGATGGCCATTAAACGACACGCAAACGAATGAATGTCAATATTTCATCGTCATCGTCATCGCCATCGTCATCGTCATCGTCATTATTATTATTACTATTCATTATCCCGCGTAAAATTATCATCCCAATAAGAATTTCTAATAACGAATGATGCCGATGATCAATTATTCCATTAACACATCTCAAGTTTGTTGTACGTAAAAACAAAGATCTTAAATTTCAACTTCTGATTCGTTTGTACGTATTTCCTACCTCGGTGGCCTTAAACCTATGCAATAGATCTACGATCCCTTACGAATGTCTGTTACAAAGTCAGTTGACGACACAAGTACTTGGGTAGTTAGGGGGTGGAAGGGGCGTGAGGGTCGGGCAGCCCTCGTACGTCCTTATCTCGGTGGAGCCGCGCCTATCGGCTCGGATAAGGATATTTCTTGCTTTAATCCTATGATGACGCGAGTCATCCCTTCCATCCTTAATTCGTGACTCGAACTTCCTGGCCGAGCGTTCGGAATTCCTTTCATACCTATGCACGCGAGCGGACGTTAAGTGGAGCACGAGCCGATAACACGATGGACGGCGGATCCTGTTTCGAGACGAGCATTAATCAATGCTTCGACGGAACTGACGGAACGACAACTGACATTCCCGTAACAGGGATTACGGGCATCCTTGACAGAGATCCTTGGATCCTTTAAGTTACATTAAACAACGCGAGCGCGGCCCGCAACGCTTTTATCAAATTAAGCCAATAACATCAACGACTTGGATCATTCATCATTAATTCCCCGGTTCCCTCGCTCATACAGAAGCTGCTTTTACGTTTTGTTTTCTTTAAGGGCAAAACATTGAATTGCAAAAAAAAAACAAAACAATAAATAAAGTGTAGAGCGAGCGAGAATCACATAAATACGACTGCTGGTGGCTATAACTTTACGTATTGGTAAATCACGATGGTTTTCAATTTATACGAGTCGAGCTGTATGCGACCGCCGAAGAAAATCCCGAATGTCACGAACTTACGAACTTACGTACTTACGAACGCGAGCGCATGTGCTAATTCAGTAGATTTTCCGATACCTCTCCCCGTCAACTCACCTGGAATGTAAAAAAAAAAAAAAAAAATTATTAGAATTAATCACTTCAATAGTTTATAATAAAAAATATTTTTAATTTTTCTTACGTTGCCTATTCCTACTTAAAATAATGTTTTATAAGTAAGTGCAAATATTCTTCACGTGTCACTTAAATTAAAAAAGGCGCCGGTGCTTGGAAGAAGAGAATCAATAACTATTTTTACACGTACGTAGGGTTGGAAATAAGTTATATCGAAAAATTTATTCTGCATATAAGAAATTAAAATTTATTAAAAAAAATAAGTCCTTTACTTGCTTAAATATTTACATGTGAAAGACGATCGATTAAATTATTTTCGATTGCACACACACACACACACACAACAATAATGATGATGATGACGATGATAATGATTATAATAATAATAATAATGATGATAATAACATCGAGAAATTGTAGCCAGTAGAACAACGGGCAGCTTGAACCCTTTCATCCCACATCCCTTCATCCCATTTTACTTACACTCTCGCACCTCCACTACTCATATAAAACAATCTATTTTTAAAGTTTATTGAGAGGCGGTAAGTATAACAAATATATAAACCAACTCGTGAAATTTCAAAATTCTTCACCTGGTTGATGAATATAGAAAATTCAGAGAGAAATTTCTTTTTACCGAGCTATTTATTCAATTACTATTAATTACTCAATACTTTAAATATCGCCCCGATCTATTATTACTTCATCATCATCATCATCTCTTCTTCTACTTCTTCTTCTTCTTGCATAATTTTATGGCGTAAACTCCGTAAGAATCTCTGCTTATTATTATCGGTTATTATCGGCATCTTTTAATAAATAAACCGAATGCGTACTGACGAGCTCTGTAGATAAAAAAAAAAAAAAAAAAAAAAAAAAACAATGGAGCTTCGGGGACAAGTCAAGGTCAATCACCTGATAATTGACTCCGATAATTGACTATGAAATTCAAAGTGTATCTTAAACCGTTTACGCGCGAACGTACTCGCTAGCGGGGGTGGGGGCGGGAGGCAAGGCAAACGGATACGAACAATAATAATAATAATAATAATTGAATATAATTTAATCTCATTGTTTAAAATACTTTTCTTAGGACTCGATCGGAGTCATTCGGTGTTGCGAGTTGTAAAAATGTGGAGGGGAAAAAAAAAAAAAAAAAAAAAAGAAATGCCTTCTCTGCCGAAACCCGGGATTGAACCGGGGACATTTAGATCTTCAGTCTAACGCTCTCCCAACTGAGCTATTTCGGCTCGTGTTTTTTCCTGGCTTATATACGATTATTCGCCGACAAAATGATTAATCGAGCCATTGTCAAGGTTTTTGGGGAATCCAAGTCCTCGGCCCTTGGCAAATTAATTAATTAATTAATTAAAACGGAGAAAAGTAAAAGAGCGTTGGCATTGTAATCGTGTACGTAATGGGAAGTCTTTTTTTTTCTCTAAATATTTAGCGTGCGCGTGTTTCCCAATGTTTCTCACTAAAGAGCTTTCTTAAACATCTTGTTTAATTAAAGTCAAAAGAGGAAGCGGCAGCAGAGCGTTATTATTTTGACAATGTGGAGAAGGGAGTCCCCGTTGTATAATGTATACAGTGCCAACCGAGAAAAGCGAACGCGCGCACCTCTCAAGCAACTCATCTTCGGTATTTTACCTTTTGATTGATCCGTGGGACGGGACGGATGGGTAATGGGTAAAGGGTGGTGGTGGAGTGGGGGTGGGGGAAGAGGCGTCACAATGAAGCGCGGTTCTGAGAAGGCACGAATGAGACGCGAACGACGGTACGACTCGCATGAAAAAGACGATAGACATGTATGTATGTATCTATCAATGGCAGTGTTGAGCACTACACTCAGACGCAGACAAGTGCATTGGTACGGCGGAGCTCTCCGATAAGACGGCACGGCACACTCGTCAAATGTGTCATTTGCGCATACGTTCGGTGATATACAATGCTTTTGTCGGCCTTTCGTATACATTGATTTTGTATTTCAAACATTTTTTTTTTTTTTTAACCAGAATCTATTTTAGTTCGTTTTCCCCTGTAGGTAGGTAGGTAGGTGGTGGTGGTGGTAGGGATATACAAAGTAGATTACAAGCAAGTCACGCGTGTAACATGTCGCTAATTTATAGCTTCGGTAATGTCGTCTTCTTCATGCTCGTGCTGTCACTTACAATTGCTTTTTATTCCATTCTTGCAAGAAATGATAATCGCGCGAGGAATAATTTATTATTAATAAGTCGTGCGAATAATTGGAAATTTAACGGAAACTATGATCGGCAATGCTCCCCAGTAATGTTCTAATCTCTTATCGACATATCATTTGCCCGATTTGCCATTATATTTTTATTTTAATTCCAACCAACCAATGAAATCGTATTGGAAACCTTAAAGTATGCCCAGACGATGAGTAACGTGTGTCGAGTATAGCTCGAGCGAAAAATCAACGTTCGATCCTTAATAAATAAGCGCGTCGGGGTGGGGGGGGGGGGCAGGGTTCTTTGCATAAAGGAACCACTACCAACAAATGCAAGCCAACGTCAATTTCAATTTCAATCGATATTGAGCTCGTCGGATTTTAAACTTCACGGCTACTTGTCGAAAGAAAAAAAATATATAATAATAATAACAATATTAGGACAGTGAATTAGAGCAGGTCGAACGATACAATTATTCGATATTATAATAAATATGTGGATTAATAAAGACTTTGAAAAATAATTTCATAATATTATTATTCTCACAGCCTTGAATGGAATAAGAAAGAAAGAAAAAACAAAAAAAAAACAAAAACAAAAAAATTACGATAAATACTTTTTTCGCTTCGTATTCTATCATTTTCTAACGCATGTGTATCGGAATATCTGTTTGGTTAAATCAGTTGAAAATTTACATCAACGTTTACACGATTTCCTTTCAATCCTTTGTATAAAATCTCTCCCCCCCCCCCATTCCCGTATTTTAAAATTAAATCAATAAATAACCTAAATTTAATATTAGAGCTAAAAGAAGATATAAAATAGCACGAAAACATTGCACGTGTATCTAAACTGTATTTGTACATGAGCCATAAAAAAAAAAAAAAAACAAATCACGTCCCGTTATTTTATTGCTTATATAAATGATAAAATTCTGATAAAATTCAGCTGAGAGTAAATGCTGAAGCGCAATAAAGACGTCAAATTAATCCCATTACTAATCCAGTAGTAGGGAATTATAAATCTAATTAATTATAATGATAATGTTTAGATTAGTATGTACAATGGTAATGGACGACGGCTTAATATAGATAATTTCAAATAACCTGTCGAATAATGCCGATGTCATTCTAGCTCGTATTCTAATTATTCTAATTAATTAATTTTTATCAGATGTACGCGGGAGCCGAATAATGGAGACATGGGACATTTATGGTCAATAAGGAAGAAAGCATAATAATACAAATACATGAAATATCATACAAAGATGTCATTGTAGAGCCGTGAATTTAAGTGGCCGCTTAATCGCAGCCAGTGTGTGTTATGTCAAAATTAAGAGTTTCAGAGAGGGGGAGGGGAAAAAAAAGGCGCGACGAGATCATTGTGACGAATGCAGCGATCGATGATTCTATTGGATTAAAGTCTATTCTTATTGCTTATTAGCAGATACGCACTGGCCGTGAATAAATAATATTCCGACGTATGTCCCAATGGCGATTAGAATAACAAATATGAACGTCATTTTCCCGGCAGTAAATTACAATACAAAAATCATCTTTTCATTAAGGAAAATCTTCTCGTTAAAGCGGTACGCCTCCCCCCCCCGCCCCAAAGTCTGGAGAGAAATAAATGGCTAGTAGATGTAAAAGGATAAAGGCTTCATTATTTAAGTCTCTGGGCAGGCATTTCATATAATTCTGGTTATTTCTTTACAATTACGTTACGACTCTAGATAAAATTATTGTACAGGGATCCCCTCGATCGTCGCTCCCCTCCTTTATTTTATTTCTCCATATCCATTACCGAGACATTTCATTCATTCATTCGTTATCGTAATCTTATTTCGCTTGGCAATCACGCCCGACAAATTCAATGTAACGAATAATCCTATTGTAAAGAATAACGCCGGCAAAGTGATTAGCGTTAATTATTGTAAATTTCAATTATTAGCTAATTACGATAAAGCTCCGCTTCGTATGATTTAGTCGGATTTTCAAATATAATTGAAATAATAATTACTTCGTTGCTTACGCGAGCAACATTTTATCGAATACTATTATAATTCATAAATAATTTATTAATTATAAATACTATGTAATCGGGTTTAAGAAAGTTCCCCTTTCCCCTCTCGATGGGATTTTCGTTTTAGCCATTGCGCGATAACAAAACGAACGCTTACAGTATTTCTGGGAGCTTGAACGCGGCTAAATAAAACAGGGCTCGCTCGCGCGCACCTTAAACGAAGGCGACATCTCTCTCTCTCTCTCTCTCTCTCTCGTTTTATTTAAATTTAGTCGGAATGAAGTTGAATTATAGCCTCGATATACTTTTACCTCGATGCCATTGACCGAACCGAAGATTTTCTTTTTTAACAATGACAAATTCTCCTGGTTATATGCAATTATAGCGTTATCGCTCCAAGCGATTTACAAGACGGTAATGGAACAATTGGATTCGTGAATAATCTCCGCAATCGCCACTAATATACTTTCGCCTCTTTTTTTTATTCATAATGACGACAAATGCTTTGAACGTTTAATTATACACAATGCAGGTGAAACAATAATTAACAATAAAACTTATGATTTGTGTTGCCGTAATAGTATTAAAATGCGAGTTAGTTGACGATTGCGAGTATTACAAAAATTTTATAAACTCTAATGATCGATCGAAGGCGACCGAATAGATAATGATGACGTTACTTGGCACATCGCGTACATTCACGTCAACGCATAGCAATTTGTATATAATTATTTTAAAGCAAACTTCTCGGACGAACATCTTATGTAATATGACGGGGAGTTCATGCTCCATCCTCATTCTCGAAGCTTTATAGCCTCACGCCCTTTTATCCTCCAAACTCGATAAAATAACCAACGCGTAGTTCGTTAATAATGATCAACGTGACACGATTTACGAATCCCCAGTCCTTGTGAATTTGACAATTTCTCGTCGTCAGTTCGAAATTTTGGAATTTCGGAACTAAACCTACCAACCCTTAGAAAACGAAGATCAATATTATTATTTACTTTTATTTTTTATTTTTTTTATTTAACCTGTACCATCGGATTACGTAATTTCTATTATTATTATTCAAAGACTTTTATAATTACAAGGAAATCCTCGAATTGAATGTAATTAAAGCGATCGTTTTTCTATCATATTGGAAAAGGTAAAAAAAAAGAAAAAAAAACGAGGCATAGTTTCGAGAGCGAATTTATTTAACGATAAAGTGACGCTACGATTTTATAAATACACTTTTACCATGTAATGTATCATATAATACTACGACATGGTCGTTGTTATAGGAAACGGAGACTTGAAATTGGTCGATGAATGATAGTTTTCACTCATCTACGAATTAAATAGACGGGAATTAGTGTTAATTACGAGCAGTCTTGCGTGTAAGCTAATGCATTTAAAAATATGTGAAAAATAATTAATCGTCATTCGTTAGCAGAAATCGAATTAAAGGAGAGTAAGAGTATCATGCGTAAAGGAAGGATCGGCAGTAGTGAACTCGAAATCTTAATGTAAAATTAATGATGAGGTAAACAATACCCAACGATTCGATTGAATTGCTTCAATTTTATATATATATATATACGTATATATATATATTAATTCAAAGACTAAAATTCGCATTGATGTAATACAATATTTCATTATTATACGCTTTTACGGCCAAGAGCCCGATTTCGTAATGCTTGCACGCAGATAATTTTCTTAAATTCTATTTAATTCTATTTATTTCTATCGAGCCTATTTATTACGAGAACGAGATATTTCATGTTCATATTATATAGCTTCGAGCAATGCATCAATAGAACTATTATTGTAAGGTCTTATTAATGATTAATGTCAATTAAGTGATAACTAACTATATATTATTCAGATGGTCTTTCAGCAAAATGCAGTTTCAACGCGATCGTAATTATTATTAGATAAAAACTTATTAGAACTTCATTGAATTTCCTCCGGGCAATTTTACCCTTAGAATATTTTTCTGAAAGCGAAACGATAAAGCTTCCCTTTGCAATTAATCTCCATTATTATACAGCTTACCCAATGATTTCTTCAATAAGCAATCGCTTCAAGATTTTAAGTAAATCAGATTTATTTGAAAACGGTCGCATTATTGTTACATTATTAATTCTTTGCCAAAACCACATCTATCGGGTACGTATAGTTCTTATTGAAAATTAAAAAGTATCGAGATAGCGATAATTGCGCTGCGCCGTGTCATTCTTCTTTTTATCGAATCTAAATTTCGATAATGCTTTAAATAAAGTGCTGGCTGAATCGAAACGCTTATTGTATATTCTCGAAATCGATACTCCGCGACACCAGGCAACGTAATATTATCAAAGAATTATCGTATACACTGCCGTGAGATGGTCTTAATGAGTCATTGGACACGATACATAACGATACAGTCGGTATGGTTATGCAAGGCTTTGCACAACTTTTTTTCCAATGTAAATCCGTGGACTTTGAAGATATCCGTATTAAAATTCAACGAAGGTTTCGTTCCCGAAGCCGAAGGCTTCGCCCGATGCTGAAAGGTATGCTAATTTCTTATAAAAATTTTGTCAAAAAACCAGCCGGCCTGTTAACTGCATACGGCCGTGGTTCTCATTCCATTGCCGACTCGATTAATAATTTACATAGCGTTGGAAATAAATTTAATAGATTTACCACCGACCAGCCGCTGCCCCAGAATAACAACAATCCGACTCCCCTAAATAAACGATGCAAGAATAATCGGCCAAATTATTAATAACGCCTATTGAATTGTCCCGTTATTTGTTACAATAACGCGTGGGAACTTTAAAAAACGTTTGCGAGCCTCTTTTTAATTATCCACGCGACAATAACGCAACTCGATGCTACCGGTATTGCGTCAACTCTGTAAATATCATGTATAATAGAACGCGTATAACGTGGCTGGGCGGGATGGCGGGGAAGGGGGTGGGGGTGAGGTTGGGGAGGATGGAGTTTGTATACGAACGGTAAATATATATATATAAATGTTTAGCCAATGGAGGGGAAGGGGATCCTGGAAAAGAAGCCATTCGAATGAGAGTAGTAAAGAAGAGCAGGGAAAACATTTACCCGACTGACATAAAAATAACATTTCGCGGAAAAAGATGCAATAAAAGTGTTTGGGAGGGAGCGCGACGGCGGGAATATCGATATCGAGCGTCGGTATTTTCCTCGCGGTCTTGTGTCTTTGGACCGACCGACCGCTGCAGCTCCTGACCCACAAATAATCCGGTCAAAATCCCCGCACCGTCCGCACGCGCATTTAAAAGTCGGATCGAGCTAGCGCGAGTGACGGGGCGAGTTACGGGGCGAGTTACGGGGCGGAGCGGGGCGGGAAGACGTAAAAAAGCCGGTTAGGCATTCGTCCGCGAAGGCTGTTCACTTTCCGTGACTCTCCATACTCCTCCTGCCCTCCTGCCCTCCTGCCCTCCTGCCATCCTGCCTTCGTATCACCTCCCACCCCCACCCCCCGCACGGCAGACTCGGTCGCGTTAAGCCCATGGCGTTAGCGACGATTACTTTCGCGCCGTAAATCTTGAATGCCATAACCTCGGTGCTCGCGACTCGGTCAATGCGAGGATAAATAAGCCGAGTGCGTACCCGCGGACATCTGCGCCGTACCCCTGTCAACCAAAGGAGCTGCTGCGACATTATCAGCGGATCCCTAACGCCCGACCAGACGACGACGACGACGACGACGACGATGCTCCCGCCGATGCTCCAGCCAATGATCCTCCTACCCGACCACCTGTCCGGAGCCCCTTCTTTTCATTCTTAATTTTCGTGCTCCGAGCGACGCCGCTGATGAAGTAATTCGACCTCTCGCGCTCGGTAACCTGGCCATCGCCGGACTCGGACAACGACAACGACAATGACGGCAGAAACGAGGTGAACCGATCACGCGCTGACTTTATTCAAATTGTTCCTCCAGAGGCCGGAATGTTTACTTACGACGACCACCAAAGGCTCTTTTTTCTACAAAAAGCCAATGTATTCTCATATGTATGTATTGATCTATCCATTGATCTATCGCTATATTAAATCTAATTATTTCACTTATCCTGCTTTCTTATTCTTACTATTCTTTATTTACAACTGTCGACATTACAACTGATGCAAATATCCACTTCAAATCCCTTTACAGGCTCTTGAAAGTCATTCGTTCATATTTATTACAAAATATATTTTTCAAGCTCTCTTACTTGCAGTACTGGCCGGAGTACTTTAACCCATTGTGAATCGACACCTCGGTATCCATGAATGTCATGCTACTGCCATCCGGTTATTACAACGAAATTCAGAGAGAAATTTCTTTTTACCGAGCTATTTATTCAATTACTATTAATTACTCAATACTTTAAATATCGCCCCGATCTATTATTACTTCATCATCATCATCATCTTCTTCTTCTTCTACTTCTTCTTCTTCTTCTTGCATAATTTTATGGCGTAAACTCCGTAAGAATCTCTGCTTATTATTATCGGTTATTATCGGCATCTTTTAATAAATAAACCGAATGCGTACTGACGAGCTCTGTAGATAAAAAAAAAAAAAAAAAAACAATGGAGCTTCGGGGACAAGTCAAGGTCAATCACCTGATAATTGACTCCGATAATTGACTATGAAATTCAAAGTGTATCTTAAACCGTTTACGCGCGAACGTACTCGCTAGCGGGGGTGGGGGCGGGAGGCAAGGCAAACGGATACGAACAATAATAATAATAATAATAATTGAATATAATTTAATCTCATTGTTTAAAATACTTTTCTTAGGACTCGATCGGAGTCAGTCGGTGTTGCGAGTTGTAAAAATGTGGAGGGGAAAAAAAAAAAAAAAAAAAAAGAAATGCCTTCTCTGCCGAAACCCGGGATTGAACCGGGGACATTTAGATCTTCAGTCTAACGCTCTCCCAACTGAGCTATTTCGGCTCGTGTTTTTTCCTGGCTTATATACGATTATTCGCCGACAAAATGATTAATCGCATTAAAATTACATTAGCCCAAAATCATCGTTTATTCGTAATTGAACAGATTTAACGCTCAATTGCACAAAAACTTTTTAAATGAAATTCTTGTAAAAATCGTTGTTTTGTTAAAAGTTTTGTCGTCGCCTAACGTATTCATAGATACAAACAAATAAATTTATGTTTAATATATATATATATATAAATAGATACGTTAGATTTTTAATATTGTAAATATAATATAAAGTTGAGATTGTAAAATAAAAGTAATTTTTACTTAAAATTCTAAACTACATCAAACTCATTGTCCGTGTATTATAAAAATTTTATCACGTCTTTTCTCATTTCATAAAAGTTTTTATACTATTGACAATGAATATTCTGTTTTATTTCATAGAATCACGGTAGTATTTGTAACAACTAAAAAGGCATTCAACAATAATAATCACGAAAAAGTATTATTAAAGAAAACTTGGGATAAATTTAAACTGTATTGTATTATTAGTTGTATTGTGCTACTGATAATAATAATAATAATAATGCATTCGTATAATTATTAAAGAAATATAACAATGAGTTTACTTTTACACAAAAATAATTATAAATATACGTATCGGTATAAAGTTTTTTTTTTTATAAAAGTACCAGAAAAAATCGACTCGTTTAATTAATTAATTATCAAAATATCTATATCAATAATAATAATAATAATAATAATCATAATTAGCTGTAGTAAAGTGATAATAAACATAAACTTTTGGTGCACAGCGTGTAGGTAGGTAGTACGTTTATCGGAATGTAATATAAAATACAGATTTTTATTAGGAAGAATGAAATTAATTCGTTATTGTGTAGGAAAAAGAGATTCCAAGAGAAATTTTATTAAGGCGAGTCTAAAAGTAGTTTTAACAGACTAGGTTAATACTTTATTACGTACGGGGAAGTTGAGAAGAAATGTAAGTGTTATCGGACAATGTTTTATATTTGAAGTTTCTATAATGCAAGGAACGAAGGGATTAAAGATGAAAAAAATTTGACCTAGTTTGACGTAGACGCAGGTACAGAGTCACATTTACTTATTACTCTACGATAGCGCAGAGCGGTTTAATGTAAAAAAGGAGGGGGGGAAAGAAAAAGGTAAAAGAAAGGCTTGCAATGATAAAACTATCGCCGTAAAGAATTTCATTATATTTTTTTGCTCTCTCGATTCTCCTAATGTAATAAATCACTTCTCGGGAGAAGAGAAAAGAAAAGAAAAGAAAAAAAAAAAATTCGTTACATTTTCTTTTTACGAATCCAGTACTGCGGGTGTGAGTTCTCACACCCAAGTACACGCGTACTTGGATCGGGCTAAACCGATTGTACACCGTGTATTTTACAGAGCGAAGATCGTAAAGGATCTGCGACACGTGGAGCACTTTTACAATGTACTCGAGTGTTCGGCCTGATTGTACTTGCAGGTCACTAAACGGGCAAACGTATTCATCGTCTCCTCGTTCAATTCGTTAATTTCGCAGCTACGCTAGATATTTTTCATCTAGTAAGATCGTCGTGTGCATGTGTAGAGGTGCATGGAAACGTTGCGCCACTACATCGACAATAGTATTTCTAATGGACTTATTTACATGGCAGCGGAGTGCCCTCGTTTCTGTGAAGATCCTTTTACAATAATCCACAACGATCACTCGCGCATACATACGCAACGACTTTCAGTAGATCAGTAAGATTATTATTTTTAAAAGTAAAGGTAAAAAGAAGTTGTAAAATGATGTTATTCGAAATTTTTCTTACTCGTTCCAAGTTTCCGCATTTTCTACGTGGACTACTACTACTACTACTACTACTACTGAGTCGTAGTCTAGAGTGGGGGGGAGGGAGGGGGGACTGCATTCGCTGATAGTAGAGGCCTAAATAAAGGACCTGTAAATTAATTTTTTAAATTCTATTTGTCACGAATGAATATTTCACGCAAGTACGTACCGTAAGGGAAAACGTAGCGTAAATACTTTTTACATACCTCGTTTCTACAAAGCTATCTCCTCTTTCTTCACTTAAATAGTTTTAGTATTAAAAATAAACTAAAAAAAAAAAAAAAAGAAAAAGATTCTTGTGCGCAAATGAAAGTATGTCAATGCGTTGAAAGTATATTTTAATTGTCAAAGTTCGTACGTCAAGCCCGATAGGTACGATAAAATAAACCTATTGAAATAAACTTTATTTTTGCCCGTAGATCTCTTTGGATTTATCACCATCGTTGCCAAGCTTTTTCTTAATGTAAAAATTTCTATAATATAAAAATGTAAACATTGTGTCAATTTAAATATTGTGAGCCCATAATGGAGACGTTTGAATGCAACCCTGAAGTTCGATAAATCTTATACATTTTAATGAGGCTGCAGATCCAATGAATTATTAATTAGAATTAACTATTAATAGCCGTCAGTATTAATATTTCGTTAAACGTAATAATTTACTTCTTGGGGCTATGGTTATGGAGTTGGGTCATCGGGTGGCTGGCTAATCGCACAAACTAAATGTAAATTCATTCGGGAATACATTTATTTATTCTCATGCCCTTATTATTATTCGTTTTGTATCAATTAATGGCCGAGTGAATTGGTATTGTTGTTGTTGTTGGGGGATGGAGGGCGGGTGGAGGATGGTCGTAAGTATTAAATAATAAACGAATTCACCCAACTCTGCGTATATTACACGGACGACGAAGAGACCTATGGTTGTATTATTTGGTGCCGAGCTCAAAGCTACTTACTCACTCGTTTCCAATACTGCGCGTAGGAGTACAGAGAATAACAATCGTTGATAATTAATATGCGCATCGGCAATAAAGAAGAATCTCTGAATTAGGGTTTGGCATGGAGGAGGCATCATCGTCGGGCGGGGCTTCGTCGAACGAATCTACGTAGGAGTGAGAATAGAGTCGAGTCAGTCTCGATCGGCAGGAGGGAATCCTTGGTATATTGCGGGAAGTGGCAAAAGCAGGTCAGGAACGAGGAGGAGCCAGCAGACAAGCGAGAAACGTTATTGTCCGTAAGCCAGCCGAATATTCCTCGGGACGGGAAGCTTCCCGATCTACTTTTACCGATACCGATTTTCCTTATGTCTCAGAGTCCCATCTCGTATCGGACATTACGAACCAAGTCGAACAAAATATTTACCTCGCGCGACTCGCCCCGAGCCAATAAAAACCGTACGACCATCGTTTCCACGAACCGTCCATTGGATATTTATTTATCATCTTCGATGCGTCATATTGATCCCGCGCTCTTTCACGTTTCCACCTTCTCTGACACGTTCACCTAACTTTTAGCAATATCGTACTAACAATAATAATGCCTATACTGCATGCAACGCAAGCTTGTACGCTGCAAAGATGTATTGTTATTTAACGTCGCTGTAGCATTTATTCTGGATTCCCGTTATCTTTAGGTACGGCAGTCTGTAAACACTCTTCGACCGATACGATTTACGACTCAACAATGCTCAACAATTAGTAGTCGTGATTCATTAAGAGTAAGCAGGTAAGAACGAACTTTATGCGGGAATAATATTAGGATAGAAATTTTTTTTACTTTAAAACTGAGTGGCCACTGAGTGTCTACTCGGTGATCAAGAAGGGATAACGAGATCCGAAGAGTAGAGGCGAACAGTAGTCGGTGGACCAACTGCAACTAATCGAATGCTGTGTTGTTCGCCTGAGATCGATCCGGACATGCGTAGAGAAGAGCTTTGGCAAAGTGGAATAAATAAATAAATAAATAAATAAATAAATGGTGAACTGGAATAAATTACATAAATTACGGACGTGGTGCGTCGTCCCTCATATCCTAATGGTAGACGAGGGCGAGGCCCTCGTCCCACGTCCCTTTATCAATAATCGACGAGCGCGTAAACAATTTTGGCTCGTACTCACGCAGACTCCGTATAAATCAAAAAAACAAACAGTTTCGCCCTCTTTGTTCATTAAGATAAAACGGCTGACAATCCAAGGGGGAAAGCTAACAAAGCCGGGACTACTAATTTCCATACAGTTTATCGAAATACGTAATTAGCTTAAGCCGTCATCAGCCGTTATTTATGTTTTTAGCAGCTCTTAGGTGGTCTTAAGTAGCGACTGCTTCGAGCTTCTTAAAAACCGTCTTGATTGATACCATCGAATTAAACAAACAAAAACGAAAGGGGAACGTATTACTTTTAAGAAAAGCATCGCGCTTCACGACTAATCGATCCCTCCTCTTTATAGTTCTCGTACACGCAAATTACTTATAGCTATTATCACCATCTATTACCATGGATTGATTCCTTATTATATTTAGCTAATTTTCTTAACTTTCGGAGGATTCCCTTTCGATAATCTCCCCCCAAGGACCATTCTTGTCTCTTAAAAAATACCTGAAAATATAATTGTCATTTTTCAAGGTCTCGCGCGGCTAATGCCAATGTAAAGAAAAGCCAAAGTAAAAAAGCTCCAAGATCCAGACAGACGTCTGTCTGACCCGAGTAATTACTATATTTTTATTGGCTCAGCTTCTATATTTGCCCATGCCTCGTTACTTTTATCCTTTGCTCTGATTACGAGCGGCGATTACGATGAAACATTTGATTCCAGCGCTTACCTCGTAAGCCACTCCTGGAAAAATGGCATCCTCGGCTTTATCAACAATTTACACGATCAAATATTTACACGAAGCCAAGATTCGAAAACGTACGACTTACGACGCTACGTATTATAATACCCACCAAGTTACCATGCAAAGATCCATCCGCATCCTCGTTACACGTACTGCGTCCGACGAAAGGAAGTGCAAAAGTTAGTCCTGCTGGAATCCGTGATCGTACGTAAGGAATGAACGTAAGGAAAGGGGCGTCGGTGTGGCTTAGCACTGCCGTCGTCGTTAGCGATGCGAACGGGGCCGTAAAGAATATTTCAGGTTATTCCCTCGGCTGTAATCGCCGATGCTCGGATTATTTCGCCGCACGACGTGGCTTAATTAAAAGCAAACACTTATAACGGCGGAGGCTCGTGATACATTGCCAACGAATCGTGTATAAACAGTTGACGTAAATGCCCCGAGTCGTATATTAAATACACAAAGTATCAAAATCAATATCGTGATTAGCCGTGCGCCGGCACAAATTAAATCTCATTCCGTTGCGTTGAATTCTTTTGATTTAATAATCAATACGTGCACAAAGATCTATGTCCCAAAGTAAGTCACTTGTTTTCAATTGAATTTTGGATTTATAAATTTTGAAGGCTTTCGTGTGGGAGCGTGGGTAGGGGTGAGCATCCAAGCGAAAAGGGTCGACCTCGATGACGAAGATGGTGGTAGGCGGGGCTGCGGTAGTTGGCGGGCGGGGGGGATGAGGGGGAGAGTTACCGCGGGCGCAGGGACAGCTGCTCCGAGGTAGGGTAGGGTAGGGTAGGGTTTCGGGATCTCGGGGTCTCGGAGTCTCGGGGTCGCTTTTCGATTTCGATCTACTCTGCCTTTGTTGTATTATCTTCATTTGTATGGGTTTCGATAGGAACGGAATAAAAACTTTTCCGTCGATCGACGTACTGTCGGAACCGACGTACCGAATGCAGCTCTCTCTCTCTCTCTCGAGACCTAACGAGTCCGGTGCACCAGGGCGCCTTCTATTATCAATTACTTTATTACTAGAATAAAGATAGAATTTATTAGCGTTAGTTCTGAGCTAAAATATATATACCGCTAACACTGACCGCGTACGCACGAGCAAAGATTACTCCTATTCGAAATTAATTGGAATAGAATAAATTGCGTGGATCTCCACGCGAATGATTATAATTTCTAATTGCTTGTCAAATGAAAATTCTAACTCTCGTGATAATTGATGGAAAGCGATATACCTTTCCGTTATTTAAATATTAGTAGAGTCTTTTTAAATTTTACTTTAAAATAGCTAAAACGACAAATTTATTGATTAATTATTGAAAATATATATATATATATTCAATGTTCAATGTTTAAAAATATTAAAGGTACGCAAATTCTTCAAAAACACACAATTCAAATATTATGCGAAACGTCATTATACCTCCAAGATCATAAGAAGGTCGGCAATAAAGATTAATTAATAAAAAAAAAAAAAAAAAAAAAAAAAAAATAAACAGTTGTGACAAAAATAACAGTTTTACAAATAAGATTAGTTAATTGTTTAGTTATTTCATCTTTACACAGTAATATTTTAAATACAAACAGTTTTACGCTCATTATAGATTAAAAAAAAAAAAATCTAATCAGTACAAGGTTAACTGTGAATAATTATTTAAAATTACTTTCCTAAATCATTGTCATCATTTTTTTTTTTTTTTTTTTTTTTTTTTTATCGCACCGTTTACCTCCTAATCTTTTGTATCCAATTAAATATTATTTTTTTATCTAATAAGTGACGGCGTACCTTCTTGGCGTGAATCACACTTTTTCACTCGATGAAAGTGGATTTGCAATAATACATCGGGTATCTTATTGTTTAAGAACGTGACGGCAAAAATCAATTCGCGCTGAATAATTTAGTTTTTTTTCTTGATTGTTAGAGAATTGCATTTGCGCGATTCAGCCCGAATATATTCAAAGCGTGATATTAAAATTTCTTTAAATTATTTTACCGTTAAATTAAATAATATTAGGGTACTTAAAGACTTACGTGTATCGTAACGTCATGTTCATTAAGAAATATAATGTTGCTTGCCATTTAATATGAGCGTCTTACCTGAAATATAAAAAATACATCATTTAATAAGAGTACATTAACGTACGTATAAATTGAGCTTACATGCCATAGGTAAATATAAGAAAATTATACATTACGATGAATCACGGATTTTTAAAACTGATAAATGACTTTATTATTAGTTAAATAACTCTAGGTAAATACAACGCTTGAAAGAGGATGAAAACTTTATCAAAACGTTGATTTGCATTATTATTTTTCTTATCTAGAGAATTCTAAGGTAATAAGTAGACAGACATGTAAGATTTTAGCCCAATTTCGTTTTTTTTTTTTTTTTTTTGGAAATTCTGTGAAACGGTACACGGAATATTTTGACTTGCTCAAGCGTTTTTCCAATATATTTCCCTCGAGACTGCGAGGTTCTGTTGAGTATCCATTAAATCTTACGTTTTTGCTGAAAGAAGCGTAAACTTTCACCATTATACGGAGGTATTATAACTCGGAAAAGTACTTGTGCACCGACTCTACAGTGTCATTTTTTCATTGAAAATCACGGTATACTGTAGTCCTATAAACAAAAAGAAAGGTGACTACTTTCGAGGTGACTCGTGCTTGCAAAGAATGTTTAATGTATTTCCGATCCGATATCTATAATAATTCCATGGGTTTCCGAATAAATATTAAGTAATTCGATTACGTATGAAATTTATACGAGTCAGCGTTTCAAGGTCGTTTCAATGGGAAATTCTAACATTTGTGTGTACTTGCGCGTGGGAGCTTTAAGATATTATATCATGTTATAACTTATAACCCCAATAACTGAAACTGCATTAAGTGTATCTGTCAATGGTTTCGTTTCTTTTCGCGAAACATCCGAATGAAACGCATAAAGGCTCATTCATATATACAATTTTACGTTAAAAATATAGTGATAATAATTTATATAAACATCCTTTTAAATTGACCGACTCCTTTCTCATTGCGTCCACAGTAAAGAATTTTAACTTTTAAACGCGTCATAAATATATAAATTTGTTATTTCTCGCGTAAAAACGGTAGATAATAAAGTATAAACTATCTCTTCATTTCTTTTCTTCTTTTTTTAAATAATTTATACACGTATATGGATAGATAGGTAGATGAGCGTGTGCGTGTGTGTATGAATTTAATGGTAATTCATAATGGCTTCTGAAAAATATTTAAGCTGAAAAGTAGTGGAAGAATTTTTAAGAGATTCAAGCAAAGTCTACTTAAGAAAATGTTTAATGCACTTGCCTAGAGAGTAAAAGATTTTTTTTTCCTCTGCACGTCGAGACTTTTCGCGTAAGACCGTTAAAACTCCTCTCTGTGTTATTAGCCTCAATGTAAAGCATAAAACTTACAAATCAAGGAATCTTGAAAGGTTTTGTCGGCCCACGATCGCAGGTAAATAGAAAAATCGGAGCGAAATTCGTAGCCCCGTAAACGATCCTGCAACAGGAGATGATCGCGTATTTTCGTCCCCCGAGCAGCAGCGCGAAGCTCAATGATAAAACTGAAAATCCCTCAGGAGTCGAGCCGAAAAAGCTGGATAACAGAGCTTGTTCTATATGCAGGTAAGTTGTTTCCTCGCGTGAATGAAATATTGTTCGAGGCGTTTCTCGGCTTTCCCACCTGGACACGATGTTCCCCACTCTTCTTTCGGTTAACTTTATTCATATATATATATAGAAAGAACGATGCCCCTGTCCTGGTTCATAGCTCATCTTTACGTAAATCGTCGCTCGCTTAATCCCAAACGTAGATTATTCCAGTTTCAATGAGAAACTAAGTGCAATTTCAGAATAAGCCCAGTTAACGTCTAAGCATTCTTTTCGTTCATTTCAACAATCACGTGAAATGTATATCTACTCAATGTATAATACAGATAATCTATCCAATTAGAAAATAATATACCAACTATTCTCGAAGTTTCACCGAGAGGTGCGTGTAACATGATTTATGTAGGATACGTAAATGCGAGACGCAGAGCGCTATATTGTATTTATTGTTGATTTCGTGTGAACTAAATGAAATTTACTAGCTTAAGCATAAAGTTCCTCTCGTCTGCTGCCATAGTCAACCCATGTAAATGATATTCAACGGCATATAAAAAATCTTTAAATCTTTTAGGCGTTTGGTAAAAATTCTTAATTTACAAAAGTATTAGAATTCATTACTAATTCTTCGTTAAGTAAAACAAAAAAAGAAGAAGAAGAAGAAGAAGTTGGGCAATAATAAACTGGCTTCGATAAAAAAAAAAAAAAAAAAAAAAAAGGAATAAGAAATATAAATTTCTTTTTTGCATCGCGAGTGAGATAATCAACGAGTATGAATAAAATAACTTTTTTTTTTGCTCCGATAGAAATTGAAGATTTGAAAAATGAATGTTCACGATCGCCGTTCTATTATTCAAGCGATTTCCCCCCCAAAAACTCTTTCCTTACGATTTTTCCGTGAAATTTCATGACGTTCACATCATCATCGTAGTCGATCCTGTGAAACCCGTGAAATCATCGTTATTCGGATGACGAATGGCGCCGCGGCTTCCTCGACAAGTACACGTTCACTACACGTGTAACTCAATCCCGCGAATGTTATTTCCTTTTCATATCTCTCGGTACAACCGAACGGCAGTCGCACGTGTATGAGAACAACTCGAATAAATTACATACGCTTGGTATCATCGGGCCGCTTAACAAAACACAATCTTACAATCTTACGACGTGTCAATTCGCATTATTATCTCTCCCATCATCATTTCTGTTTCTGCAATAAATTTCATCAACTCTTCTCATGCAATTTATTTTAACGAGTAATGGGATGGGGATAACGAATTCCCTTTCGAATACACTAGACTCAGTCCTAAGGGACTTGATCACCTGGAATCTTATTTAATTATAACGAATGTTTTATCTTTAAATTTTGTAATTCTCTCAAGGCGCAACGTAAGAAAAGTCAAATTACAAATACTATTATGTTCTATTATTTTATTTTTTTTTTTTTTATTACAGGTAAAGAATAAAGAAATTAATTAGATAAGGGTAATAAAGACACGAGGCAGAATCGAGCATTACAAGTCGATAAAATTATTATTATAAACGTAAGTAAGAAACGCGAGAGAGAGAGAAAATAATATGATTCGAGCGCATTAAATGTATTAGCATTAAACGGATGAAAAAATTTAATTGTTCATAAACTTAAAAAAGTCGTTTGACATGTTTGTAAAATTTTTTGATTGGCATTATACTGCTCATTGCCATTTATTATGTATTTATTTATGTATTTATTATTATTATTTTTTTTGTTTTTTTTTTCAAGTTGTAAAATTATGCATAGAAAATAAAATCTCTGTACTCCGGATTAATTTTAGAGTAAATTAAAAAGATTGAGTAAAATAATACGTACGGATAGTACGATATTGTGAATTATGAAAGACGTTCATTTATCGGTATTTGATCAATGCCCCGTTATAATGAGCAACAATGATATTATTCTTCCGACACAAGAAGTCGAGGTTAGAACGCTTTACGCTTTTGTGCTATTCACGTGTTCGTAGAGAGAGAGAGGGGGGGGGGAGAGTTTAGTATTTCTCTAATCGCAATGCCCGAATCCCTTACGTATATTGAAAAGCAGATGTTGCTGGGATCACGTATCAAATTATTGCTGGACCATTTTATCCGTTGTACTGCATTAGGCTTCTAATAAGAAAGGAAAGAAAAGCAAGTTATGTCTTGTTCTCTTTATGTTCACCGACACATTCCTACGCTCTGTGTAATGTCTCCGCTACTTATCCTCCCTGTCAATAGGCGTAATCTACACGCGTCGATGCGTTGCGCAATGGAGAAAACTGAGAAAACTGAGAGAGAGAGAGAGAGAGAGAGCGCATAACTTTACGCTCGCCCTTCTCTTGTCTCCATTATGTGTCCATGCATATATATATATTATTGCTCTGATTATTATCCGATCGGGTAAATTAATCAGGCATAAACGATATTGGAAAATTAATACCCCCCCCCCATTTATTTAAGCGTCTTCTGTTGCCGGATTTTAGCTATTAACTTACTAAATGACTTCGAAATAATTATAACCAAGTAAAGTATTTAGATCTCGTACATTTTACTCAAGAGAAACTAACTCTAAACTAACTCTACATCAGCCGCATAAGCCGTAGTTGATTGTGCTTTATTAGTTGGGAGGAAAATTTCCTAGCAGTTCGTCGTACAGTCCGTGTTGTGGAAATAAAGCGAGCAATTGATGTGTTTGTAAATACGAGAATATAAGCAGACCAGTGAAATAAAAGGCTTTTGAACTAATTATTCTTAGCGATAGTGCGAATCTAATATGCGCAGATATTTATTAACGATAGATAGTGCTATCGCTCGCTCTTGATAAAGTAATAGAAGTCATAAAGCGCGAATATAGTCCCTCCTGGTGTGGCGAGGGTATGCGAATATCGTCAAAGCGTCGATAGAATTTGTGAAAATGTTAAAACCATCGGATGGGGGGAAATGCCGCTATTTTCCGCGTACAGAATACCACCGCGCGTTCGTCCACTTACCACTTCTCTCGCCCCTTTATTATTTATTCTCCCGGTATATCGCAATTAATCGTTAATTATGATAAAAGAGTTGACGGCTGGTGGGCCATGGTTTTTCGTTCGGAAAGAAGAAACGAGGGATTTTATAAATAGGAACGGTACGGGCCGAACGCGAGCGAAAATCCTCCAACAGCCCGTGTACTTTAAATGGCCTGCTCTAAATTACGATTGTAGGTTAGATATCTAGCCAGTTCTGGGAAGAAAGAATAATTCCGTAGAGTCGCGAGCGCTAGCGCGAGCGTAGCCTAAATAATGGAGGACAAGCGAGTCGGCCTACCGCTTGTCCGTCCCGTCCCCCCATCCGCCACCCGCCACCCGCCACCCGCCACCTTTAACGAAAAGGCCGTTAAAGGCCGGGACGAATGAAGAAACCATCCACAGTTTTTAAGTGAATGAAAGCGGATATTGTGATTGCCGGGTGACGGTGGGCCGGTCTGGCAGAGGGTGGGGGCGTGCGAAGGCTGACAATCGATAGCATTATCCGACGTGAGTCAGAAGTGACGTGGCCGAGGAGCAGACGAAAATCCGAAGACTTGCAGGTGATTGTCGGGGCCGTGAGAGGGGGGGGGGAGGGAGGGCTCGTGGGGTCGAAGGGCGCGGGTGCATTAGGCGAGGAGCCGGTTCGCCTGTCCCGACCCTCCTCGACTATCAATTATAATTGATGGAGCGATAAAATATTGACAGAGGCCGCGGGTACGCGCGCGTGCCACCGATCGCCGCCGATCACCGCCGATTCCCCGATCGGATAAGACTGACGCGTGTTGTCGGCAGTACTTATCGTGAGAGTGGAGGGGAGCTGGACGGGATCACGAAACCGAGGGTCGCTCCGCCGTCGATCGTCAATGTAATGCGGGAGGTGGAGTGAGGTGGAAGGAGGTGGGGGTGGGGTCTCTCTCTCTCTCTCTCTCTCTCTCTCCCTTACGACACTAGAGAACTACGATAATCGGGGTTGGCGAGTGGGCGGGCGGACGGGCTGATTCACAAATCGACCGGAGCTCTCTATTGCTCCTTGCCATCCTAACCTTAGATTCGGCTAAGAATTACCCGATTATCCACGTCTCGCGTCCCTCCGTAGCCAATTAATTCGTCAGGCTGTCGCTGCAACCGCCCAGCCGACGCTCAAGTACCATTGCACACACACCGTACGGATTAATTTTATCCCCAGCTCCCCTACGGTCTCTACAGAATTTCCCTAATATGACAATAATAATAACAACAACAACAACAACAACAATAATGCTAAAGACCCGGAGAGCGGTGGTTTATGCCGGTTATATGCCGCGCATTATTTTGTCGTGGAAATATATAGGCGTAAGAAGTTTTGCCTCGAATGTAAATTATACGAGAACGTCTACTCCTACTGCTGCTGCTGGTGGTGATGGTGATGGTGGTGGTGGTGGTGGTGGTGGTGGTGCTGCCGCTGCCGCTGCCGCTGCCCGCTGCTACTATCTATCTTTTTCAGATAATGGCGAGGAAGCGGAAATAATAATATTACGAGGAGAGGAGCCACCGATCCAAACACTCCACAAAGTCATGCTCCTCATCTTTCTAAATAATCAGCGAGCATTGGAGGAACAAATGAAATTAAATATCAGCGGCATTACTCGTCGACGTACGTAGACCGATTTCGTGTAGAAAAGTTTATTTCCAGCATCGTTTGTCGAGGCATGTCGTCGCGTTTCTTAAACATCGGTGGTCCCTTCCGCTCGACAACGCTCGCAATCCCTACCAATTACGGGTGTACCAATGTCGGGTGTACCAATGTCGGGTGTACCAATGTCGGGTGTACCAATGTCGGGTAGAAAAGAGAGAAATCGTTATAGATTTTATTGGGTGGTAAAGCATTAGCCGTAACAACGGCTCGGCCAGCATTCTTCTTGTATCGAATAGTCACAGGCACTTGTAAACGGAATATATAATTAGCATGACTCCCGGGTACTCGAGACGTCCCACCGCTGTGCCACCCACCCCACCCCACCAGCCGCCGACGGGAGCCGGCCCAACCGAGTAATTTGTTGTTTTTTTTTTCTTCTAATAGCGACGAAAGAAAGGGTGCCTCTTGAAGGCAAAGGCTTTCACGCCTAAATAAAAAGGGGCGGGGGTGGGGGGATAGAGGCCGGTAAAGATCTCGTCTCGATAAAGAGGCCGTTGTATGTCAAAGCGTTCGGGAGCTGTGCGCGTGTGCGGGACGAGAGAGGCTTGAGCTTTCCACGGCAAAGGGTAAGTCGAATAAAATGAAGCTATTCCGGTGGTAAAGGGGTGAGGGATAGGGGCGGAGGTGGAGGAGGAGAGATACTTATTAGTTGGATCCTCGGCTTGAGACAGATATTTTATGGGATCGTTGCCTGTCTCGCGCAGAAGACGACCTTCCGCGACTCGGAGCGAAAACTTTCGCTTTCGCTCGGCCGATGTAATCTCGCGACCGCTTGCGGAGGTCAACGAACGGGGGAAAAAGGCAAAAGCCCGCGACGGCGACGATCGAGCACTTAATTATCCCATCCGTGAGCTCGTTTTCCATCGATCGGCGATAGCGATTGGACGCGGCGGCGGGAGGGGAGCCTCCGGCTATTTCCGGAAGAGCGTCTTGACGCTTAAATAATTATTCTCTCGTGCGCCACCTTCCTTGCCCCCACCCCCCACCCCTCTCTCTCTCTCTCTCTCGCTCTCTCTCTCCTCCGCGCCCCATCTCACATTGGGAGAAGTCCGCTCCTTCCCCAATAACCCCAAACAATAAGTAATAATACAAAGGGTTATTAATCTGAAAAGACTCGACCCTTTACTAATACCGAGATCATCCTCCCAAGATTTAGAATCAACTGACACTCGCGTGTGAATTTGCATTATTTAATCTCGGCAATTATCAGAGACACGCGGTTAATCGAGGTAAATCATTGACGATCGTGGCTGAATAACCGGTCTATGGCTAATATCTTATGCACATCTATACATAGCTAAGCGATCATCGATTGAACGATCATCGTTTATTCCGTGTAGAGGATCGAAGCTGTTTCACTTCGCTCGATTACGAATCACAAGCTCCAATCACAACGAGCAAAGCATTTGGAAACGCAGCCCATGAGCATAAACTTCATCTGAAATTGATTAAAAAATGATTCTTTCCCTGAAGATTAATCGGCTGCTCGCTCGTCTCGGCCTATCCCCCACCCCCCTCATGCCCCGCCCTAACCAACGTTTTTAAGCTTCGTATTAGGCATTCATTTGTCGCCACATAAATCTAAATCATACGTCATGGGAAAGTATATCTGCTAAATATATTTATTATAATACGAAGGCATTAATATGCTAGAGAGTGCGGGCCGATTCGCATTAGCACCTCGTAGCGCGAGGTACGGCGCAGGTATATCCGCGTAATTACGATACGACGGATACATAATATCCCCGAGCTCGTCGTCGTCGTCGTCGTCGTCGTCGTCGTCATCTCGTCCGATTCCTCGAGCTGGCGTAGACGCAAAAGGCGGCGATGGCGGCGGCAACCTCTTGGCAATGGCACTCGTCGCGCGAATCGTGTTTACATGGGTGTGTCTGCGTGTGTGAAAAGCAATCGATAACACGACGTGCCTCTCTCTCTCTCTCTCTCTCTCTCTCTCGCTCTACTCGCGTCCACCGCTCGTCTGGCGCTCAGTTGCATTGACATGTCGTGAGTAGTCCCGGCAGACGGTGACTACGTCGACCGCGAATCTCCATTGGAGTCTGCCGCCTTCGCTCCGAGCGAGAGCGAACCCTTTCTCTCTTTTTTTTTTTTTTTTTTTTTTTTTTTTCATCCGCTCGACAATGCTTTTCATTCTGGGTCGAATTAATTGCCGGGCTCTATTAGCTCGGCTGCTACTTGTCCGGGGAAATTATAAAAGAGCGCGAACGAACGGCAACGTCTCTAGGAAATTACGGCTTCATCGCTCCACGTACAAAAAAAAAAAAAAAAACGCGCGTGTAACGATTATAGGCCAATTATTTAAGCTGAACATTTGGTTTTCATGCGCCGGCGAGTTGTAAGCTTTTACTGCCCGACAACAATTCACATTCGTCGACTTGGCTAAAGGTGCTAAAATCCCAGAGCCCTCCTCCTCCTCCTCCTCCACCTTACCCTCGGCTGTCATTTTCCCCATAATCGCGAAAGCAAAAAGGAAACGATGCTTCGTTCCTTTATATATATATATGTGTGTCTATTGAGTTTACACGATCTCAAGTGAGTTAGCCATTAGTTCTGCCAGCTCCTTACCACTACAACGGATACTAACTACTACACCTTGTCAGAGATCTTTTTTTTTTCTTTCTGTTTTTTTTTTTTTTTTACTTTACGATAAAATGAAAATAAACGTAAAAAGAAAATGATAATTACGATGAAGCGGCATAAGCTACTTCTGGCATATCAGCAACAACGACGACATAGAGAAATCTACGCGATTCATAATAACATTAATAATAACATTAATAATAATAATGACAATGACAATAATAAGCAGGATTGGGTAGGTCGGTTAAGTGAGTCACGTGTTTTCTAAAAACGAAAGATCCATGATTTCCGGTATGTACGTTCGAGCGAGCGGAAGCAGCACTAAATTTTACGTTAAAATAATTAGTATCTTGTAACGATACGCTCAAATGACGAGAGCTTCGAAGATTATCATGAAAATGAGAAATGGTATGCTTTCGGGCGGAACAAATGATTTCTTCAAACTCCAAGCTCGAATTTTATTATTTTACAGGAACACGATCCCCGTAATCATGGCAATATTACGAGGTGGTGGGGGGAGGGGAGGGGGTAAAAATGGCTCTGACTCTTTCTCCCCGTAAAATGTACGTTCTGCGTTCGGAAACGATGTTTTACGTACACGTGCAGCATCTGGAACATGTATAAATCTTCATCTCGAGCACAGAGTATAAATATAAACCCGTAGCTTTTAGTATTAAGAAATTGAGAGGGAATGCGTTGACATCGGAAGTGAAGTGTTGATATTACGTATGAAATGCTTATTAAGACCGAAGCGATTCACTTTGACTGGTACGGATTTAAAATCTCACTGGCCGAGCGAATGGGCCGAGGGAACAGCGCGACCGACAACTACTTTTTTATATCTGTTTACATTGCCAACGCAATGGGATATTGTTAGCGAAAATATAAAAAGGCGATACGGGCATTATCAGCTTTATAGTACGTGCGATAACCGATGACGCAGAAAAGGGCAAGGAAAAAAAAGACGAAGACGAAGACGAAGAAGAAGAAGAAGAAGAAGCGGCGATAATGACTATCGTAGTTTGTGTATATATTTTTAACATTTGAATGCAGTCGTTAAAATTCTCGCGAGTATTGGAATAAAAACAAAAACAAGGAAGTCGCACACGCGTGCGTGCGTGTGATAATTAGAAGTAATTGATCGGGGAATTTGGGTGGGGAAAAGTAAAAAAATGCATCTCGGGCATGAAGATTTGACATTTGTTGAGAAGAATTCGAGTCCGTCCTCAGCTCGTCGAGTCTCCATTTAAATTATTGTTTTTTTTCTTCTTTTTTTTTCTTTAATTTGGCGTTCTTTCTTAAATAGAGAGGATTTCGAAAAGGCCGGCTCACATCGCATAATAATAATCGAGACGAATTCGTGCTTTTTACAAGCTCGTTAGCCGCCCCATTGACAGCTCGGTCAATAAATACATTCATTAAAAGCCGCGAGCAATTAATAATAAATAACGCTTGCCTGCTTCCGCGGCTTGGTTTTACCAAGTCCGGAAACGCGAGGGGCGACAGGGAGGGCAGGAGGGCAAAACGGGGCGAGCGAGCGAGCGAGCTATTGTTTAACGAATACGGCCGTCAGTCTGGTAAAGGGTTAAGGGCCGGAGAGGCGAATGTAAAGCGCAAGCGACGTGGAGGAGGAGGAGGAGGTCAGAAGTGGAGGCGCGGCCGAGAGATATGTGACGAGGGTGGATCGGCGGGAATGTCGGGAACGGGGGGGGGGGGGAGGGAGGGAGGTTCGAGTGAAGAGAAGCGGATAAAGTAGGACGCGCGAGTATCAACATCGCAAATGGAATGTAAACAGGGTAAGAGCATCGCGTCGCCGGAATTCTCGTAGTCGCGAGCCAAGCGGAAGTGCCGCTGAAAACTAACGCAAGCAGAGTGGAAAAAGAGACGGAGCTATAATGCGGGTCAAGGCCGGGGGAGGGCTGCGTGGAGGAGCATCGCAGGGAGTTTGGCAGGGAGCCCGAAGTCACGGTGGCGGCGTCCGCTGTCGGACGTGGGTCTGGATCCTCGTCTCCCTCCCTACGCGGCTCGGCCGTATCAACCCCTCGGTGACGCTTTTCTATAACAGCGTCAACCACACGAGCCCTCGGCTCCTCTCGACGGTGCACGCACGTGCCCTGCAGTATCGATCCTTATCGCTCGCGGATCCTCTCGCACGGACACGAGAAAGGAGCCGAAGCTCCATAAAGGGCCACCGTCACTGCACTCGTCTCCCCCGACTCGGTTGACTCCGTAGAATCATCCCGGGTGGAGCTGTCTCCCTCTCTCTCTCTCTCTCTCTCTCTCTCTCTGAGGGGTGGACTTGTGCGCATTCGTATCCCCGTGGCGCGTCTTGAAGGAGGTCGAGGTCTGAGATCCTCTGTGCGACGAGGGGCAACGGGCAACGGTGACGAGGCTCGAGATCGAGTCCGTTTTCGCCCAAAAGATTCATACAAGAATACGAACAGGGCCGTATCCGGACCACCCTGTTCGTATGTTCGGGACCCTTGCCCGTCGGATAATAATCCGCGAGCTTCGTGGCCTGACGAACGACCAGGAGCAAGCAACGAAAGACCAGTCACCGATATTCTGATACCGATATAACTCTGCACAATAGAAATGTGACAGTGATTAATCATCGAAGCCATTGGACAGTATATTGCTCGAGGGACGTTACACTACTTGACTAGTCGACTCGCGTCTACGTGGAAATAACTCGGGAGCTTTTTTTCATCGGCCGTCCGGCCATTCCCTTTCCGTTTTATATTATTTTAACGGTAATGCAGAGTGCGGCGGGGGCGGGGGCGGGGGCGGAACGAGCTCTGGCGGCATACTGCTACCACGTAAAGAGAGTCGCCGCTTTCGCAAGGATTCCGCTCGGAAACAATAAAGTAACGTACGTATGTGGGGGCGGGTGGAGGAGGGGGGGTGGGTGAAGAAGAAAGCACACGCCGCCCGCCACCTCGAAGTAAATTGGAAACCGAGCGGCCGGGAATTAAAAAAGTATTTTAAATTCTCCGTGGACCGATTTTGTTTTGTTTCCTCGTTGTAAAAGCTACGCGTACATTAAGCAATTCTAGCCAATTACTCGTCAAGCCGATTTACATCAAAAAACAAAATCATTCCGAACCGTATTATTATATACTTTGGCGATCGAATGCGCTTGCGAATAGGAATTTGCAGTAGGAATTTGCAGGATGAAAGCAATAACCTTTCCGTTAAAGCTAATTCGTTGGAACGTATTCTTACTTTATTTCAAATACAATCTCTTACTTTCAATAGACATTCACACACACACACACAATACAATACATTCCTTCCCTCCTCGTTACTATCGTTCTTAGTTTTCCGTAATCAATCGATAGGTAGAATTTTTTTTTTCTGTTTTTTTTTTTGTTTTTTTTTTAAACAATACTCACTACTTTCTGACATTGTATGAGACTTTTCCTGGAGCAATTACTTTTACAATTTACCAAGTGGAGCCACGACATAATTAATGCATCTATATTTCAAATTTATGTATATATTCGAGGAAAAATGCTTAACGAGTGCCAGATCCGAGCCCCGAAGCCGAGAACCTATTTATTTAACCCGAAATTATGAATTAATTTGAATTGCCAATTTTAAGGGAATCGATTTAATCAATTCAACTTGTGGTTTGGAATACGAAACTTTGATCTTTATGATAATCGAGGTAATGAATATGGAAACGAAAGAGCGGGAATAACAAATAAACAAACAAATAAATAAATAAATAAATAAGAGATCGATTTAGATCAATTGAGGTTGGTTTGACCAATCGATGGGAAGCGCGTTGTTGCCTGTAATTGTTATACACATTCGCTAACGAGGAGAAGAGCAAGTGAAACTGTTACGTAAGTAAGCTATTCAAAATTCAGTCGTCAGCGAGTGTATACAAAGTAAGAGGGGATGCTGCTGCTGCTGCTGCTATTCGAGATCTAGATCGTCGATAAAGCGTTTACGCATCGGAACTGGAGTAGCGGTCGGAGCTAGGCTACGCTCCGCTCCCGAGGCTCGCCGAAAAATCTAATAAATATGCATATTGATGCGAAGGGGGAAGCCTGGAAGAGGGGGACGAAGCTCGAGGCCAAAGGCGAGACGGTTCATACCGCCCGAGTTTATTTTCCGAGTTGCCAAAGAGACAGGCCTCCACGGCAACTAATACGTGGCGCTTATGGGGTTGCTCGGCGTACCCGAATAACCCCTCGAATCGCTCACCCCTTTCCCCGACAGACTCTTCACGACCGACTAGCTCGCTATCTTTAATCCGTGGACTTGAAACGTCAATGGCTTCTTCTTCTCCTTCTTCTTCTTACAGTTTCTCTCTTGTTTCCCCCCTCGCTATTCATGATTTCTGCAGCGGAGGCTACTTTTGAAGTTGCGTAATTCAATACCGTGCAAGCGTATCGATACACACATGTATGTACATTAAGAGAGAAAGAGAGAGAGAGAGAGAGAGAGAGCGAGAAAGCCTATGTGCGGATCGTACGTTATTATTATAATGTCGAATAAAGCAAAAACGAAAAGAAAGAGAGAAAAAGGAAAAGGAAAAAAGAAAAACATTCGAATGGAGGAGCGACAAAATGTTTATGCCCGTCCCGAAAAATAAATCGGTTTTTACGAAAAGGTACGAGACTCGTATATTATTTGCACCTCGGGCTTAAATATTTTAATATTTTAACGGGCGATCGAATAGTTGAATCGAAGATCTGATCTGATCTGATCTGATCTGGTCTCGTCTCGTCTCGTCTCGTGGCCCCTCGATATCAGCTCCAGGGGCGAGTGAACTCCGTATGCGTTGATGTTGATGATTAGTCCTTAATGTTGAAAATTTGGGGATTAAATTTACCCGCGAGGCAAATTATCGTCGAATCGTAAAATTCACGTATCAGAGGTGGCGACGTCGATCGACATTGCCGATACGCGTATTACGAAGCTCCATCCAGTCTACGCATTCCATATGGTATACAATTAAAATGTGCCTGCTCACTCTTGCCGAACACCAAACGTAAAACCCTTAAAGCCTTTTTATCGTGACTTCACGTCGCGTAATACACGCCTGCCAGACTAGAGTTAGTTCCTTCGTCGGCTTCCTCGTCTTGCAATGACTCGAACTAAATCTTGCCCCTTCGAATACGATTTTCTTTCAACGAACGACGTCCTCGTTATGTCCGCACCGATCAATGAGTACCAATTTAAAAAAAAAAAAACAAACAAACTCTATTTTCACACAAGAAACCCATAACGGAATTTCATCAGGGTGAAGCATCAGAATCGGCAGATACATAGATTGTCGTTAACAATTAAAAATACCTAAATCTATATTATTGGAAAACTTTCCGCTGCCTTGGATATCCGTCGAGGCCATTGGCTCTACGTGCTTAACTGAATATCGAAATTTTTACTTGGGAATACAAATTCCATCCAAGTATCAATTCCAGTGGATTATTTGCGTCACAAGTTGAGTACAAGTACCGTTAAAACACGTATTCAATGGGAAATAAAAGCCTGGGCAAAGCAAATATTCTTGATTCTCTTAGCCCGGGGACTTTCCTTAGTATCAGCAGGTTCCGTAATACGAATAAAGTCAAGTGCTTTTTAAGGAGGAATTAAGGGAAACCATTAGTTCCCATACCCTTTGAAAATGACACCCGATCATTTCCATCATTTCCAGAGCCTTTATAATCGGAAAAATGATTCGTTTAGGACAAACGAAGTCGGGCGTTCGTTATTCGTAAAATAAATCCAAGGAAAGAACGTACTGTTTTGTTAATGTTCGATTAACATTGACCTTAAGGAGCAGAAAAAGTTTTAAATAAAATTTCACTCGACGTCGTTCCAAGTGCGTTTATCCCGTTTCCCGGTCGAGGGAAGCTCGTCCGCTGGAATGTCAATGGAACGAAACGCCGCTCAGCTTTTGTCAAGAACCTGCGGAGTAACAATAATTTCACTTTTGGTCGGTAGCTGTATCTAAATAAAAAAACCATACAGGGAAGAAATACAAAAGCGCGACAACAGCTCTCTCGATCTCTCTCGGCGTCGCTTTAACCGCTTTCCTTTAGAATTTAGAATTCCTCCGTACCTTGAAAAGCGGATAAATTATTTTTTTTTTTTTTTCATTTAACGCCTCCCTCGACATCCGTAATTCCTTGTTTATAAAAAACAAAAAAAAACAACAATTTAGGTGCCGTATCTAGTAGGAATTGCCAAAATAAACTTACATTTATTATCGTAATACGTATCGTTCCCGGTAAAAGAAATAATACAATAAAGCTTCAAATCATCTCTTCGCGATATAATTTGCCGTCTCGCCAATGAACTCGTCGACGTACCTTTTATCAAAACGTTTGGCGCCATGTAAATTTGCATTATTTTATACAAATGACGGTCGCAACTGTTGTAAATAAATCAAATAAGAACGGATAGATAAGATTTCTTTTTTTTTTTTTTAAGCAGGTATTTAATTTGCATTGCCTGGATTAAAGAACGAATCGAAAACGTTTAGTGGTATAATTAACCTTAGTTATAAGAAACATTTAACCTCTTGTAGTTCTTCAGCAATTGCAGGCATTTTTATTGATCGAAACTACCTGGAACTCGGTATTGCACGGTGAAATACAAATATAAATAAGTATACTCGATAAAAGAAATTCCACTCGCTGGTCACGTAAGGCTGATTATCTACAATACACAACGAACGTTTTCGCGAAAGGCTCTTAATTTAACCGTTTACCAACATTTTCACCCGCCATTTCATTCCATATAACTCAGATCTCTCGATACAGATCATTCCCACATTTTGGCACAAAGCAATTACCGAACTTTAAATATATTATACCTTTTAATCTTCATTATATATTATATACTGTTGAAACAAAGTTCTTCGTTTGATTAATGGAAGTAAAAACTTTCAAATTTATCCACTTTTCTTCAAGTTTCTTCCTTTTATTACTGCAATTAATCGACTGTTATAAAATATTTAAGATTATGATGATGCGGAAAGCTAATACGAGAAGACGATTCAGCTAAGTCAATCGATGACATGAACCTGCGATGCAAATAACTTAGTGGAAATTTAAAATTAATATATATGACACACATGGTACATATGGTATTAATGGGTGGAGAGGTTTTTCTTTTTATAAATAATTATCTAGATTAATTTATTGAAAGATCACGTCGTAAAGGTTTTTTACTGATTCGCTTAAAAAATTGGTACTCTGCGAGGTTATTATTTTTACTTGCCGCACTAACGCACGCATGAGCAAAAACAGAACGAATTGACTCTTATGAAAAAAAAGAAAAGAAAAAAAAAACAATGCATTTAATGAGAAGGAATGAAACGACGTGCCATGCGATAGTATACAATTTCGTATTCATTTTTCCTCTGAAATTTAACATTTCAAACAAGACGGATAATTGCAGTTTAACGGCGTATGGAACAATTTCAAATACTATTGTCACGTAAACAATAAATACGGTATTTGCCTTCATTTAAAGTACTTCGTAATTTTACACTTATTTTAGGGCAGTTTCGTAAAACGGATAAAAACTTGTACGATTCGTAATGGCATACACGTAATAAGCATATTATGAAGCATAATAACAGCAAGCAAGCAATAATCGTTTTAACTTAACGTGTAATAAAAACGCGTAAAAACTTAAATCCTGTATTTAAATGTTTATGAATTTGCTCCATAATGCATCCGAATGATAGTAATAATTGAAAATTCGTATTCTGTATGCAGCGGGAGAAGGGTTAAAGGAACTCCCGAAATTTTGTTACGCGATTCATGCGTGCACACACGTATACACTTTGTAGGACAAAAAACTCAATTCGAGCGTTCAAGGTCGACTGGCATTGTTAAACAAGCATTAGCCCGTAATGACGTCTGCGTACTTAAAAGTTCCGATAGTCGGGCCAAGCGGATACACTTACATTAAAATAATCTGTAGCACCGAATTGAAAGCTATCTCTGCTGCCCCCTCGCCGGCCATCCCCTCGCTGACGCTTCGACTTGACAGTTGGGTCAATCGGTCATAGAACACTTGCGTAGAGAGACGGCTCGGGCCGGTAGAAGCGTTCGCACCGCTATTTTACAATTAAATTCGACAGACTCGCCTTGAAAGACCCTAATAATGTCCGTAGCGTCACAGAGTCATTGTCGCCGTTAACATTACGTAATAGTCGATCGCCATGATTTTCAATTTTCCTCGTGTAAAACAAGAAGGAGAAGCAGAGGAGGAGGAGGAGGAGGAGGAGAGAGAGCCGCCAGAGTGCTTCCTCGGACTTGTAATTCTCTGGGTGAATAGCCAAAAGCCGAATCGTCGGATTGCGTAATCGATTGAGTCGGCGCGACTCTTCTCTTACCGCTAATTGAAGTACGATCACGTCAGAGGCCAAGACCTTCCACGGCACCTACATTACAATACATTAAATAAATGCTCACTACTCCTTCCTTCCTTTATACGGCTAAAATGCGCTGCTAAAGCCAAGCACGCGGCCGCGCCTGTACATCAGAACTTGGACACGCGGTTGTTCGGTTGGCATTTTAAGCAAAGTTTTAAATAAAAATTAAATCTTTACCGGCGGTGTTCCGCTACCTGATTACTATCTTAATTCACTCGAGGCTTTTCGTAGGAAATATTCAGCGCCATTGATCCGCTCGAGTTTGCCTATACCGAGAAAATTACTATATATATATATTATTTTATAGTTTTCCGTAATCATTACCATATATTGTAAATCTTCCTATTACTTCGAAAATAATCGTTCTTCAAAATAATATCTTGGGTTCTGCATTATTTAGTAAGATACACGCACACATACACACCCACATGTACGAGAATATGTACGAATTTATACAAATAAAGTTCGTGTAATACGTACGTATAAGTAAAGCATATAATTGGACGCAGCAATGGTAATAACCGTAACTCACCTGAAACATAAAATTAAATTGTACATTGCAAATAAAATTCATGTGCATGCAATAATAATGCAATTATTCAGATCTATCTATCGGCAGAATATATTGATATCGAACAACTGTTTATAAATTTTATAAACTGCTTAAAGAAGTAATTAATATATTATTAGTAAAGCTTTAAAAATACGCTAATTACTTAATGGAACGTTACGTTTATGTATTAGGTAATATAAATATTAAATTTGTCGAGCCAATACATTAACGATAATTTATTGGTAATTACGATGAATATTGTTGAATGATTTTCATTTTATTAAGATAATGAAAACGTTCGAGAACAAAATATTGTCATTATTTTTAATACGATGAAATTTAAAACAAGTATAATAAATTTATGTCTTTGCATAATTTTCTCATTGACCACCTTATAATAATTCGCATGCATTATATTTTAAATATAATTATTCTTTTCTATTAATATTTATTGCCCTAATTTGATTTTAATCTAATGCTGCTCGTAACATCGGTTCGCGTTATTTATGTAAAACAAAACAAAAAAAATCACATTATACGTGAAATGTAATTTTCTTGAAAAAAAAAAAATAATTTTGTAATTAATGTGGCATGTAATTAAAAATTATTTATAAAATATTAATAATTAGCTTTTTGGAATATTTGCAAATTTTTTACGTGGAGTTGCACACACACGGACAACTTTTTATTTCTAAATAATATTGTTTACTTTTTGTTCTTTTTTGAAAGGAAACAAAACAAAAAAAAAAAAAAAAAAAAAAAAAAAAAAAATGACTTGACATTAATTGAAGAACGAACGATACTCGTTCGGAAGCTGATTCGTAACTATAAAGGTATGAGGATTTTTATAAGAACGTAGTCGACATCTTCTGAGAATTTGTCATATCACAGTGTAACTCGGAATTTAATATAACCCGATACGACATGGAATTTAAAGAAGTCTCTGTGCTTTGGTTTATAAAGAATCTAGCGCGGACTGAGGAAAGAGCAATTTTCTTTCAATATACCACCGGCAACATATTTCCCAGCGAGTGTAATAAATGTTTCGAGAGGCTTGAGAGGTACATGGGGGGGGGGGTCGAGAACTTTCCTCATACCGTATATCAAGGGGATGCGAATCTCGAAAGCGAAACTGCGAGGAGAACTTTTTGTAGAGATCGAGATATCGAATCTCAGCTGATAATAATGTTCGCCAAAGGGCGGAGGGAATAAACCAAACGAATCAAAGTGCGATTGAATGAAAGAGGGGGCGGGGAGACGAAACGTCATGGACAAGTCATGGGAATGTAGGTAACTAACTGGGTATGATGACTACTGGGAAAATACCGAGTCGGTGCACCGACCTTTTCCTACGACTCTGTATCCTCCCTATTTTTCCCTAGCGCGTAACGTTAGAAATTTATTAGACTAATTTAATGACGGGGGAGGGGGCATACATTAATAGGTTTAGAATAATTTATCCCAGACTTAACACTGACTTCGGTACTCGATTACTAAAACATTTGTCTTTCCTCAAACAAAATTAAGAAAGTTTAAATTTTTTTTTTTTTTTTTTTTTTGTTTTTAAATTAGTTCCGTAACTAATTCGCTCATTTCTAGTAGCTAACTAAATTAATTAATTAAACTCGAAGAATATTTAATATGCAAGAGTTTTATTTAATTTAGTCGAGGAACGCGTCGAAAGCTGCGCTCGACCAAGATTTTGCACAAATAAAATATTGTGTTCATTAAAAATGCCCTTCTCGTTGTTTCAATTTGTTTATGTGCGCACATTGTTGCGCGCTTTGCGCGGTCAACTTTTTCTTTTGTCTTTGTGTTAAGGTAAAATAGTTTTCTCTACAAACTGTGGAGCCTTTGCAGAAAATTCGAGTGGGAAAACAATGGGAAATAAGAGTTTTCGCTCTATATGAATGCATATAATTCATACGAATTTCCCTATTCGGCTGTTAAGTGTTAATCTTTTATATCATTATGCATTCATTTAAACGAATTATTTTACCGGGGAAAAAATACAATAATTGAAAATTCCTTATAAAAATATCCTAATCGGTCCCATTCTCTGCTTATATATCTATATTACCCAAGCTTCAATATTTAATGCTGCAACTTAAGTTTAATTTTGCTGAATATTTATTAAATTCTACTCAAACATCTGGATATAAGTTTTATTTTCATTATTTACTTAAATATATAAGAACGGCATTGGCATATCAACACTTTAAAGTCTAATATTGCACGCGCGTCGATGTCCAAACTGTAATAATACGTAATAATACGTAGACGTTGAGGCGTAAGGCGCTGTTATTTTTCGTATTTTGCATTTGTCCGTACACGCATAGAACGTACGTCTGCTGCAGTGATCCGTATCCCTCAGAATAAAATAAAATAGTCGGAAAATAAAAAGCTTCCGTTATTTATAATGCCGTTGGTCGGCTGTCGTCGCCAAGTCCCGATGTCGAAATCATAGGGACTGTGACTTTTCAAATGCAAGGGGATAAATTATTGCGAATGATCGAGCGGGGCCTCGATCATTACGCATCGTCGATACGCGATCCCTGAAAGGAAAATTTGAGGAAGGTGGTCGTCGTTGCGTCGCTGGAAAAACGATGACGCAAACTGCTGAGAAGCGGACAAACGTGATATATAATAATGCGGACTCCATCGATTAGTCGAGGAGTGTTGGCCGTCGTGTAATCGGACGTTTCCTCATCATGATACATGAGGCAGCATCCGAGCGTCACTCTTTTCTCTCTCCTTCTCTGTTGGTTTCGTGCGACAGGACAGATGCAAGCAAAGTACGTGGGGTCCAGAAGCGTGCTAATACGGCATTGTCCGTCGAGCCTCGATCGATCGATATCCACGTTATTATAACTATCCGACATGGATATTTTAATTGTTAGCCAATCTGTCCATACGGGCACTTTTCTACTCTTCGGTCGCTTAATATGAATCGCAAGTACTGAACGAACTAATTGCAAACGTACAAGTTGGCCTTTAAAACAAGTCGATATTGAGTTACGACGACGACGACGACGACGACGACGACGACGCGCGCACAAAGGATAATAAATAACGAAAGCCCAGTGGCTTAATGCCTTTAATTGTTGTTGTTTTCGCAAAAGTTTATTATTTATTGATAAATAATACCGGGGCAGGGCACGGAGGGAGGGAGGGAGGGTGGGAGGGTGTGCTTTGACGAGCGACTCCGGATTTCACGTGTGCTCGAGTAAATAATAAAAGCTGAGACGTTCGCTCGGTGAATGGGTGAGGGAGAGGGAGAGGGGAGGGGGAGGAGGAGGAGGCGCGGGTATCGAACGAGTCGATGAAAATAAAAGCGAACCAACTGACTGTCCAGCGCGAGCAGAGGGAAAACAGAAACGTGAGCGAGCAATGTGCAAAATCCCTTGCGGGAACGTTATCGGGCGTAAAACGCGGCAGTGGCATCGGCCCGATAAGATTAATTCCTCATCGACCGCAATCTTATCACTGGTGGCACTGGCCGGCCGCGCGTATAAAAGCCAGTTGTCCTGCCTGCCTGGTCGTTGAATGCGAAACCGAAGAAAGGGCGCGTGCACCAGGAGTCGTCGTCTGCTTCGATCGACCCGAATCAATGCGCTTTTATCGCTGCGATTCCTTCCGACTCCCGAGTTCGGGGTTCTTTTTTTGTTTTTTTGTTTTGTTTATCACCGATCGGAGTGGCCGACGCGCTCGAACTCACCCCCCTCCCCTCGGCAGCCCTAGCGCCCACCCCGTTTTCCTTTTTGGAAGACGATTATTAGCCGCCGCAAGACGACTCTGGACAGACTTCCAACCATTGATCCATTGACAGATTGATCCATCCGACCGAAAGATTATAATAACAAGGGCTGTTAGCGCTCGCTTCTGTTGTCTGTCAGATGTTAAAACTTGTATGGAATGCGATTGGCCTTTGTGTAGCTCGAACGCGCGGCCGACATTTAATGCGTTTCGACCTCTTTTCTATTCATCGCCAAAATAATTCTTCTTCAATTCACGAAATCAATGGCCGCGTTCATTCAATGTTTAAACACCTAAGCTCGCCAATGTACGACTACGACGACGACGACGACGACGACGACGACGACGACGACAACAACAACGGCAGAACCCTCGCTCCACTCACACCTGACGTGTGAGAGCAAGTTTGGACAATCGCAATAATACTCTTCTTTACGGAGAGTACGCGCGAAGAGTATTAAATTCTATAACGACGTGCGCCTTTAACTCTCCTGAATCTTCGAAATTCTCCCAATTACGTCACTCGGCAATATTCTAAATCTATTTTTATACTCGCTCCAAAAATCAATAATAATGCATACGCGTGGACTCGAATTCATTTATACAACAACAAAAAAAAAACAATTGACTGTATTCTCTGCGTGGGAGTATATTAGTGAATCGTATGACTTGCTACGGATCGCAACGAAAGGTCATAATTTAATAGAAACAGTAACAATAACAATAATACACAATAACTATAATAATAATAATTAATAATAATAATAATGTTAACGAAAAGTAAGCGCCTTGTGAGGTCATTCGGAATTTGGATATCGGCCAGACCAAATATCGCTACCAGGATAGAAAGTCGTTTATGACTTTCCGCGTGCGCACGTTCCGTACGGAAAATAGTTCACAAAGCCATCCGCGCGCACCATTTATTCAAATGACTTTTATTTTATTTGACTCCCGTACACATTCCACGTTAGCAATTAATGTAAATTTAACGTCGATTGAACGGCATTATTATTATTATTATTATTATACTAAGGGGAAGCATTTCATTGTAAATTGTAAGGTAAATTGGTACGAATGGGGGGGGCGGGGGAAGGATTGGGTAATTCGCTTTGAAACATTCTTGCATTAGGAACAAACGCCTAAAAAAGCATGCAATGCATATAGCTAACATTGGCAATAACGGGAATTCAAATGCAGTCAGAACAGTGCGCCCGGTGGGCTGAACTTACTAAAGGAGGAAGATTAAAGGGAGGAAGAATGATAATGGAGAAGATGCATTATTATGCATTATTATGTTCGATCGGCTCCCGGGGGGATAATAATGACAAAGGAATAATTATTATTTGTGATTACAAACCTGGAGAGTACAGATTTTTTTTTTGTTTTTTTTACGTTTTTCCTGAAGTTATTGCGTTGATGGAAGGAAGGTCAAGGTCAAGGTCAGGGGGAAGGGATCGTCGATTGTTAAGTATTTATAAGTAGTAAATGTCTTATGATTTGGCAAGCTCGGGCGATTAATGTAACATTGTGTATAACAATGAGGATTCCTAGTAATTTACGTTTGCTTGTCTGGCCGATGCCGAATCATCCTTATCATTTGTCTTTTGGATTTACGATCGTCGGCCATTCCGTGGCAGGAAGGACCTTCGATAAACGAAGGCATTTGGCGGACGTAATCGAGGCACGTGAGCCTCGCAATAAGACAGAGACCTACAAGGACTATCGCGTATCCTTTGGCAGGAAGGGGGACGCCGTCGCGAATGACGCAACCGATAAGACTTAAATTCTGGGTGGAACCCAAGGTTCCGAGCCTCATTGGCTTAACGTTAAAGCCCAAGGTTAAATCGGCGAGTCCATGTCGAGCAACGTCCCCCCTCCCCCCCGACCCCAGGATGCTCTAATGCTCCGAGTCCGGGTCTGCGAGCTGCGCGATCCCTTCGGGTCGCGCTTACGTATTAATTACCTTTTGCCAGGTGCCCGAATGTCCTTTTATTGTACTTGCGATCCTCTGCGCGTTTTACGCTTTCGCCCACGATCGTAAAAAAAATCATCACGTTCCCATTCATTTTACACTATTTTTATGAATGGATCGAGTACCGGAAGGTGGTGCGTGCCCTTGAGCGTCCCAGTCGCTTAAACGGCCGATCTTGACGGTTCTTGACGGTTCTTGACGGATATTGACGGATCTTGACGGATCTTGACGAATCTTGACGAATCGCGACGAATCGCGACTTATTATAATGGCTTGGCGCACTACTCGCTGGCCAACGTTTCCTTAACGAATCATTGACAATTACGACAAAAGCGACGTTTTGTTCGTAATTATTGGCGCCTTTTGAAATCACGGGCCAGGGAATTTTATTAGCTCGGTTGTTTTACTTGTCGACACTGATTACCATTGGATTTCCGCAGAGGCGCGCGATGATCTGCGAAAACAGAAGACGCTGTTGCGCAACAATGAAAAACTTCTAAACCGTTATAAAATCGCTTCCTATAATGCATTATTTCCAAACAATGTGAACATTTTTCAGACTCTACTTTTGCCTTTTATCGTTGTTGTTATTGTTGTTATCGTTGTTATCGTTATTATCGAGCGGTTGATTGAGCACAATGAAGCGTAAGCAGTCCCCGGTAGGTGGGAGCTCACGAGGATGTATAAGGAAATGTAGTTTTGTTTTAAGATTCGGGCGTGACAGCCTCGATTCACGCGAGGGCCCTAACTAACGAATATAGCGATCGCGTGATCTTCCGATGAGCAATCGAACGTTCGCTAAATAATGACGATGGGTAGAGGGAGGGAGGGTTGGTGGGTGGTATTGGTCGAAGCCACGCGCGCGACTAATTAAGACAACTCGTTAAATAAAGACGGGGCGGCGGGAGGAGGGTTGGGAGGGAGAGGAAAGGCTACTTATCCACGACACTACAAAAGCGTCGGCACATTTTATCGCTTTACATGTATTTGCAAGCCGCTCTTACGCTTACTTACGCCGTTGTAAAATACGAGTGCGAGAGAGAGAGAGAGAGAGAGAGAGAGCAGACGTCTGGAGCGGCGAATATAAAGCTTCGGCAATAAAGTAAGCAAAGTAATGGCTTTCCGAGCTTACCGAGCTTCTAACTTCTATTTTCGCGCGCGCGCGGGTGTAGTCTTAATCGTGGCCTAAGCATGAAAAGGTAGCTTTCTTCAAAATACCGACCCGAGTATATTTAGCCGAGCCCTACTACACTCAAGCCATAATGAATTCTACGATGGCTTTTCTCTCTCTCTCTCTCTCTCTACTCACTCGCGCTCTTCTGGATTTAACGATTTACGATCAAAGAAAGAAAGAAAGAAAAGAAGAAAAAAAGAGAAAAAAAAAGATAAAAAGCTACAAAAGTAAAATAAAGATAAAATCTGCTTTTGGTATTATTATTATTGTTATTGTTATTATTATTATTATTACCACAATGTTGAGTGCATAAACGCTTGTCAAGTTATTTTCGTCGGATGTTACGTAGTTCTTTTTTCTCAAATGATATTTCTAACGCCAGACGCGCGCGCGCGCGCAGCCGTTACATAATAATAATATTTACCCCGGATCACTCGTTTCCGTACGTTTCAAATATCCGTATCGCTAGAGGCGGTTCCAACGACGCTCGGATATTAAAATAAATGTTACATACACACGTGCAACCACATCCATAAATGCTGGTTGTAATAAATAATACGCAGTTATCGTACGTAGTTCCATCTAACGATGTATTTCTTTTATGTGCATGTATTGGCAGTATCGGAGATGGCTTGGGCTTCATTGTCCGCCAACTCGAACGTTGTACATTTATTAATGCCATGCACCACAACGAATTTGTAACGAAGCATTCTCTTTACTCGTAAACATGGTACGACCTAATCGCACTACACGATGTATTTATGGCGTTAGATAGACCACGTTAGATCGTTTTAATATTTTCGCTTGCATCACACGTTTTTCTTAGCATCCGTCCATCATTCCCGGCTAATGAATAGGAATTTTACAAAACGGAGCTGCTGCTCTCGGGAATTTATAATTAGGCGGTCGCAAGCTTAGATCCGAGTCCCGTTAGCCACGATAGATCCATCCATCGCCACCGGCCTAATTCGGGCAGGGAATAAGGGTCCCACGAATGACCATACCTTCAAAAAATGCATACAAGCTCAAACGAGCAGTACGCACGAAAGCCTTGGCATCTGTGTGTGTGTCTGTGTGCTTAGTGACCCAGTTTCCGAAGCCACTGACAGGAAATGCTTTTTCTCCTCTCCTCCTTCTCCACTCTCTTTCTCCGTCTACTCCTCCGACTTCAAATTCCCTCTCTGTTTTCTCGAGAATCGTTCGCAGCCTCTGCGTGTAAATCAATTGAACACTCTAATTCCGTTGCTGGAGAGGAATATTATGGAGAGGAACAGGACGTCCAATCATACGCTTACAATATACAGAACATTTATTTATTATTGTACACTCGTTATGGATTCGCACCTGCGCATTTTCGTTTGCGCTAATCGGTTTCACGCGTTGCCACTATAGAAATTTCTTCGTCTTTCGTCTATGGACATAAATAATCATACTTTTAACCTAAGAATTAATTAACTCTGCTGGTCGGTATTTATTATTAGGCCAAGAGCCAAGAGCCAAGTCTGTCCTAAAGGACAGACGAAAATCGGTAAAGGCTTGTTCATCCTTGGAAATACGAAAAAACGCCCCTCCTACTCCGTCTATAACTCGGCCGAGATTGTAATCGAGAAAATGAGGAAGAACTTACATCATCCGAGTCGAGTAGACACGTTTTTATAAAACGTGATACAATAACAGAATGAACTAGTGATTTATAACAATTATTATTCGAGAACAAGATGTCCATGGATCATCCGGTGACTTTGGCTTTCTTTAATTTCCGAATAAAACGAATCTTTATAAAAATTTTGTATTTTCAGCAACAAAGAGGTCGCATAGGTTTTCCCCTAAAAACTATAACTTCTTCGTCCCCCAAAAAAAAAAACTGCGCATAAAGATAATAAGCGAATTGTCTACTATGCACTGAGCCGTTACTATACCTTATTATTCTTATTAATATCCGCCCGAAGAAAGAATATCGTTCCCCCGTTCTTCCAAAAAAAAATATTCCTCATTCTCGTGGCTTCGTATCCAAGAGCCGTATTCTAATCTTCGAAATTATTCTTCTCGTTAAAAAAACCTGAGATGTTTTATCTAATTAAATTTTATAATTTTCTTTTTCCTATTCCTTATTCGAACGATTCCTCGCTTCTTAAAATGTATTATTTTTTTATTTAATTTATTAAACGTTTACATGTAAATGAATCGAGCCACGAGAAGAATCAATTTCCTTAATGACGATTACGATTATTATTCTTCTTAATACCATTTTTACTTACACGGTTTATCGAGAACTTACATACATTCACAAATATTACAATAAACTGTTTTATTTGTTTTGTTTTTTTTTTCTTTGCATAAAATTAGCCTTTAAGCTTTATTAACTTTTACGTAGAGTATGTCCTTAATAGTTAATTATTTATAGCCATACTAGTCGTGCTTTACGAATGCATTTATAATGTGCATAATAAATTAATAGGTTGCATAAAGAGTAGACACAATAATATGTGATATGAAATTTCATATTCTTTATTATTGTTAATAAAAACACGTCGTCCGGCGCATACAAATAATGCTCAAGTTACTATTGAATTAAAACGATGGGTTTATTAATGAAAATTATTGCACGCACAATATTATTATATTATTCATTAAACGGTAATTAGCGCAGTTTATTATTCTGAAAAACTTAAAACTAACTTCGTACGTCTGCAATTTCAGTTTTAATTCAGTAGCATTTTATTGTAATCGCATTGACATTAATCACCGAGATTAGATAGTTTCAATATCGTATAGCCTTCGCATTGCGGCGTAGTGTTTGTTTCGAATATAAATATATTTTATTATTGAGGTATTACTTACTTACCTCTAGAATAATAAACACCTTCAATAACAAACGCAATTACGAATAAGAAATAAACATCATAAAAGCTAAGCGCTCGATGGAGGGAGAAAAATTTATTTATAAAAGGCACAATTAATGAAATAATGAAACCTAATGGAAAACTTACGCATACTTTCGTGGTACGTAAAATTTTTACTCCACATATGAATATTGTACCTATTAAATTTTAATAATTTACAACTGCATTCGGCGCATTCAATGGATTTAAATACATTAAATAAACCATTAAATACACGTTTCCGAGTTCGAGCAGGAATTGCCAAGACATTCTAATTAAAACGTACAAGATATCATTTGTATTTTTAAGTAGCCATCCTAACTTTATTATTAATAATATTACGATAACAAATGATTCCATACATTTTTTATTTTTTTTATTTTTATTCTATTCATTGTAATTGATACGAGAATGAAAATAAACGTACCGTATTTTCCTTTTTAATATTGTCACTGCGAGACTTGAACGCGCATTTGTTTAAATATACTGAATCCGAAGTAACTACTGTGCGTGTACTTTTTTTTTTTTTAATATTAAATGTTATATTCCCGAGTTGAAAATAAAAATGTAAAACTCTAAAAATTTTAACGCGGAATATGAATGGTAAAAAATCGTTTATAACATTCTCTCAACTAACTATAGCAATTTTATCTTAGCCGTTAAATTCTCATTTACGTTATTTCTACGAAACTGTAACCAGTTCATTATTTATAGTGATTAAGTTATTAATAATCAAGTGTAATGAAGATCCTTATATCGAATATTGAGAGTATAATTATATTCGAGATATATATATATATGTATCGTGTGTCTTGTATACGAATACGTGGCTGTGTGCACGTAAGTAATTACATGCTTTAAAAGCGAATTCGTTCATTCGTAAAAGAAAATTTACTTTGAAGTAGTAGCTTTTAAAGGCTTGCTATCAACGATAAAATTAATTAAATACAATTGAATGCGTATAAAAATACAAGTATTGCACTTGCGTCACGTAAATATTTATTATGTTCGTTAGACTTTACATTATATTCGAGGTACGGTAGCACGTCCCTTGTTTATTCGAATAACGCGTTCGTAGTCGTGCAGGAAAATGCCCGAGTGAGTTCGTAATACCTATCCGTTGGCCAAATTTTTAATGCGACAAACGATATTTTCAAATAAGCTCTCAATTTTTAGTGCATATCAAATGTTTTATTACAAATCCCGAAAATATTAACCGATGTGTAGTTAAAGTACTTTTTAATTACACTAATAGCTCGGGGATAATAAACCTAAGTAGAATAATAAACTATGAAGTATTAAAAAAGCATTATGATTTCTAATCAATGTCATATCGTTAAAATGTTTGCCACTCGTTCGTATAAAACGGTTGAATAATATTGTCTGCCTATTATTTACATAATGCAAGAAACTTTCTCAATGTGAAGACGTTTCGTGTGAACAGCAACATTTTCTGAATAATCTGACTGGGTCGGGAGAAAGAGTAGCGAGATTATCTTGTACGCATAGTTTAACCGAAGGCTAATAATTAATAACAAATTTAACAGATAGATCGATTGGCTAGACTAGACTCGAAAATAGATAAATTTACGTAGGAAAATGATGTGCTGCGGAGTCGTAATCGTCCGGAGCGATGGAGGTGTGGGGGCGAGGGGTCAAGATACAAAAGGGGTACGGTATCTTAAAATCAATGTCAATTGAAGAAAAGTGAGTCTGAAGAGAGAGAGAGAGAGAGACAGACGGCTTGGAGAAAGTAAGACCTGATCACACACCTAGAGGAGTCTTAACTATTTATAGGTTATACGTCGAATGAGCGGCTGCTGCTACTGCTGCTACTGCTGCTCCTGCTTGTCATTGTGCTCGACAGATACCGTCAGACATTCGTAGTTTCGTAACACTCGTGGAAATTTAACGATCAATTATTGGAAAAATAATGCGTCTCGGGATCGTTTGGTTAATTATAAATTCTTAATGGCTCATCATCTCGCGGAGCTTGTTTATTATTTATACGAAATTCCTTCCTTCCATCCTTCCTTATATCTTACATCTTCTTGTATCGCTTCCGAGTTTTCCGGAGATATTAATAATGGAATTCTCATTTGGTTCGACTCTAATCCCTCGAGAGGTTCGCGGGCCATGTGGTCCGACGAGTACTTAAAATACTTTCGATTTAATAAGATTGGATTCCATTGGAAGGACGGATCTATATACGAAATCACGGCGCACTCGGTTATTTATAACAAACAGTTGCTTTCTATCCATACTTACGATCACGACTTACGATCATTCAAGGAAAATGCAATATCATAATGCTAAAGCAAAGAGTGAAATATTACTGGATCGTCTATTTATAAATAGACAGTAAGCAGGGCGGCTGCGCAACGAGCAATGGGCCGCCGATTTATTAATATTCCATTATGTTATTTTTACCTTTGGGGATTATTGCGATTAAATAAATAAATGCAGCCGCGAGCAGAGGTAGGCTTTGGCTAATGAGAATTAACGTAAGCGAAATTCCTTACGACTCGGTAACGCGTTATGTACGCGAGCGGCGAGTGACACGCGCGCGCGCGTCCCCGTTCGATCGCCACCGACGGGTAATAGAATGAAATTTAATTCTTCAAATACGTCGACGACGATCAAGGAAGAGCGCGTTTAACCGGCTTATCTATTGGCTGTATTGTTATTATTATTATTATTATTGTAAATATATAGAGGTAAATGTGTGACTGACCTCGTGGAGTGATCGACGAAGGAACCGCCGTCGAGTAGCCTGAGCTTGGCGAACAGCACGGCACTGACGAAAGGCACCGCGGTTAGCTCCTCGAGGCCGACTTCCACCGAGAATTTATACTTCTTCTTCTTCATCATGAAAGCCATATTACAGGGAGGGCCTCATCAATGGGGAAGCTCAGCGCGCCAGTGGGACCGGCGACCTCACCACCTCGAGCGGACCCCGACAACCCTTTCTCCGGGGGATTATTTTTTAGCTCCTGGTCCACTTGGTTCGTAGCTCCCAATAACCCCAATAACCCCAATAACCCCAATAGCCTCCACTAGTCAGGGGGGAGTCGGTCGTCTGGCCGAACAGCTACTATCCCTCCAGGAGAAGAGGTCGATATCACCCTCGCTTCTCACTTTCCTGGCATTGTCCTCCTTTCAGCTTTTTTCTCTCGGCCTTTTCCGCACAATTCTCGGCTCCCTTTTACCATTTAATATCACTCACGGAACTAATCATCCAGCTATCATCCTCACTGTCCAGCTAAGCTCGATCACTGGGCCTGCAACACTAAAAAATTACTTTATCAATCAGTCGCAGTGGCACTGAATGGCGCTAATGTGTACCGATTGCGACTAAATCAAGTCACCTTTCAACTCAAAAAAATATCTAACCCTCGTAACTTTATTAAATCGTTATTAGTGACGCATTCGAGTTATCGCTCGCCCTCACACGAATATTCTCCACTTGCAATTAAACACACAACTGCGTAAGGAACTTGGGCGGATTTCATTGACGTATCGTCGACCTCACTCGCTACTGTTTCGCTAGGCGCAACCGAGAATTTTAGAATCGTGATTCACGTACACGTATTTCTAATTACAGTGAATTTCTTGATTTTATGTAAGACTACGTATTTACTTGCTCGTTTCGACACAATTCTTACGAATCAGGCGAACGAGAATGGACAATTCGCATAATTATTACGCGGCTTGGCGTAAAAAAAAATGCTTAGAAAATTCATTTCCACTTCAAAAGCTGTATGCGTTAGTATTCACGCGAAGCTGCGCTCCGAGCGAATCCTTTTTAAAAAGGATTTAAAGCATCGGGATTAAAGTTGTAATTAATATTCACAATAAAAACATAATATTGCGCTTTAAAGGATTTTTAAACGCTTTTATAAAGTCATTCAATTAAACTATTTTATACTTATTATGAAATTGCAAAGAGGCTTATTTCTCTTCCCATTGTTATTATTCTTATTGTTGTTGTTGTTGTTGTTGTTATTATTATTATTTGTTATTACCTATTATTAGCTATTATTCGTACTCTGTGACGCTTAAATCATTATAATTGAATACATAATACACTACGTGCCGTGAATTTTTTATATTAATATTTATATTATTTATTATTAAAAGTGCATTGTAAAAGTAAAGCACGACCTTGATTCTGCGAGCGTGTGGGTGCCTGCATTTTACGAAAAGAAGCATTGAAATAGAAAATACGACGAAATACCAGTAGGTGTACGTATTGTCAAGTATGAGTAAATAAACCATAATAGAAGGATACTAGTACTGCGCCATCTAATTGCAAAGCAGCCAGCGGATCTGAATTTTACATTACCCGCTGGATAATAAGTGAAGGTGGCTTAAATATGTCGAAATTAAGGAGGATTTTGCACATTATGGACAAGTTCTCATCGGGAGCGTAACTTGAGCGAGCGGCTCTTAGCTTTCAAGCCCGTAGCCCGTCATATACACGCTCATACATATACAGCAGCAGCACATGGCGCACTCGGAACACAATAGCGAAAAGAGAGAAACCATCAAAGTGGCCATTAAGGAGCTATGGCGGTAACTAAGTGCCGAGTGAATATACAATTTCGCAAGTCTCGCTCTGTCCTGGCATTATATGACGGGAGAGTAAATGTTTCGGATGCTGCGTGCTCATGAGACGAAATAAAAAAAAAATAACGTAGATAATAGATTAGAGTGCAAAATGGATTGTTCCGATATATACATTGTAAGCACGAGCACGGAATAACGTCAAATTTAATTAAAAAAAGAAAAAAGAAAGAAAAAAGAAAAGAAAAAAAAAGAATAATGGTAAGGAAATTTTAAAAACCGTGACATTAGTTTCCTTGTTACGGCAACACAAACACAGTCTACGGACTTGGTAGGTTTAATTACTCAAGATAAAGCGATTATGCAAATACGTATTCCCGATAAAAGGAAGGCAGGCTTGAAATTTTTTGCATTTTGCTAATGATAATGCTTGAAAACAGGAAAATATTTGCTCCAAAGAATTATTTACAATTTTAGAATTTCGAATACCTTGAACGTGAATAACTTTGTTTGTCGTAAAGAATAACTTAATACGAAAGTCATGATTCAAGCATCTTTTAATCTTTTAAATATTGCTTCTTTATTTGTGGAATATTCCGCGTGAATGCATTTGCTCTTAAAATAAAATCATAATGGGTGGGTGTGGCGGTGGTGGGTTTGGGGGGGGGTGAATCCGATTCTTTATTTAAAAAGTGATAGCAGTGCTTTTAAGAGGCCTTGCATTTAAAAAATTTATTGAGCTTTTTTACATACTAAAAGTTTGTTAACGTGTAATAAATAAAATAGATATGAGTGTATCGTTGTTACGGATGAATTGGTAAGAAAGACATTTTGTATTATGTATAATAGCTGTGTTTAAGGTGTCCGTTGTATACATAATGAACGGCCATCGCCGCAAGTGCCGCGAGTCGTTTCAGCAACGTATCGCACGCAGCCAATCTACAATCGGCCGATAACAGCGGGTTATAGAATTTTACTACTTATCCATTAAAATATATACGTACGTACGTACGTACGTAAATAGTTGTACGATATAGACGGGGATAGTGGCCGTTTAAATCAGCGGAGCTGCTGGTGATGCAAAATTTAAGATCAACCATGGATCTTTAATATTTTAAAAATACCCGAGGGATCAATAATCGAGACATTGATTTCTTTTTTTTTTTTTTTTTTTTTTTTTAGAAAAAGAGGACGAGCATGGAGTGTAATGGAGTAGAGGAAACGCGAGCGGCGACAGCAGCAGCAGCAGCAGCAGCATCGGCGCATGCAGTATAATACAGAGTCGTCGCGTCAGAGTCGTATATTGACAGCCGAGTGAGGGACGAAAGTATCGACTGCCAGAAGTAAAGAAAGTCGGGCGAGACGCCGTTTGACATGACGAGTTTTCGTCTGCGTGCTCCGATGTTTGTCGTTGTTCAAAAAAAAAAGGCATGGACCGTAAGGGTGGAGGGAGGAGGAGGACTCGTGGGAGTAAAGAAAAAGTTCCAAGCTCCGTATATCGAGACGCGTCGAGAAAATAAAAAACGAGTCCGGATCGAAGCCCTTGAATGAATAAAAAAAAAAAGAAAAGAAAAGAAAGAAAAAAAACTCTCCTAACTTTTACTTTCGACTTGAAATTTTCTTTTATTTTTTTTTTCTTCTTAAATCTCGAGGATCTCTGGATCGTTCGGTAGACCAGATACTTGGTGCGACTATTTAAGGACAGCTGCTGTCGTCTTAGGAAAGGAACAACAGGTTCAAGTGTCCACTGGACAAGTGCCTTTCCTTTCCATTATTATCTCTCGGCGTTAACCCTAACTGCGATCAACAGCAGCAGCAGGTCTTTCTTTCAGGAGCGATTATTTACCTTAAAACTAAAAAAGGAAACTGTTTACTTGGACTTTTTAATTTAGCTGCCTGCTCGAACGTGCTGACGCTTAAATGGAAATTATTAACGGCAGCCATTCATTCATTTCCATGCAAGAAGAGTGAAAGAAGAATTTGAATGAGAAGAGAAACCGAGTGGCTTTATAGCCGGGGACTGAAAAATACCAACGAAATTAGATTTGATAAAAATCGCTTATTAGAGAAGCCTTGGTTGGGTGCTTAGCTTTCAGCTCGGCTCTCACAACGTGAACCTGTGAACCCGTTTTTTCGATCATTTTTATGCTTCCTCCGGTGTTTTGCCGTACAGGTAACAACAAAAACGAACAATCACGAGTATTCTATTTCCGTCAGTGGATCGTCGATTGCTTGAGGCGCTCCGAAATATATATATATATTAATCATAATCGCCCGAATAAATATCACGCGAGTTTTAATTACTTAAGTCGAGGAGGTACGTTGTTGCAAATCCAAGCGTTAATTGCTGTTAAATGCTGTTAAATGCTGTTAAATGACGTTAAATGATGATAAATAATGATTCGAACCCGAAATGAAGGAAAGGGGAAGAAAAAGGACGACATTGACAGAACGAGGGAATGGCGGGGAGCGATTGTATTCGACACTTGAGAATGCGTTGTTATTTATTCGACCGGTGGATGGACGAGCGCTAATACTATTCCAAATCCCAAAGAGTAATAAAGAAGTTATGGCCGATAAGCCGCCGGAGGAGGAGGAGGAGGAGGAGGAGTAAAAGCATTGTCATGAAAGGCCGTACAACAAGTCTTGGTATTGTTATTTCGTACGGAGCCAAGTGAACGACTGATAATAAATTCACTTTAGCGAGCAGGTGGCATTATCGCTTGTTTATTATTATTATTATTGTCCCGAGTCGTTTTTGTTTTTCAATCACGTGACAAGCGCGATCGAGAAGAAGAGCCAGTAAGGGAGGTGGGACGGTTCGCGGGGGTGAGCCGTGAGCGCAGACACTTTCATTCCGTTATGCCTTATCGCGATTTGAGAAACTAAACTACACGATAACGTAATAGCGACAATAACTCGAATAAGAATCCGTGGTTACGTTGGATTTGAACGTCAGCCCAGCCCAGCCAGACCGCGGTACACCATAAATTGCTTATACATACATATTCCACGCAGAAGTAGGCGTACGTTAAACAGTAAAGAAAAGAATCCTGTAAGCTTTATTTATTGACGCGTAAGGTGTTGTTGAACGATTGCAATAGCAAAAGTAAACAAAACGTTTTGGCAAAGCGCGGCCCCTGTCGGTATTTAATTAGACGCCGATACAAATTAACGCCCCTCGCTCACTAAAGTAAGCAGCAGGAGCAGCAGCAGCAGCAGAATGTAAAATATCCGCGCTATTTTCGTAGTTGTAAAAATAAAATGGTAAATAATGTTCGGTTAGAAAGGGCAAAAATAACGTACCGGTAAAGCGAATACGTTGTCGACGAAGGAGCGGCGCTGCTAAGAGGTGGGAAAGAGGTGGGAAAGAGGTGGGAAAGTGGTAGGGAAGAGTCATCCGTCAGTCCGGTGCATTCCCTCGCGGAAACAGGGAGAGAGCGAGAGAGAGAGAGAGAGAGAGATTTTACTTGCCATTCAAATTAACGTTTACTACGCGTTTTAAAAGCGGTATATATTTTTCATCCGCTTGAGTTTAAAATTAGTACATATTAAAGGCGCAATAGCGGCGCGGTGCTTAATTTTAGTCGTCGGCGGCGGCGGCGGCGGCGGCTTCGTCGTTTGCATCTAGCCCTGTCGCAGCATACGTTTAATTAGTACTATTTTTATAAATTTCACTGACAGCGACAAAAGCGCGATCGCGCCCCGTCCCCGTCCCCGTCGCCGTTATATACTATCGACGGACGGCCGCCGACGATCGCCGACGACCGCTCACCTGTGAACGACGTGGGTACCACCCGTCCTCCCCGACGGAGAAGGACAGAGGGCAGAGCAGAGGGGGCTTTCTCCTAATTAGCTGGGTGAGGGGCGGGGGAGGGTCCACCGTTCCCGTTACCCGTCTCATCTCGCGGCTCCGATTATGGAACCGATCCGGCCGATCGGCATGTGGGCGTAACAAAAAAACGACGCAGAGTTGAACGAACCTCGGAGGCGTCCGGCAGCGCGACTCCGCTTCGACGGCACAACGCGAAAATCCCGCAACTCTAAATTTAGAGCGCGCGGCATTCCAGTTGGCCGGGCTCACCCCCTACCCTCCCCCAATAACCCCAATAACCCCGACCCCGTTCACCCGGCGGCTAATCGTCCGATGGCAAGGCTATCGAAAGCCATGCCCTACACCCGTATACACCTCTTAGACCTGTAAGTTACCTGGCTCCTCCTCGCGCCCCCGCTCCCGACCGCGGACCCGACCCCGTACCCGGACACGGCAGCCGCAGCTTCCTAGAGGCCTCCCTCTCTGCGTCGTCAGCCTTTATTTGGTTAAGTAATGGTGTGGCGCTAGCGGTGTCGAGGCCTCATCCCGTGGCGCGATTCTATAAAGCCATTGGCAGGCAAGTGATATGTAATAACTTTGGTCTTTACGAGCCCGACGACTATTGTTCGTTAATTACTATTTTCATTTGGAAGTGGCAACTCGGGAGCGATGACGTAGCCGCGCTCTCGGCCATCCAATCGTTCCGCCTCCAAGCCAATAATCGAGCCCGCGATTTTATAACGATCGCTCTCCTATTGTTGTACGACCTACCCACAACGTAGCTGCATCGAGAGAAAGCCCCACGTCACCCATGCCCATGAATTACACACGCACAGCTAGTATTCCAATAGGGACGTCCAGCAATTAATCAGAAACCAGGCGCACTCGGCGTCATTACGTAATTCGTAAGTTTTATCATTACACGCCTCGCCTACGTATTAGTGACCAAGTGGGTGATGGAGAGGGGGAGAGGGCGGGGCGGGGGCTAAAAATCATATCGGCTATAGGAATAGGATCGCCGATTCGCCAATAAGCCCAATAAAAGCGAATCCCTTAATAAATAAGATACGGCCGCGGTTATCACGTGGCCGGTAAACTGTTTGTTCGCAATCCGTGTAACGCGTGTGCAGCTTCCACCGCTCGCCGCGGTACGTGCAATCAAATTAAATAAATATCAATTATCTGCGAACGACGGCCGGCTATTAATTATATTCGCTTAATCTACGCGATCGATAATAAATCACTTCCTCGCCGCTACTGCAAACGACAAATAACGAAATCTGTCTTGTCTTGGCTTCCCGAGAGAATAGAAAAAACTAATGTGGCCGGTCGTACGGAGTATTACGCTCTCGGCTCTCCTCGGCAATCGAGAGCGTCGAGTCCAAAGTATACGGCAGCGGCAGCAGCATTTTCAAATTGGGCAAACAGAGTAATTTTCCGCTCCTTCCAAATACAGGCCAAAATAAATGCCCTACCTACTCATTCATTCGTTATTCATTACGCCCTCGGAGTATTAAAGGCACGTTCTCTCTCTTACGCACCCACCCATCCCTAATATATTGAAAAATTCACGGGCACAAACAATGTAGATTTCTTGGTAGACGTTCGCGTAAAAAAGAAAAAAAAATAGTCGCGGCCGCTTTTGTTAGGGAGTTAGCGAGCTCTGTCCCCGCTTATCAATGATTTAACGCGCGGTATATATCATCGGCATATAAGACGGCTCGTTAGAATGCGCCATCCTCTCCCTCTCCGCGATAGGAGGCGAGCACGGTACTGGCCTCGAAACCTTGACGACGGATTTATTTTCCGAAAGCCGGAAAAGTCGATGGGTGGGACTTGGCCGACCGGGAAAGCTTCAGAGGAAAGCTTCAGGTGCAAGGCCGCCGTCGCCACCGCCCATTTTTTATGCCAGTCTTAGTAACCGAGTGCCAAGGTCGTGCCCGTACCGATGACGGTACGACGGCTCCCCGCCCCGCCCCCCCTTCCTTCCTTATCACTCAATGGCAGCGATAACGAGGCGCGAACCCAGCCGGCACACGACTGACTGACTGACTCTCCTTATCTACGGCATCGTGTAACAACACCTAGTTGAGCTTTGGACATTTTCGCGCGCGAGGAGCAGCAGCAGCAGCAGCAGCGTCGCGGCCTCTCTTCTTTCCTTCTCTCCCGAACCTCAACGAGAGCAGCTCTTAAAACGCCCCCGTATAAGTCAAATCTTTCTTTTTTTTTCATGTACTCGCCCGCCGCACTACTACCGACTGAAATTCTATTGTGTCTCTACGTATAAGCTCAACAAACAATGGTACTTCCAATCGACTCTTAATTATATTTCTCTTATCTCCCTACACATACGTACGCTCGCGTGTGTGCCATTTCTTTACTTCCCTTTCAAAACAACGCGTGTGCTCGTGTGCTCGTGTGCGTGTGCGTAATAAATAAAGCCAATCGCTCTCGTGCGACGTGCTTTTATTTTTTTTTTTTTTTTTTTTTTCGTTCTTCCACGTAAAGGGATCCCTTTCCAAAAGAAAACTGCCAGAATTTTACGGGAAACGCGCATTAAATTAATTCCTTTCAAAATCATTATTCTCTCTTTGTGGGTGCCGTGTTTGCGCGGCTTTACGACGACACTTCCTCGTAAAAATTAATGATAATTTAATGGTAAGCATCGCCCTCTGGATTATTGTGCAACGTTATTATGGCCTATTAACACATGCTATTACAGATAAGGTAAATTTTATCTCCAAATGAAAATTAACCAGCTTTCACTCAAATATTTCCTCGATTGTCATACCAAGTAACTTGGCACTGACGCGAAGCAAACATATTAAATATACCAATTATCTCAAACCCAGTTTCGTCATAAATCTCTGGCATATTAACTAACGGCATTTTTTTATATCATTTTATGATCTAAATGTTCCAAAGAGTTACGATAATCGAAAGAATTGCAGAGTTTCACAAATATTTCGCGACATTCAATTATATATTCGCTTAAAAATATATATAATTTCTTGAACATTTGTTTGAAAGCTTTTAAGGATATTATTAATATAGGATTACTCGGAAAATAAATACAATTGACATTATATTAAAAAGCATCATAGATCATTTAAGTGAGTTATTAATTTTTAATAGCTTATATAAAGTTCGGTTTCATGAAATTCAATTAACAAACAAAATTTCAATAGTGATACACATTTATATGAAATACGATTACTTTAAATGTATGTTTAAGGAGAATCAGTTCTTTGAATTTCGAGTTTGTTTTCGGTCAACGAGAAAACTAGGGATCATTATTTAGAATTAAAAATATAAATTCGATATAAATCTAAATAAGATCTCTCACTTCTTTATTGATATAAGTTGCAGCAATAAATAATCGCTGCTCGGCTTTAATGTACAAATATACGAACGAATACTACAAAAAAAAAAGAAAAAGAAAAAAAACGACAGGAAAACATAATAAAGAAAGACAAGGTTAATCAGATGTAAAACCAGCTGAATGTAGGAGAGGGGGGGGGATACCAAGTACACTTTACTAGGCCAAATAAATACGAATAAACATACTAACGATATATATATATTTTTTTTTTTTTGTGATCTCGGGCCGCCGTAATTTTATACTCCTTACGCTCTTCAGTTTTTCCCTGCTATTTATAAATATTATATTTCGTATGATTATCAGCATCGAGTCGCACAAAGGGTATTTATTTACTATAGGCGTGTAATTGTACATTCGCATGATATTTTATGAGTATTTACTCGCTTCTCTAAATTATTCCCCTTCACTCACTCTTGGAAAAAAGAAACGGAAATTTCTAATACACTCCAAGTGCCATTAATAAAACATACACTTAATTAGGAATTCAAGTTTCTAAATTTTTTTATCCTTAAGACTCCTTTTCTAACGTTAACTGAACCGCTGTGAGATCATTTTGCAGCATCGCGCACTTTATTTTTATTTTTTTCCTTTACTCTCGCACTTTTTTCTTTAATGACGCACCGTTGCTTTTAGGCTAAAAATTTTAGAATCGCTTTAACTAAGGCTTTTTTTGTGTAAACACATGTATATTCAGAAGTAGTAACACGTGGGGGCACAATCGGGTATTTATAAGCTTTCAGTGTTTCTCTATAAGTGGAAAGCGTAGTCTTTTTTCTTTCTTTTTCTTTTTTTTTTTTTTTTTGTAATTCCTGACTTCACTCTGTAAGTACTTTTTTAAAACATGGTCTGCGTTGTTAAAATAACTGTACATAAATATATATATATATATTTAAAATTGTGACTGTTTTGTAGATAAAATTACTCGTTTGAAGAAAAATCGTTTTAATCTAAAAGTACAAAGTACCATAGTCGCTTCCAGCTTTTAGCATTAGTTTCCCTATTATACCTAAAATTTACGAACTATATGATTTCATTATTTTATATAGCTAGTGAATTTTATAGAAATTCCTAAAAAAAAAAAAGGCATAGTTAAAAATTCAGGAAAGATTATACATATATATATATATATATTTTTTGTAAAGAATGGCTCGAACGTAAATTTCGTTAATTGAAAAGGTAATTATTTGACCACATTAGAGTATCCGTAGAGAAAAATTTAAATGCAGATTTTAAGGAAAAAGGTACGCCAATATACGTCCAAAATGAGTATACATCGTATCATGCACACACACACGAGCACAGTTAATTACATTCAAATTTTTTTTACTTTAGTAATTTGCATGGAATATTTAAAGCGAGCCGATAGAACTGCAAACAAATCTTAATTAATGTAAAAGTACAATAGTTTTATTACGTCTTGTTTGAGAACAAAAACAAAAAAAAGCAACAAAAAAAAAAAAAATCCATAAAGAGAGAAGTTGAAACAAAAGATCATTACGTCTTACGGAACGGGAAATATTCCATGAGAGGATGAACACGTACATGAAATAGGAAAAGCAATTCGTTAAGAATCGGTATTAAAAAATTGAATAGCTAATAAAGAAAGTTTTGCTACACATTGCGCGAGTACGTATTCCTTCCAGTTCGAAAGAAAGAATTAAACAAAAAGTCGAAGATAATATATACATAAAGTAAGAGACTGATTTGTAATTATGATGGCAGGCACATCCGATATACATCCTCTATAAGCTTGGGCGCGATTGCGCATGTGCACTTGGTCAATTCGGCAAAGTAGCAGCAGGTTTAGCCTTTACTTTGCACTTAAAACTTCTTCGTTAGAATGTAAAGCTTCTTCTAGAGGGAGTGAGTTCGGTGTCGTTGGACCGACACTAATTCTCCGTGGAAACCAATGGGCGCACGAATAGGACGTACGGTGCACGTGACGTACACGTCACTTGGACACTTAATTGTATTAAGCCAGCATTTTATTATTTTACGTTGGTAATTAGAGAGGCTGTGGGTATGCAGGGCAACATCGGCCGGAGCTTAGAGCGTCTTTCTTTTCGGACAGACAAGCAGCCATGGGGGGGGGGGAAGAAAATCTCGTCGTAAGGTCTAATTTGTAAGAATAGCCGAGTCCGAAAGTACTCTTACAGCGCGAAGCGGAATGTAAGAAGAAGAAGAAGCAGAAGAACGTCGTATCTCATTAGCCAAGGTTGCAGACAGGCAGCGGTCATGGATTCTTTACTTTCACGAGAGCTCGCGTACTTGCTTGGTCGAGGGCGAGGGGACGGCGCAACAACTGATTTTCTTTTACTGGAAACAGGTGCGATGGGATTTTCTCTCCGCGAGCCGAACGCGAGGATGTCTGTCTGGCCCTGCTGCGAGCTACGCCAAACGATCGGGACAAATTAGAAGGAGAGCGTGGGTGTCTGGCTATAATATAACTGCTCAAGCTGTGTGGAATTGCATTGACCGGACACGGACGGTGCTCGTCACACCCTCAGGTGCCCACTCTGGTCGTCCGTCCATTCATTCGTTCATTCATTCGTTCGTTCGTTCGTTCGTTCATTCGTTTCCCTGCGCAAGCCCTGTCCGATCTCCCTGGACCCGTGCTCGTCTTACGTGCCCTTGCATTTCATTCTACCCATTGTGAGGCTGATTACTTTATTCCGCGCCTCATCTTTCGATTATTATTTATTCTCGTATTACGTAAAAAGCGGCATAGTCCGTTATCTGCGCTAACTGCCGAATTTATAACTTTGATCCGCATGTCCGAGAGCGCAGTGGCTCTCCCCCCGCCCATCCCTCCGCGCGCCTTCTCGTCATGGAGCCAAAAAAAAAAAAGAAAAAAAAAAGGCGATAACGATTCCTCGCCACTAAAGACTTACGTACTTACGTTTTTTTACTTACTATTGACGTATTCGATGAATTTTACATGATATATTTTGTAGCTCGCGGTAAAGCGTTTTTTTTGTTTTGTTTTTTTGTGTTTGGTTTGTAAATATTGAAATTTCAGCAGAACTTTTCCATTACCTCAAATTTACTTTTCAGGAAACTGTTATTTCATTAACTGCCTTAAAAAGTTATTCGTCCGAGACCACAGAGAAGATTGCAATGACCACTAGGAAATATGGGAAGAAAAACCTACAGTAAAATTTTCTTTGCGACTTCATAAATCCTTATAGACAAATAGCAAAAAGTGGCATAGAAAAAAGTTAAAAAAAAAAAAAAAGTAGGGATATTATTCCATCCTCGGCATATAGTGGATTAGACGCAGTTTTGTGTTAAACGCCACTAATTTAAATTACAAACGAAAAAATACAATCGCAGCACGTAATTCCTGTAAAAAAACAAAAAAAAAAAAAAAAAAAAAAAAATTGCCCATACATCTTATTTGAGTAATAAATCAATGTCGAAGGATTCACGTTAATAATGCTTATTGCTAAAAGGCTAAAGAAATCACATAAATCAATAAAAGTAAAACGGTGCGAGATACGAAGATTTAATTTGTTAAAACTTATCACGTAGTGTGTTCGTAATAAATTTCGAAGCTCGATAAGTTCGTGGGCCGAGAGATTGTTTACAGAACAAAAATTTCTGTACTTTGTCTGTATTTAAAAGCGAAGTTTCAATTTTCGTCGCTGAATTTTAAACAACTGCTTCGTAAGATTTTAAAGGAATGCGGACGAGAAGGGGGAATGTCGCTAAGGGGAAAAAGAACTTGGGTTCTGTGACGGGGGGAAATTCTACTGGCGGATAGTCGTACTCGAGAAACTATGCACGTGAGAGCTAATTACGCTCGATTTACTACGAACTTATAATTTTCGGAGGTTAAAAATAATTTCTAAGCTAAGCTCTTTTTATAGATCGTCGTGGCTGATGATGATGATGGGTTCTCGTCGTCAAAATTAAACGTATTGATCAATATGAATGTTAGAAAAGACATTAAAGACAATGTAAGAAAAAAGCCTAAGGGATCGAATGGGACGTTGAAAAAATGCCGATGAAAGGTAAGGGAACGTCGTGTTAATAATCCGAAATGTTAAATATTCGCGTTCATTGATGATGGTGGTGTTGGAGCCGCTTGTTTCGGGCATCGAATACCGAATGGATTACGCTCGGCTGCACGCGTATACGCGTATACGCGGCGGTGACGGTGCATCCGCAGTTCTATCCCTCCCCCTCCCCTCCCCTCCCCACCCGTTCGCTTTGCGAAAATAAATGACGAAAATGAGAGAATCTACTTACTTTGGCCGCTCGGCCTTTAAAATCGAGCGACGACAGAAGACGCTATTGAGTTACGAGTTTGTGCTCGGGACTGAGGACTGAGCGCGATCGACTCCTCGACTCCTCGACTCCTCGACTCCTCGACTGCTTTACGACAATTTGAAAAGCTAAACGGAGAAGACAAAGTCTTCCTCTCTGCGCGGCGAAAGCTTTTATCAACTATACGTGCCAACAAAGTTTTACAACTTACTGATACGATCTTCTTCTTCTTCTTCTTCTTTTTTTTTCTTTCTTTTCGTTTTTCCGTACAAAATTATAATTAAACCCGTCGCCGCGCCCCTCTTCCGACGAACCAACGAACCAACGAACCAACGAACGAAATAAAGGGAAACTAGGAGCTACTGCTGATTTAACAAACAAAAAATAAATAAATAAATAAATAAATAAATAACGGAATATAAATAGAAGAGCGAGGATTTATTTATTCACTGCGTTCTGGTTGTATGTGCGCTATGTCGAACGAAACGAGCCACGAATTTTCCCTTATCGATTTGCACTTTAATAATAATGCGGGCGAGCCCCCCCCCGCCCCTTCTTACCGATGAAATTTCGTCTTTTCGAGTCTACGAAGTATACGAAGTCCCCGATCGGTTTGTTTCGTGCGGACAACGCTCGGTAATTGGCATTAAAATATTCATTGCCAATCGAACATCCGCAGTCGTTGTACAATTACCGGATGCGTAAATAAACAAATGGAAAGGTGGATCGTGAACTGGGAGGGTAATAAAATTTTTCTTAATAAAACCACTAATTGCTACAATGAATCTTGTTTAAAAAAAAAAAAAAGAAAGAAAAAAAAAACAGGATCCCCACTCCATTTCTTCCTTGGTATAGGGAGGAGCAGCCCCCCCCCCTCCCCGATGCATCAGAGCGAGAATAAATTCCTACGAGCATTTTTCATTGAGATAAAGTTTCAGAGAACTTTATCCTGGGACGGGCGAGATTGATACGCGCACCCATAGCTTTAAAAAGTCGGGCATCGTTCTTAACAATTGATTGATGTAATAATAATTGATCGCTCGACAGGCCTCGTATTGTAACGAAAATTGTCGCCCTCCGCTACTACCTCCCTCACCCCCACCCCCACCCACCACCTCCTCCTCCTCCGCCGCCACCGCCGCCGCCGCCGCGGACATCGTTTAATGGGCGATTCCTTTGAAAGGGAGCGATTTCGACGGGAGAGAAGAGAAAAGACGACGCTATCACAATTTCAAGGCCATCCAATACGGAACCCACGTCAAAACAAACTTGGCTACCGCACTCCAAACGTATAGACTTAACGATAGATAGCAGACAGACACGAGAGCTTCCTACGCTGCGAAGGAATAAAAAAAAAGAGACTGAGAGAGACTGAGAGAGAGAGAGAGAGAGAGAACGTCAGAGCTTCGATCGGACGCCGTCGACAAATCACATTTATTGCTGGCAATAATACTATTATTAAATGAGAGCGCATTAACGAGCTTAACCTCGTACAATGTGACACGTTATTACATTGCATGTGGATTTCCGAGTGAAAGCCAGACTCTAATGCAAAAAGGCATTTGGCATACGATTCCGCCGCTTATCTGCGGATAGAGCTCAAGGCTAAGAGCGGCAGGCGATGGGTGGGTGTCGGGGAGCGAGGGTGGATGGGTGGAGGAGGGGGGGGATGTAATAAGGAAGGTAATAGCGGCCTCCTCTGCCTGACTTTTCCATCCCGTCGCTCTCTCGCGTGGAAATCGTAAGGAGGAAGGAGGGGAAAATATCGCGCGCATCCTTACGGTTACGTAAGGTGTAACGAGAGACTCGGGCGCAAGAGAGCTCAATCAATCCCTGCTTCGTCGGCAGCTCGCGCGCCACGTGTGGCGCCCGTCCCGTCCCGTCCCGTCCCCTCCCGTCCCCCTTTTCCTTTCGTCTCGCGATTCGTGCGCGTGTTTTCGGCGACCCGGGCAACTTCTTGGCCGAGGACGACGAGTCGCGCGAGATTGCGCCACTACTACCACTCCCGTGCCATCCGCCCAACCTACCCAACAAAACCTACGCGTCGGGCTCCGTCCCCCCCGTCTCCCCCGAACCACTACCACCCCGAGAGGTCCGCCCGACGTGACGCACGAGCCTCGATGCCGCGACGCAGTGACGGTACCGTCCGGGCCAACGTTTCTTTTGCTTGGGCCTCCCAGCGGCTTCCTCGTCCTCTCATCCTCCTCACCCCACCCCCACCCCTTTGCCACGATACTGCGGCTCTTTCCTACGCAAGCAAGACAACGACGAGCCCTCTCGGCGATCGATTTCTCTTCGCCCTGCGCTAAAAAAAAAAACTCGATTCCTCACCCCCCTCCCTCCTTTTCACCATTTATTTCACAATACCTTTATTAATTTACCGAGATGTCGAGTCGACCTGACCCCCCCCTCCCCGCCCCTCCCACGTCTCTTACATCGTCAAAGGCCCTTTACCGGCCCTTTTAAATCTCCATTAAGCTTTATGTGCCGAAGTAAAGTAATTGTTACGTACGAATTAGAGTACTGATGTCGACATCGGCGCGACCGGCCGATTACCATTGCCAATAAACATATTGTAAACACCGACGTCCGAAAATCATTCTCGATTCTTCTCTTCCTCCGTATTGTTCGTGATCCATTTCCGACGTATAAACTAATGAGCACTGGAGCTCGATGGGTTTTGGGTAAAAATTCGCGCTGTTAACGTTTTCTGCAATTGCGGCTTGTACGCCGATGGGCTATAGCTTCGATAATGGAATGTATTTAAGGCATTTGTGTGTAAACAGTGTTGTGTGGGGGAAAAGCTCCCGATGCACGAATACGCTAAACTTGAGTGCCGTGAAAGAAGAGAGAGAGAGAGAGAGAGAGAGAGAGATATCAATAAAGTAGCTTAACGATCTTGGGAGTAAATTTATACAGTCATAAATTTTAAAATACATAGTTAAGCTTTAAATTTACTCGCGATTGTTCGTAACGTCTTCGTTGATAAATGGAATATTTGCCATTGGACGCGGTAAATCGAGTGCAGATTCCAATAAGTTAAATAAGGTCCGAGACATGTGAAGAACTCAATTTTCTTTATCGTCAAAGGAAACGTCATCCCCGTTGGTTAATAAAAATCTGTTAGTAAGCCAGTCCGCAGTTACGCACGCACGCACGCACGCACGCACGCACGCACATCGTGAGACGAGGAATGAAAATATATATTTGGGCAAAAAAAGTCGGGCTTTTTCGGCCGTCCTCCCATTGTCGGTAGAAGAAAGTCGATAAGTACGAGGAGGGGCGAAATGCAATCTCGCGACGATGACTTTTACTTGCTTCTCTCTAAAGTCATTCGCTCTCGAAGTTCGCAGCACCGCGACGTCTAATTCCAACGTTTGTTTTCTTTCGGTCTTTAACGACGCGACCAGATTTCTAAAGGCTCGTAAAAATTGTATAAAAATTATAAATCACTCGCTACCTTTCACTGGCCATAATTTTTTCTTCTTAAACGTTTTGCTCTCCCCCCAACCCCCTTACTCCTTTGACTTGTGCGCGCGCGCGCGCGCGCGCCAGGCTTATAGGCAAGAGGCTTTAAGAGACCTGCGGGAGAGAGGCATCGTAGCTCGAGAAGTGTTACGCGGGACTGCAGTGCATTTGTAATTGTTGTAATGTTAGCGACGCCGTAATCGCGCAAAAATCAGCGTTTGTTTTTATGTACTCGAGAACCTCGCTGATTTGCCCCCTCCCGCCAGTTCCCCTAATTCATTTCAATTACAGATGAGAAACGAAGCTTTTTATCGAAATACCGCGGCTACCTACTCCTGCCTCTACCGCTAATAATAACAATAACAATAATAATAAATAATAAATAATAAATAATAACAAAATAATAACAAATAAAATAGATAGATAAATAATAACGATAAAGAGCAGGCGTGTACTGGTCTTATCGTCGATTAAAGGTGGATGGTGGTAGGTATATATATATATGGTAAGGGTGCGAGACTTGAAGATCGGCATTAAAAGAAAAAGTTATGGAGCCAATAAAGCTTGCACATAGAGTTGTAAAGATTTGGAATTTAATACGTCGGTCGTTCAAAGTTTTCACAGTACTGTCGATTATTAATAAAAAAGGGATAAAGCGTGAAAAGTAAAGATAAACCGTTTTTTGTTTGACCGAATGGCTGCGGTTCCCGGGACCTTATGGTACAATAAATAGCCAGGCGATTATTTATCGATTGTTTATCGATTGTTTAACGATTGTTTAACGATTGTTTAACGATTGTTTAACGGTTATCGAATTCCCAATGCGACGGATTGTGTATTAAAAGATTGAAGAACTTTTTACTGGAGAAGTCATTCGCTTGGGAACGGGATTGCCGCCTACTTTGGAAAATAAATAATTCGCGGCGAGGCTCGCGAGGCCTTTTTTTTTTTTTTTAAATTAAAAACCGAAGCAATTCTTTGGATTCGCTCGGCTAATGATCCTCGGCTCACGTGCTCACGGATCGAAAATCACGATGGACCTGACCGTGACGCTGACGCTGACGGGCTGGGCTGGGCTGGGCTGTGCTGGGATAGGGTGGGGTGGAACGGGGACGGAGACGGGGACGGGAACGGGAACGGGGACGGGGGGGCGGTCATCTCGATAACATTCAAATACGTAGAGTGACAGCGAGTCGTCGTAGGTCGTAGGTGGTGGTGCAGCATGCATTACGTAGCGCTCGAGAGACCAAAAAGGAGAATGACTCGCTGGTGATCGGATGTTGTGGCGGAGGGGGCAGGGGCTTAGGTAGACGGACGGCGAGAGGGGAAACCTCTAAAGTCAGTGGAACGGGGTGGCTGGGTGCGATGGTCGCGGGGGCGTAACGGGACGAACGTACCGAGCGGAAGTGAATTATTTTGGAGAAGCTGGAGAATCGTAATCGGCGAGAGGAGGTATAGGCGAGGATCGGTGACCGAGGAGACGACGACGCTCTCTCTCTCTCGTTCCCCCAGCCGAATAATAACAATCCGCCGAAGACGTGAAAAGGGAGAAGGAAAGCGACGGGCTGACAGCGGTGAGCGGGGTGGGTTGACCCAAGAGGGAAAGGGCGAGGGAGAGGGAGAAGGAGGAGAGGAAGAGGAAGAGGAAGAGGAAGCATCATAACCTCTCAACGAGGCTCTCGACCGTCCGAGGCCGTCGGCTTGGATCTTCCTCGCGGAGTCGCATCAGGGCGCTAACAATCACCGGCCAATTACATCACAACTGGGCGGCCTATAGGCGCAACGCGGAAGCGTGAGAATCAGCCTCTCTCACGCACACGCGCACGCACGAACACGACACACGCGCGCGGCGCAGGAGGGCGGGCTGGCGAGCTGCAGGGGGGAGGGGGAGGTGAAGGAGGTGGAGGTGGTGGAGGAGGTGGAGGAGGAAGAGAAGAGCGAGCGAGCGCGCGCGCTCGCGCATTTACCGTGCACGGGGGGGGGGGGAGGGGGACGCATACACGCACAAGGCGCGTACGCGCCATCTCCGTCTGTCTCTCTCCGTCTCGCAACTCCGCTGCCGATAGGTGTTAAAGGTTAGGAGGAGCGGCTCGGGCTCGAACAAAGCGAGCTGATAACCTCGAGGGGCTCCTCGGGCCTCCGGAAGAAGGAAGGAGCGGACGGGAGTAGTCCGAAGGTGGCTCGAGTCACTACTCACCTGTATATACACGTAATACACACAAATCCAGAGCAGAGAGCAGAGAGCAGAGAGAGAGAGAGAGAGAGTTCCTTTATAAGTTTTCCGAGAAGCGGTCCCCTCCTGGTCCTCTTCCCTCCTGGTCCACCGAATAAAAACCCAATACGAACACACGCTCCGATAAACACATGCAGGCAGCCGCGATCCTCCCGCTTCTTCTCCTCCTCGTAAAATCCTCCGACCCGTCGCTTGTTTACCTCGGCAACGGTCGGACACGCAGGCCGAGACGCGGGTCCCGCGATGCTCTTACATGGCCCAGGTGACCCGGAGGATGCTGGCTCGCCTCGAGATACACAGGGACCACTTGACAATCGGGAGGCCGCAGCGACCGCGGCTCTTCGCCCGCTTCCCCTCCCCCCCTCTGTCTGCCTGTCAAGTGGTGGGGACAGTTGGCCAGGGGCGGTGGGGCGGGCGGAGAGTCAGAGAACGGCTGGCTCTGGACGGTCGCGGATGGTGATCCGACTCTCACATGTACAAAACAACAAACACACTTGACTTGACTGGCACAGGATGAACGCGCTGGCCGAATGCAGGAAGAGGGAACGCGATACGCGATAGAGAGCTACACTTGTTAGTTAGCGGCTGGTGGGCGCACCGCTGCTCGAGCCTCCTCCTCCTCCTCCTGCGCCACCTCCGCCGCCTCCGCCTCCACTCACGGCTACTTGGCTCTGCATCCGGCAGCGGGGCTCCGCTGATCTCGACTCCGCGATTCCCGACGACTTACTACTACTGTTCACGGTAGCGAGCGCGAGGTGGCCGAGACCCAGCGGACCTCGACGCTCCCAGCGCCAGTCGCGAACGTGCGCCTTGCGCGCGCGACACCGCTTTTCAGGAGTCTCGCGGCGCCCCCTCCGCGTCACGCCCGAACGCTACCTTACCTACCGCCTCCCCGTCCCGTCGCGCGTCTCTTCGCCCTCGTCGCCGAGCCTCCGCGCACGACGTCATCCCGACTGGCGCGCCACTGGCTACTTTTCAAATCTCGCCTCTCTCTCTCACTGTCTCTCTCTGTCACTGTCTCTTTGCGCCTGATGCCCGATGCCTGATGCCCGATGCCTGATGCCTGTCGAGGTCCCGACGATTTCGACGAGCTTCCTCCCACTACCCACACCCACGGATACCATAACTGTATAACGACAAAAAGTATTCCAGCTTCGAAATTCAATTAATCTCGTGGCCAATCTCCGCTCCATCTCACACACATATATATATATATATGCATGTTTATAAGTATTTCAGCCAAAGAAGATCTATAATGTTCTATTCCTACGTAACTTGTACGTATTTGTTTTCACTTCGATACACGCTTCGAATGACTACTTATTCGAAGGTGATAATTATATATAAATTATATAGATCGTTACTTCGCTCGACAACGATGAGCGATACTGTTCAATCAACAAATTTTAGCAGCGGACTGCAGCCGTTTTAATTTTTATTATATTACAAATATATTGTATTGACAGTGACGGAATAATGACATTTCTTTATTACTTGGTGCGATTGATTGTCCGCTCTGCGTTAATTAATAATAAAATAATAAAATAAGACGAGACGACGGCCTCCAAGTACGTGACAGTCGATCGTAAATTCTCTGGGAATTGCGGGTAAGATTAAAAGTTTAAGGATTTTTTAGCTCGCGGAAGAAATTAAAAATACGTAAAGGACGAATGGTTCGCGTGATGGCGGGCCAAACAAGAAATTAGATAATTACGGAAACGGAATGCTAAATGACCAATGACGTTGCGAGCTCGTGCAGAAGTTGTCGCACGTGCCAGCCAACGCTGCTATCCTGACATTTGATCAATGCATTTTTCTGCTTTAGTATATTGGATTTGAATTGATCGCTGCATAGACAGCGCGCATAGGTTATGTCCTTGTGCGGAAAACAAAAAGCCGCAAATGAAGAACGACAATGTTACTTAGGACTTTTTCATTCCAATGGATTTTCATATTAGTGCTAATTGTCATTGTGTTTTATGAAAATACTCGCTTAAATTATTTAGAAAATAGCAGTAAAAAAATAAGTTAGTATTCGTCGCCAGTGCTTTATTACCTTTTTTCAGTCTATCGTTTGCAAAATTATACGTTTGATATTACCATCACTTTTTCAGGAGATAGCCTTTTAAAGCTCAAAGCTGAAACGAAAAGTTATCCCCTAAACGAGGACCAAACGCAATCCAATAATGATAATTACATTGTGATATACAACAGAGTTCCAAAAACCGGCTCCACTAGTTTTGTAGGTGTTGTTTATGATCTGTGTAAAAGAAATAAATATCATACGCTCCACATAAATATAACAAATAATATGCATACACTTACACTACCCAATCAAGTAGGTTTCTCACATTAATATCTATATGCATATTGCCTAAAGAATAATTTAATACATCGCTTTGTCAATTCTTTTAGATTCAGTTTATTCGAAATATAAGCCATTGGGATTCCATTAAACCGGCATTTTACCACGGTCATATGGCTTTCTTGAATTTCAATAAGTTAGTATTATCATAAAAAAGAAATTAAAATAAAAAAAAACCAGTAAAAATCAAATCTTGATATAAAACAGCTTACAAATTTTCAGATTCGGTCTTGATATTAGCCCTTTGTACATAAATTTGCTAAGAAAGCCATTGGATAGGTTCGTTTCGTACTATTATTTCTTAAGATATGGAGATAATTTTAGACCACATTTAATTAGAAGAAAACATGGTGATACAAAAACTTTTGATGAATGTATCAACGAAGGGCAAGCAGATTGTGATCCTAATAATATGTGGCTTCAAATTCCTTTTCTTTGTGGCCACGATCCAGCTTGTTGGTAAGAACGGTGTTACACTAGTTGTAATAAAAGTAAATTTTTTTTTTTTTTTTTACCAATAAATGTACAAAACTTTATAATTTTTTAAAAAATTTATTTATAAAATATTTCATTTCCTTTATATGTACAGATATTTTATTCTAATCTTGAGAAAATACTTTTGCATGGTCATAAATTTTTTAATATTCTTTATTCGCTTACGTTACGCTATATTATTATTTATAAAAATTTGGATAAAGATTTGGATTTTAAATCATCCGATTCCGATCACTTATTACTATATATATATATATATGTATATAAATAAAAATCTTAAATTTATAATTATAGTGAATTATTTTTCAGGGTAGTAGGCAATGAATGGGCCTTAGAGGAAGCGAAACGCAATTTACAACAGCATTATCTTTTAGTAGGCGTTACTGAAGAACTGTCAGATTTTATATTAACATTACAGAATATTTTACCTCGTTTTTTTAAAGGTGCTCATAGTCTTTTCAATCATAGTGAGTAATTATAAATATAATTGATTACGCAATAATTAATATTTATTTGACATATAGTAATAATAATTATATCTTGGCTAGATAATAAATCTCATTTGCGGCAAACTACACAAAAAATCAATCCTCTGCCAGAAACAATAAAAAAAATTCAAAAAACAGTTGTATGGAAAATGGAAAATAATCTTTATAATTATGCTTTATCGCAATTTCATGCCGTTAAAAAACGTCTTATTAATGCTTCAATGCAAGATGCTAACCAACGTTTCTTTTATGAAAAAATTAGACCCAAACAAAATAGCTTGTAATCTTAATCAGATTATTTATATATTTAATTATTTTATAAAGGCTTACAAAATACTTTACATTCTAATTTAGAAAAATATGATAGGTAAATTTAATTTTTTTACGAATCCTTTTTTATTTCTGACTTACGTCTATATCAAAACATGTATAAAGTGAATATGAAGCATTGTATATTAAAAGTTTTTACTTAATTTTATGTACAGAATAATATTAAACTTGAAATGACTCGTACAAATCAGAATTATATGATATATAATTAACAGGATTAGTCTGATTTGTAAATTGTCTATAAATTAATTATATAAATACTTTAAAAGTATTGTAATTTTAAGTTTAAACATTTTACTCTTAATTATCACAAGGTTTTATTGCAAACATGTAAACAGGATATATTCCTTTTGGCATATTATATTGCTTTTCTTGTTTTATGCACTCAAATCCTGATTTCTCAAATATGTTTAATAATTCAGAATAAGGTCGAGTGATTGAAGAGTCTACGTTATCAACTTCAACCACATTAGAACTTGTAACATTTTCTTTAACAATCACTAGGCCAGTACTTTTTAAGGCTTGTCTATACAATAACATATTATTTATTACTTTATTGATTAAATTTTGTTTGGAATAATAATGAATATATATATATACTATTTTTAAACTTACCGGCAGTTTTTAAAGAAATTAATGAGATCCTTATTGTTTATGTGACTTAATACCCATTGACACCATATGATATTATATTTTCCTGGTTCTGGACAAAAGTCCTGTAAACCTATTGAACGAAAATTCAAAATATCGATTTAAATAAATATTTATATTTTAATAACTTATAAATATTTTCACGTGAAAAATTGTTTACTATTTATATTTTATACTGAAATATTTTGATATAATTTTAAAAATAATAAATAATAAAAATGTTAATACAATTTTAAAAACTTTCCACCATTCAATTGTAATGATTGAATTAATTATTGTTATAAATTTTGTTACTTTCTGCAGCCACTTTCTGTCTAAGAATTTATTATAATCTCGTTTAAGATGTATATCTGATTTTACATGTATAGGGTTTCATAAATTATTTATATATTTATACTATATTTTAATTTACAATAAATAATAGTTTAGAATAAAATTATTTTATTTTATTAGCTCTAATAAAATATTAAAATATTTTAAGTATTATTATGAGTTTAATTATTTACCTGCAGAATAAAATTGTCCTACTCTACTTAAAGAGTTTTTTAAATAAGATTTTGCTTGTTCTAAAAATTTTGGATTCTGTTCTACTAAATCAACGGTTTCAAAATACTTTGTAAGTAAGTTTCCAGTTATTCTGCCAATTCCAGCTCCACAATCTAAAGCATATTTTCTTTCTGGCAGTAAACCAGGGAGCTAAAATTAATTGTATTTGTAAATAACTTGAAAGACATAATAAATCATATTTATTTACAAACTATATATAAATGCTTATATATTGGTAAAATTCATGCTTATCAATAATTCTTTCATAATGAAAATTATTATTTAGCTAATCGTATTAAAATTTGAAATTGTTTTTATCTTGTATATAATTTTTACACAATCGTGTATAGTATTAATTTGTTTTATAAAAAGTTATTGTGCGCATAAGAATTGCAAATAATTTAAGAGAATATAAAAAACAAAAATAAAAAAAAAAAGTGGTACAAAATATTAAAAAACAAATAAAAGATGAGTCTTCCAATTATTCATCAGTGTCAACTGTTAATTTTTTTGGTACTCAAATGATGAGTACATTTTTATTATTTGATACTGTACTGTATTCATTTCATTATACTATAACAGTAAATCGGGTTGTTTTGTATGTGCCCATCAACTAAACACATGAAATGTGTTTAAATTTTGGAATATAAATATACCTCAAACAGTGACTTTAAAAACTGTGTAGAACCAAGAATATCTGTTCGTGAAAGGAACCCATATCCTCCAAGCATTCCATCTATAGTTGCTGGTATTTTATCCCAATATTTTGCCGCATCTTCGTAAAATTCTTTTTTTTGTGAAATGAATTGAGATTGGCAGATTTGTTCTTCCATTGCAGTACAATAAGTCTCATGAAATATCAATAATTTTTATAATGTTAAATACGTTTGATATGTTAATTATCTGTATAAAACTGTAAAAACTACGAATGCCTTATTTGAATTTACATTCGTAGGGAAAGAGACATTTTTTAATAATAATAATAATAATAAACGATTTGTTGAAATTAATTCAAAACGAAACTGCCGTATGATTTAACATAACCTCTTCGTTAAAAGAGTTTTATTGTCAGGCACGAGTAGTATTGAGTTTTTTTTCGCAATCTCTGGTACAAATCTGCGTGGTTCGATTCGAATATCCCCTATCTTATAACATCGATTTGAAGTTCTATATATACGTGTTTATGAGTGCGTATTATATTTATCTCTGCGTTACTGATCACTAAGAATAACACCTGATTATGTGTTGAAGTATACTTTTTTTAAATATTGTATTTACATAAGGTTAAACAATGGCAGGGCTGAGCTTACCAGAAATTCCGATTCCCTTGAAAAACTTACAACCCTTTCTGAAAATTGCGACTGAACATGATCAACGCGACCCTGTCATCAGTTATTGGTGTATGTATTTAAATTGTCAAGAATAATAATTATTTCTGGTATTCATAAAATTGTTATTTGCGTAATTCTAGGTCGTTTGTATGCATTGCAAATTGGTCTTAAATTGTCGACCAAGACGATCGAAGAAACAAATTTTCTTTTGAAATTAATGGATTGGTTGGAGGCCACCAAGAAAGCACATCACGATAACGAAGCCATTACGAATGATATCGCAGCACAGGCACACATTGAGAATTGGGCATTAAAGTTATTCCTTTATGCAGACAAAAATGATCGAGCATCTAATTTTGGAAAAACTGTCATCCAAAGCTTTTATACTGCGGGCATTTTGTACGATACCCTAACAACTTTTGGTGAGTTGAGCGATGAGGTCATGCAAAATAGAAAATACGCAAAATGGAAAGCTGCTTACATTCATAACTGTTTGAAGAATGGCGAAACTCCAGTGCCAGGTCCCCTTAAAGATGAAAATGAGGAATCAAATACTGACAATGACAATAACTTAGGTAAATTTAAAATAATAATTTTATTCGTTTACAAGGATAAATTTCAGAAATACAGAATAGTTCATTTTAAAATTATATAAATAATGTCTGTCAAGGATCTCTTTGTTAAATATTATGATTTGAAAATTTTTGTAATATTTTAAATTACTGCTGGACAATCATTTTAAATGTTGTTGTGTCATGAATTTTCAAAGAGGAATTTAGTCTGACAATCAAAAATGAAACTTCTCTATTTTTCAATGAATCAAAATTTGCAGAATAAGAAGTATAAGAAAGAATTTACTTGAACTAAAAGAATAATAAAATTTTAAGGATTTCAAGCAAACAGTTGTAGTTCTTATTATCCTTAAAAATTAGTTACAGTCAAATGATATTTATTATACTATTAAGATATTCATTTTTTACTACTTACCCTTTAAATAACCATAAATTATTATATTATATTATATTATACGATAAATTGAAATTTATTTTTCCTTTAAACAGCTGAAAATGAGGATAGTGGGGATGTTGAAAAAATTGAGGATTATGGGGATATTGAAAAAAATGAAGAGCCTGGTAATATTAAATAAATTATTTTGAATTTCAGGCTTAATAACACTTATTTGTAGCTTATTCACGTTTGCAAATCATCCATTATGCTTTAACTGTAGAAGCTGCAATATCAGAAATTATAAATAATTAATCTTTTTATTTGAAATATTTTTGTAACTGCTTTATTGTAAGATTTTATTTTAGATTCTAATAAACAGCCTTCGCCACCTGTAGTACCTATAAGTCCAATGCAGCCAATGATACCGTCAAATCCAACACCACCTACAAATATGGGTTCATTTGATTTCCCATCAGTACCAGGTATTATAATTATTATAGAATTAAAAATTTTTGCTAAAATTATAGTGAAATTTAGTTGTACATTAGTATAGCATATAATTTTTTCTCTGATTCATATATCGATGTATTTAAATATCTTCATCAATAGTATATAATAAGTCTATTTCTGTTTTAAAAGATAAAAATGAGGAAAACGAAGATAATAAGGATAATGAGAAGATCGATCAACTTGGTAATATAAATTAAATAAACACAAAGTTTTATTAATTTTATATTAACACTACCATTAGCTTAGATTTCGTAAGGGTATGTAATACCGATGACAGCGCATGACTTGTTACATAAAAATAACTGCAGATCTATAAATAATTTCAAAAATTAATATTTTAAAACAATAATATTTATTATACTTACTGTTTCGAATTGTTTTCACATATAAGCCTCGTGTTTTAGCATATAAATAAAACGGAACTCGGTATTATGTATTCCCCCTTAAATTATATTAGAACGATAATTAAGATAAATGAATTATTGAAAATCTTATATTGAATATTTTAAGCAGACGATAATGATGATAACGAAGATGATGGCAAAGATGTAAAAACTGGTAATTTTATAAAAAAACTTTACAGCCCCATATTTTTCCATTAAAGTTATGCATCAAGCTTCATAAATATTAGACATCGCAAGGCTTTCATCTTTTATTTGTACATTATCAACGCAATTAACAAAACTTACATGCCACATTTTTCATTTGCATTTGAAGATCATTTGCAAATAGTAATTATCTATAAAAATAATGTATATTTTAATAGTAGAGCCGCATCCGTATAACCCTGCACCGACACCAACAAATTCAACAGCTAACAATAGGGTTTCTTATAATGATAATACGTCAGTGAAATCCGAAGGTACGTTATTATTTTTAATTAATATTGAATTGCATAAAATTACTGTTAAAATGTATGGATTTCCTTAGGGAGCGTGTCGTTGACTATTGAGCAGTCGGGGAAAGCCCAAAAGTACATTAAATGGGCCGGTAGTGCGTTGAATTACGATGACGCACCTACTGCAATTTTAAATTTAAGAAAAGCCTTACACCTCTTAACGACTGGAGAAGATCTTGCTTGAAAATATTTATCGCCATGGGAAATACATTTATTTGAGCAAATTTAACGAGAATCATTGCCCGATTTTTGTCTGTATATTGTCTCTTGTTTTCCTTTGTAGTCTTAAGCCTAAAGTATATTTTTAAGATGCATAAGCGGAATATCTATTTAAATAAAAAATCAAATGCTTTATAGGACTTTGTATATAATAACGAAGATGTAATTATAATCAATAAGCTTAAATAAAGAGAAAGTGAATACAATCATTTTAGTCCCAATAATGGTTATTGCGTTAAGCTAACCCGTTAAGTTAGTCAAACAAAAAGTTAATAATAATTGTATTTATTATTAAATTTTTTTTTTATTGAATGAACACATTTACAATCTGAAACATTCTGTGCGAATAAACAATACTTTAAATATTAATGTTCAGCACATAACAAATAATACAAATTTACTTTTCTCCAAAATATTATTTATTCATATCGTAACGTAATCATATTTATACTAGGTAGTATACTAAGTTAAGGCTTCTATATTATATGTACACCATAGATCAAGCCTTTATTTAATAATGTCCAAATAAATTTCGCCCATCATTTTCCTTGCAATTTTTATAAAAAAAAAAAAAAAGAACAAGTATTAATTAAATCGACTTTTACTAGCGATTAGTTAATTTATTGTAACTCGACTAATGCAAAAAAAAAAAAAGTCGAAGGAATATAGATTATGTGAAATATTTCTACAAAAAAAAAAGAAAAAAAGAAATTAAATATTTCGATCTACGTGACACACCGTGCATTACCTTTACACATTATATTTTTCTTTATTCATATAGACGTGCATTGTGTACGTAAGCTTTTGCTTTTACTTTATAGAAATAATCCCAATAGCATATAATTGACGATAAGGTGGAACAAATATCTAATTACTCTTACTTTTTACCGATACTTAATAAATAAATAAATAAATAAATACAAAAAAAAAACAACGGAAATCGCTCTCTAATAAACATTGGTGAAACTTCGATTATCATTATTGTTATTTTATTACAATACGGTTGGTGCTAAAACAGTATGCGTAATAGTATTCAAATTTTTATATGGAATATTAAGTACACATGCTAAACTTACATACGTCGTTAAAAGGAAATTTTAATATAATATTATTGGTTTGCTTGTTTTTTGTCCTTTTGTTTTTCTTTTAAACTCGCAACACGTAAAAGCCGTGGACTTGGACCGTCGTGATTTTCTATTTAATTCGTGATCGTATATCGTGATCGTATATCGTGATCGTATATCGACAACAACTTGAATATCGTTTATAAAAAGCCTATAATTAATTCAGTTCATTGGTCGCTTATTGAAAAATCGTATTGCGTATCTTACGAATCTATATTTAATGATAAGGTTTTCCCTCCCTACGTAAGGCTTAACTAACTAAGTTATTTACGTTTTTTTTTTCTTTCTTTTCCTTCTCGTTTCGTGTCATTTACATTATTCCAGCGCTTCCTTTTAAACGCGCTGCCTTATTACAAAAGTATCACCTCGAGCGCACTGATTATTATTTTCCTTGGCTAATGTAACGCGGCAAGAGCAGCTTCAGTCTTGCTTTTTCGCTTTATCGTCGACTCCGTTAGCCGTTGCGACTAAATCATTTTTACGTCTCAGCTGCCAATCAATAACCAAGCGTCCGGTCAACATGAAGAAAAATACCTAAAACAATACCGAGTGCTTAGAGAAAAACAAAACACGCGCGCGCACATGTATATATATATTTAGATAGAGATATAGTTATGTTAAATATAATGAGGGAGAAGCATCGCGAGAAGAGACGAGTATTGCAAGGAATAAATACCATATCGATATATAAAAAAGCGATATAATATTTTTATCGATCGTCTTTGACGGGGTTCATTCAAAGATCATCGATCCAATGGGCTTTCGGCTAATACTCACCAGTGCAGGTGCAATCTTTTCAAATTTATTGTTAACCATGTAGTGGGAATAAACGGCCATGAGCATAAGGAAAACGAGAACCCCGTTACAGGCATTTTTTATTTTATCTGAAAATGTAATGCCACAGTTTATTAAAAAAACAAACAACAACAACAACGTCGACAACGACAACAACGAAATATAATCTCTATAATCCAAAAGTACGTATAAAGAAGAAGAAAAAAAAGAAAGAAAAAAAATCTATCTGCGCGTAATGCCGTGATCTATTATTGATCAAGCGAAAAATGCTTATTCGTGCCAATATATAAAGAGTTAGTTGGATTTAATAATAAGCCAAGAGAAGAGAATAGAAAAAGAAGCGAGCATCCCGTTAATAATAACACGTATTATTATTAATTGGCGTTATTTGTATAAAAAAGAAAGAAAGAAAGAAAAAAATCCTCTAGAATGTTCGTAGTGATAGAGGAGCGTCGCGTATTGTACCCGAATTCTCGGATTGAAGTCGCGGATTGAAGTCGCGGGGTTGGGGGAGGGAGAGGGGAAGGAGCATTTAATTATAAATCCTGAGAATCGTCGATCGGATCTCAGATTTGGATCTCGGGCACAGTGAGCGGCCATAGTTTCCCGTAAGGACGTAAATCCACGATTGCTCGGCGGATCGACCCGGAGGGCCGCAAATACAGTCGTCGTCGTCGTCGTCGTCGTCGGGCTCGGCCCGGCCCGGCCCGGCTTGGTCGGTCGGTCGGTCGGTCGGTCGGTCGGGGCTAAAGGTTTAACAACGAGGCCGAGAGAGCCGTTCGGGCTTTGAACAAACGGACGCGAAGCGCGCCTATTTAAAGACGCGGCGAGTTAACGGTCGGCCGACCGAGAACCCGGGCCCGGGCCGAGCCCTCGGCCAAGCAAGCGCCGCGGCTAGCTATTTTCCACCGTTACCAACCACTTGGCTACTAATGAAGGGGTGTACCTACAGTTGGGTATCAGGGCCATGGCCAGCCCGCAGACGATCTCCAAGGCGCCGACGACCCGCCTGTACCACTTGCTCGGCACCTTGAAGTCCAGGGTGCCGGCTAGGGGGAAGACCTTGGCGTACTTGACGTAGTCCTTCCTCTGCGAAGGGTAAACAGGACGTCGAGGACGACGTTTCATTACATTCGGCTCTATTGCCAGGGGCTCGAGGAGAGGGGTGGGTGTCGTCGGCCCAGGGCGACGCGGGGATCTGGGCGAGGGCCAACTTATCGGGCATAGGACAGAAGCTTGGTCACGAGCGCAGCAGCAATGACGTACGGAAATAGACTCTCGTGCGCATCGAGCGGCGATCTTATGCTCGCGCTATCCTTAGGCCATGAATTATTACAAGGTACCCGCTCGCCAATTCTCCCGAATACGCCGAATTAACGAATCCTTGCATTTTCAATCTCTATCTCCCCCCTCTCCCGCGTGCGCGCATTACGAGGGATTGTAGCCCGGTGGCCGCAGTAATTGGCTCATGTCGCTTCTGAAATCGACAAAATATATCAATTATCCCGATACCGTTGCAAAGTCAGCCTTTCGAAAGCAGCTTCTCTCTCTCTCTCTCTCTCTGTGGATAATTACGTCGAAACGTGACTCGTGGGCTACGAAGGCTTGGCTTTTAAAAATAAGTCGAATCGTAACTGCATCGGATGCTTTTATTTGTAGAACCAAATCGCGAGACAGGGATGATCCAACAATGATTCGCATTGATTGAATAATAAAATAATATGAATACGTATTAATAATGCGGAGCGCCGCGCATTAAAAGGACGTGTCGAGTCCCCGTAGCTCGGATAATTTAATTAGCGTGGCCGTTATAAATCACGTAAAGTGCACCGCTGCACAATGTACTACTACTTGGACCCGAAGGATCCAGGGCCGTTTTGACAATACCAACGACTTTTACTCGAAAGGCTTATTGTCAGTTACAGCGGTTGTTAACGAAAGAAAAAGAAAACAAATCGATCCGCACCGTTGGAAAGTAAATAATTTTAAAGGTCCTCTCCCCGCCCCCCGCCCCGTTGTCTTTAGCCCGTCGATTAATGACTTTGTAATGGGAGGGGAAGGAACGATCGAGTTGGACACGCGGCTCTTCGCGAATAAAGCCACTCGCGGACGTAACGTCGAGGCAATAAATCCGTCCAGGCTGCCGGCACCGTTCGAGCCACGGCGTTGCTCTTCTGCCAAACGGGAAGTAAACGCGACGACGTTCCGTCGGACGGGGTTGGCGGGAGGGTAATTATTGGGTTTTACGGATAACGAATAGCGTGGGTGAGTAATGTCAAGCGGCCAAAGGCAAGACAACGGCAAACTCTCGCTGCCGTTTGTCCGTAGATGAACGTGAAAAATAAATAGGAAAAAATAGGGAGGGGTGGAGGGGGTAGGGGGTAGGGGGCGGCGGCGGCGGCGGCGGATCGATGCGCGCGGATTTCCGCGTCAAAAGGCGCAATCGACTGTAAGGTCGATTAGCAGACGAGACTTCTATTTTCTCTATTTTTTCCCTTACTACCCCCGGCCGCCCCTGTTTTACCTCGTTGAAAGCTGACGCGAAAGAAAACAAGCAGCGCGTCGACCAAGTCATCACTCGTATTTTAAAACCCTCGCTACTTCCCACGCTATCGGCTCGACAAGCCAAAGACAAACGCGAACGTTCTTACGCAACTGTATCCCGCCTACACGCTCTCTCTCTCTCTCTCTCTCGCCCCTTCCATTCATTTCTTTATTTATTTATTTATTCGTTCGTTCGTTCGTTTGTTTGTTTGTTGTTTGTTTGTTTATTTTACTTATTTTCACCTCCCCGATCCTATCCGACCCCCTATCCCCCCCCAACCAGCACTCTCTCTCTCTCTCTCTCTCTCTCTCTCTCTCGATCGAACGAGTTTTAAGCTTCGTCGTTATGACTAATAGGACGGATCGGGCAATAAAAATACTTGCAATAACGAGGATAAAAATATTGATGTACGCGAAAGCCAAAGAAGCTCCTCGTCCGCCACACCGGCATTGGCTTATTGTAAAAATACGACTCGGCTCTTCTCTCTAACTCTCCGCGTCCGCTTAGAATATCCTAAGTGAAAAACAACATACAAAGTGGAAGTAATTCGGAATCGCTCGAAAGAAAATAAATCATAAACAAGTTTAAGATAAATATACGATATCGCCGTACAGATCATGCTGACACACATTCAACACAGCCTCGCAAGCACTTTAAGCTTGTAATTTATATTTAATATATATACATATATATATACATATATATATGAGAGGATGATCGTATTTGTTTAGTGCCGAATCCAATCGCCTTTATAACGATTCGCGCTAATTTACAAACTTCAATGGCTTCTAGTTTATGCCCTGATATTATGAAAGCGGCAGTGTAAATGTAATTGAGTGGTAATAATGTTGGGCGACGACGAGAGGGATTTGAGAAAGATGGGTTGCCCATTGAAACGACAATGTCTTTTACATCGACGTAAAGTTAATTTTACCCGACGACAATTTACGTACAATTAATTTAATTTTAACTCAGGCCGTCATTACCTTAATATGTATTCATTGTGCGATTGTACGTAATCTTACACGGTAGATGTAGTTAAATTAACATTTACTTTATTCGTCAAATGGCAAGGCAATCGGAGGAAAGGGGAGGAGGGAAAAATAGCTATAGACCATATTGAACCGTAGATTTGAAAATTGTACCCGCCGAGGCAGGTAATAACCAATAGCGATAACAATGATAATAACAATATAATAAGTCTACGGCACGTAGTTTGTATTAATAACTTGTAATGAGATTAAGCGGATTCGGGTGCGTTACGTAATTGTGCGCGGCTTGTAAGGAGGGTCGCATCAACAATGCAACGACTAGGAATTATCGATCCCAGGGAAAGTGAATTTGAAAAGTATCCCGACTCGTTGGTGTCCTGCTCTCGATGGGTCTCATCGCCGTCGTCGCGCCAGACAATCGTCTATTTTTATACGACTAAATTAATTTGACGCATTATAGTCCGAGCGTCCGTCCTAGCCGACTTTGTCCTACGTGAGCTACGGCGATGCTCTCTCACTCTCTCTCACTCTAACTCTCTCATCTCTCACAATCTCGCTAAGGAAGCACAAAACACGTGATTACGAGCTTGACGGGAATTCATTCCGTTCAAACGGAGCGTCGATACTCCTGGAGGAAATAATGTCTTCTAATCTTCTCGTTCGCGACCCTCCGCTAATCCCAATCTCAATCTCCCAAATGAACCTTATATCATTGGACGACGCGAGCCGACATGGTGATTAAAAGGGAACGTTGCGAAACCGCAGAAATCGCTAATAATTCATCTCCCCCAAATAATCCCATCCTGTATTTTATTTCTCGTCTCCTTTAAATTAAGAGTAAAGGTAAGAAGCGTTAGAAGATAATTATGTGGCAAGAAGCATTTTTAAGGCAAATAATACGTGCCGCCGCCTGGGCTTTTGGGGTAAGCCGAGCTCGGGGAACGTTTAAGGGCGTGGAACGCGGTCAGGGGTGGATCGGGACTCTTGGGGGACTTTCTAAGGGTGCGCGGCGAGCGAGGGTAGGTTGCGGGCTGTAGGTAGGGCGGCTCGGTGGATTGAAGGGACGCGCCGGGGGCTTGTTGTTGGTAGGGGCGAGGGGAGAGGCGAGGGGATGGGGCGAGGGGGGCAGCAGCTACGGTGGATCGAAGGAAGCTCTCGATTCGGAACTCACTAGGTCCTTGTGCAGGTCCTTGCTTAAGTGGGAGGTGAGCTTCATAGTGCCGACGAAGACGAAGAAGATGCCCAGGAGGATGGAGAGCGACTTGAGGACGAGGGAGCCCATCTTCAAGGCCTTACTACACGTCCTTCTTCCTTAGGAGGCGGGAGCTCGATTGCGCGCAGAGTTGAGACGGGAGGACGGAGGATGACGCGAGTCGAGGAAGCGACACTACGACGAGCCGCGTAGTAGCGTCAGCTCTGGCTCCCTGGCGAGCGTCAGCGGGGAGTAAGGCAACGAGTGGAAGTCCGAGCACAAGCACTGGTCGCACTAGCCGAGCATCGTCCTCGCGCGATTACTAAAACGGCACCGCTCGGGGAGAGGGCCGCGACGACGGCGCCGACCAGGTCTGCGAGGACCGGCAGGAGGACCAGCGCGACGGAGCTGACGACCTCGCGCCAACGCTCCTAAGCTCGGGGCGCATCCTTGGCCTGCCTAAGCGGCGACAGTCACACACCTTCCGCGACACGCAACCTCGACGGGCTGCTCTGCTGGAGCTCTGCTGGTACGACTCTCCGGTACAACGCCTTCACGCGAATGCGCCGAGCTTCTCCGCCAAGCCCGGACGGGGATTGGAGACGAGAGATCGCGGGCCCGGCTTAAGGCGACCCCCCTCGATCGCCTCTTTTTAGATGGCTCGGTGCCCCTCCCCGACTCCCCCGGCCACGATCCTCGGCATCGAGTAGTAGTAGTAGTAGTAGTAGTAGTAGTAGTAGTAGTAGAGACCCCCGCGTAAGTAACGTCGAGCGAGCGCCGCTAGTTCTTCTATTTCGCTAGACTACCGACTAAAAGTGGCGGCACCCCTCGGCTCTTGAACCATCCTCGTCCTCTCGTCGTCGTCGTCGTCGCTGCCGCTGCCGCCGCCGTCGCCGACACCCCTCCGCCGCCCCTACGCTCGTTTGGCGGAAAATCATTACTACGAGCTTCCCTGCAACTGACAGCTGTTCCCTGTGTGTTTACATTGCCGTGGCTGTGCGCGCGCGCGCGCTCTCTCTCGCTCGCTCTAACTCGCTCTAACTCGCCCCTGGAGCCCCGCGTCCTCTGGCGGACACGAACGACGCCCCCACCATACATCCATCCACCCACCCCCCATCGCTCGCCCCAAATTCCATGCGAGCATTAGCGCTGGTACGTGAGCTGAATTGTCGAGGAGCCGAGGACGGGGACACTCCTCGAGCGTTGACACGTCGACCGAGCGCTCGCAGCTGCTCACCTGGACGAGGAGAGGCTTCCTCGAGGCTTCCTCGAGGCTCTGCGACTAAGTCGAGCGTCCGCTCTCTCTCTCTCTCTCTCTACACTTTGTACGTTGATTGTACAGTAAATCGATCTGTCATGCATTTACATTGTAAACACAGTCGAATCGTCTTCTTTTGTACATGTCACCGCTTCACCAGGTCAACTATATTAACCAACTAACGTCCGATCCTACACATTCGACATTTATTTATTTAATCGTAAATGCTGAGCACTAGCAGCGTCTGCAAATTAAGGTAAGTCTTTATTTACTCTGCTCCCTAGTAGCCAAGTATAAGAAATCATATTTCCATATTTTTTTTACAGGCATGGTATATACAATTGATTTTTAAGTTTGGCAGAATAACGTCAAGAGCTTAAGCCAGAAGAATGGCTAATTTCAGAGGAGGACAAAAGTCCTCCGAACCTTATCAAGAATTAGATGAAGTTCGCGGCGCAGAACTTAATCGTGTGATCAACACGGCCGTTAGAAGTAATGCAACTGGTGAGGTTGGCATCGATAGGTCTTTGGAATTAACTTCTGTCACCGTTGTTCCAGATGGTACGATCTTTATTTGATTTTTTTTTTCCTACCCAAGAAATTTTATTACTTAAACAAAGTCTTTAAATTAACTGAATTTAATATTTACGTGGTACATGGAATAATAATAATTTACTTGCTATTTTAACAGGACATCCATGTCCATTATGTTACGACTATTTTTAAAATAACTATAGTGAAAGACTAACTACAATATTCTTATATAAGTAATTCAAATTTTGTACATACACACACATATATCTATAAAAATGTTTCCTTTTTTTAATTTTACAGTAATTCTTACATTCCTTGCAACATAATAAAAAATCAACTCTATTCTTAAAAGGATAATGGGGCATTTCTAATTTATATATTTATTTATTTATTTACTTATTTACTTATTTACATACATATACATTCATCATATAATGATCTAATGATATTAATAAATGAATAACTCTCCATTTATTACACTTCACACATTGTAAGCTTTTAAAAAGACTTTATATACATTATAATGAACTATCTATCTACTGAATCTATTAAAGGATACGGCTAACACAATGGTTACTTGGTATCAGGGATCTTGATCTCTACAATGACGTTTCAAAGAAAATATAGTTAATGCCACAGTCCACGCATGAAAATGTAATGTCTCTTCAGCACTACTAAATCTACGTACTGTTGTATTGTTTGCAGATTAGTATCTTTTATGGTGAGCTGAAATAATCAATTTCTAGTAATATAGTACAATTTATAATGTAAATATTTCCTCCATATATCAATATATTTAAAAGGTTTAACACCACTCGTTCAAGTTTATGTGAGCTATTTTGCCAAATACCCTTATCAAGCTTAATATCATGGCATTTATTATCTATGGTATTCCTTCATTTCACTGTTTATATTAATATAACTTTTAAAAATGTTTAACAGATACTTTCACGGTGAGTCAAGCAATCAATTTACTTGGCTTTGGCAGGTTTCAAGTTAAGCTTTCGTTGTTTACGGGGCTTTGCTGGATGGCAGACAGCATGGAAATGACAATACTCAGTATTCTTAGTCCGACTTTGCATTGTGATTGGGGTATTTCTAGGTATCAGCAAGCACTTACGACTACAGTTAGTATTACACGAATTAAGACAATTTTAAAATACTGTAAATTCAATTTTAATCCACGCTTAACAATTTAGGTAGTCTTTCTGGGCATGATGCTCAGTTCTACATTTTGGAGCAATTTAAGCGAGCGTTATGGTAGAAAACAAGCTTTAACCTTATGTGGAGTGCTTTTATTTTATTATGGATTTTTAAGTTCCCTTGCTCCAAACTTCTTATGGATATTATTGCTACGAGGTCTTGTAGGATTCGCCATTGGTTGCGTACCTCAGTCGTAAGCTCATTACAATAACAACTACCTTTTTAATACTTGACGTACAGATATTTTTCACGTTTCTCTAACAATGTATTGTATTGTTTCAGTGTAACTTTATACGCTGAGTTTCTACCAGCAGAGCAGAGAGCTAAGTGCGTGATTCTTCTAGATGTAAGTTACTTTTAAAAAGTCCAATTGAAAATCTAATAGTTTAATTAATAATAAGTAAAAACATATTTGTCATTGTAGTGTTTCTGGGCACTCGGAGCTTGTTTTGAAGTCGCCTTGGCACTTGTAGTAATGCCGAATCTTGGATGGCGATGGTTATTGGCCTTGTCTACCATACCCTTATTTTTGTTTTCAATAATAACACCGGTAATTAAGCAATCTTCTATCGCGGCAATTAATATTTATCGTTTACGAGTACGAAGTGTACGTATTATTTTCAGTGGTTACCAGAGTCGGCTTCGTTTAATATGATAAATGGCCATACAGACAAAGCATTATCGACTTTAGAAAGAATAGCGCGAGAAAACGGGAAACCCATGCCCTTAGGCCGCTTAGTTATGGATCGTGTATACCCAACATCTAGGGGTAGACTCATCGATCTACTAAATAAAGACATGTACAAGACATCAGTTTTACTCTGGCTCGTCTGGTAATTATCTCACGCTCACTTTCTAAAGCAGTGTCGCTGACGAATCGTTTCTATTAATTTTCGATAGTTTTATAATGATTCTTTGGTTGAATGTGACACCATTGCTACAAATGATCGTTTTTATTCATCATTCGACAGAAATCGATTACTTTATTTTTGACGCAGCCAAACTCGAGTGGAATTAAAAAGCAATTTTGTCTCGGCGAGCAGCTTATTTTTAATGGTTTTTAACGAATTGTTGTAACCGTTTCCAGGATGGCAAGCGCCTTTTGCTACTACGGCGTCGTCCTCATGACAACGGAGCTCTTCGACACGTCGGCGGACCAATGTGGCGATCAGGCCGAGGAACGTATTCAGGAGCGGCAATGTTTAATAAACTGCCAGCTAAGCCGCGGGGATTACATGGATCTCTTGTGGACGACGCTCGCCGAGTTCCCTGGCATCTTCTCGACCATCTACGTGATCGAGAAGGTCGGCCGTAAGCGCACCATGGCCTTCCAGCTAGTAATGTTCGCGTGCATCATCTGCTTTCTGGCTCAGGCCTGTCGACTGAGCCGGCTCGTACTCACCCTCGGTCTTTTCCTCGCCCGGGGTCTCATAGCCGGTGTCTTCCAGGCCGCTTACGTTTACACGCCCGAGCTCTATCCGACCTACTTGAGGAGCACCGGAGTAAGCGCCTGCAGCGCAATGGCCAGGCTCGGCGCCATGGTCACGCCCTACATTGCCCAGATCTTACTGAGATGGTCGGTGCCGACGGCGATGGGCACATACGCGCTCACGGCCCTCTGCGCGGCCTTCGCCATTATCGCCCTGCCCGCGGAGGTAAGGAAGCCGTGAACGGATACCTCTGCTGGATAATGCCCATTATCGACGTTATCAAACCATCGACACAAGCCCTCATATTATATTATTGTCGTATTGTCTACGGGACTGGATCCGGGACTGGATCCGGGGCCTACGTACTTTACCTTTACAGCATTAATAATACTCTGCGTCTTAAGTGAAATATACATTTACAGATTTATATTTTTTAAACGGTTTATTTATTTATTAAAGAGGCTGACGCTTCGTTAAAAACTTTGTTATCGTTAGATTGTTTTTAAATGTCAGCCGCTCTTTATATACAAAAGTCTTGTAGAGAGCTTTTTCTTTTCTTTCTAAACGTATGCATTAACATTAGCGTCGGTTCTTCACTAAACCACAAGTATTTACATTCTCTTATTACATACATAATGAAGTTGTCCGTGTTTATTAGTACCTGAATACAAATCCCGTAAGATTATCTGTTTTTGTACTTTAAATTGCAATGTTACGAGTGAAGAATTCGTTAAGATCATTGCGCCACCGAGATATGATTGAGACGTGGTGCGTCAACGTATAATCTTAATAGAATAATAAATTAATAATCGATGGCGATTGTAAAATTGTATATGCACATTTATACGTATACGTATATTATAAATAACATATATATATATGATTATAAAATTACTTTTGTACTATAAATAGGGTTGTAATAATGTAAGGCACAGACAATATTTATTAACATTACTGTAACATTAACGTAAATTGATTTGGAAATAAAGTTGTTTCCTCCCTTATAATTATACAACGTAATGGCAAAGCAGACTTTTTATTTGGGAACGCCAAGTCGACGACGAGAACATTACCGACCCTTTATCCACGAAACGTTAGAAAACTAATTTTTATTACACTTTACATTTGCTTCGCAGTCTTTGGTAAAAAAAAAAATTTATATATATATATATATATATATATGTATCTAGACCTCTGAAATTCGGTTACTATTACAGCCTTATTTTTAAGTTACGTTTCCGTGGGAGCAAGCATATCCCGTCCTGGTAGATCGATCCACAGCACGACCAATGATGTGCTCCCGGATGTCCTGGATGACCGTGACCGCAACCCCTGTAGCCGCCTTCAATTTTAGAACAAAAAAGGGCTATTTTAAAGTCATCGCTTATGTAAAACGAGTCGCGGTATCGCATTAAAAGTAAACGTAAATTATTACTTCGGTCAGTTTAGCGGAGCTATTGTTGTTATCGCGTGGAAACACCGTCGCGTTATGAGTTAATTAAGGGCTAATTAAAAGCTTCCGCGTGCGCGTAAAATAATTTGCGGTAAAAAAAAAAAAGGTTGTGGCGATGGGGGGGGGGGAGAGAGGAGAAATGTCCGAGTCGAGGAAGCTGTTCTATTTGCGGTTGATGCTGAGTTTCAATGGAAATGTCATACCTGGCATCGTTCCACTGCAGGCACAAGTGGCTTCTTTCTTTCCCCCGCTCGAGCAAAATGTACAACAATGGTATATTCCGCTATGCAGAGCTCGGCAAACGCTTTTATTGGCGATATTATTAGGTCGGGCTGAAAAATCGAATGGCATTATCAATGGCATTCGTTGACCCTTCCCCGACCCGACTACGTCGACAACAACAACGACAACGACTACCACCACCACTGCTCCGTTAGAATATTAGAGCTCGGCGGTGGTTGGTTGGTTGGTTGGTTGGTTGGTTGGTTGGTTGCTTACCTTGTCCCTCGACGGCTACACCCAGAAACTTAAGTCTCTTCAAAATAATTCGCTTCAGGCTGAGTATCTCGACGTCCGAGCCGTTCGCCAGTAGGTCTTCTCCTATAAATATAGCGTCGATCAAATACCTCGCCCTCCTCAGCCTCGAGAACTCGAGAATTCTTTCTCTGGCTTCCTTCGAGTGCGACGAGATGGTCGACCGACTCCGAAAGTGACAGCTTTGCGGTACACTGCAAAACACAAAGACCTACGTAGTAGCGGCTCAAGGACATTGGCTCGAGGTCGTAAAGTTAAGTCTTGAGCCTTAACCGGTTAACGTCGATTCGTCGGCTCACCTGTCCTTGGCGACGTCCAGGGCAGTCCTGGGCCTCGGTCCGGGCTCGAACACTTGCTCGCTGTACTCGGTGAGGAGGCCGTTGAGAAGGGTCCTGGCTCTGCCGAGTGCCAGGCCGAGCTGACGGCCGGCCCTCGAGCCAGCGCTGGCCGCATCCTCGCTCGCGTGTCCCCGATGCTCCCCGAGCCAAACGCATTCCCGGCAGGTTGGCTTCTGGCAGGCGAGACAGTGGTAACGCAGGGGCTGGGCCGGGTGGGACAGGCAGACGGCCAGCCGACGGAGCCGTCGCGCCTCCCAGAGGGGACGCACCTCGTGCCCGGGCTCGCGGATCTCGTGCTCGGCGCCGCAGTCGCGGCACAGGTTGCACAGGCAGCTCGGGCAGTGCTGCGTCGCCTGGACATTGTGTCACATTATTATAAACCCTTTACGTTCCTTCGGCAGACGTGCAAGCGACTGTCAAGCGACTGTCAAGCGACTGTCAATCGACAACAGACGCTACGTACGTTTACGACTACGTTTACCTGGGGATGTACTTTTAGATGATCGAGTCGTTTAGATAAGGCACTGCACTCACCTGGACTTCCTCGGGACAGACGTCGCAGCAAATGACTCGTTGTGACAATCGCCGGCGAACTGCATAAACGACGAGGCGATGTTGGAGGGAGTAATGGGGGGGTGGAGCCGGTGAAGCATATTTTGGTAGAGGAAAATCACATATGGGACAGCCCTCGATTGGCCTATAACTTTGGAAACTCTCGCAGCCGATGCTGTCCCGCACCAATTGAGTCGGACCTGCAATACGCAAAATTCACAAATTTTAAATCTCTTCGCCCCTCAAATATTTCATGGCGATAATAAATAATCAAAAAAATACAAAGGAGCAAAGTTCGTTTTGCAATATACACACGTTTATACGTGCAGGAGTACGTGGGGTTATTGGGGTTATTGGGGTTATTGGGCGCGCGCGCGCCCGCGCGTTTGCGGAGAGCTGGGCCGAATTTATTTACAGTATAGAAAGAACGTTTGTGTCTCCAGTGAAGTCAGGCGCATTTTTAGAATTACAGTAGACATTTAACTGGGCGTAATAATAGCATTCCCGAGGCGTCGCTCTGTAAGCTCAATAAAATCTGTATTTAATTTGTTTACGCTTGCGATCGCTCTGTTTATTATAAGGCCTGCTAAATTTAACTGCTGCTGTTTATTATCGATGAGTGGAAATCGATGAGAAGCATCGATTCTAATATTATTTTAGCCGGACTTCGCTTCACTCGACTTGTACTTTGTTTTTTTTTTTTTTGACAGCACTTTACATTGTTCACTGATGGCAATATATATCACAAGCCTCAAGTAATACGTGAAATTTAATGGCTCCGCGAGCTTTATTTCACGTGCATTTACAAAATAGTTGAAATCATTTGATATATTATACCTTTTTTTTTTTTTTTTTTTTTTTTTTTTTTTTTTTATTTTTTTTTTTTTTTTTTTATATAATAGAATTATCAAATTTTTATACGGACATTGACGGTTTTTTTTTATATTCGATATAAATACATAAAAGAATTCGTATTAAATATAATAGAAACCTCTAAAATCATATATTTATAAAAAAAATATAATGCCTGCTACGTCACATGTGGAATATCTTTAGTCTTGAAGTTTATTTATCACGTTTACATTATTTATTTATATGAAAATATGTAGAAACATTACCGTTGTAGTCTTTGCTCATGAATTCATTGACACAATTATTGCAAACTGAATGTAGGCAAGGCAGTAATCTGGGTTCTTCCATTTTGCTGTTGCATCTGGGACACCAAAAGTCTTGCTCGTGCAATTGATCATAAACAGAAATAGCTCTCCTAGTGACATTGATTTCATTTTGATCTTCTGTGATAATTGAATTATAAATATTTGTTGAAGATGGAAGAGTATTTTGTTTACTTTGATAATCCGACTGCGAGTGTACATCACTCTTCAAGCAAAAAGATTCCTTCCTTAAAAATTATACAATTTGTTTAAAAAGGGATAGAACATTTTTTTTTTATCTATCTTTTATTTTCCTTTAATTAACGTACAGCGCTTTCTTACCTTTCCAATTCATTTGAAGTGATATCCTTTGGATTGATTCTTGTTTTTCGTGGATTCCTGCATTTCCAACTGCCAAATATAAAAGTCTCTTTGCCTCCTTTATTCTTTATATCCTCTTTAATTTCTTTATCCATTGGTGTAATTTATAAAATACATATACTTATGGTGGAATCCCAATGAAATTGTCCAAAAGTCAGCATCTCTTTTATTTTACAATTAAAATTCTCTTTCATTTTCTAAATCAACTTTCATTAACTAATGAAGCTGTAATTTTTTTAATAATCCATTATTAAAAAATACTTTCTGCCATTCGACGTTGTAAGTTTTTTAGAAAATAAAAATTAGTGCAAAAATTAATGAAAATCTTAACGAGCATCTTCTAATTACGATCACGTTAATCATTTTACGTATTGTTTACCGACGCCTACTTTACAATATCTCATAATGCACGAATACTTCGTAAAAATTTCGAATAAAAAATAAATTAATAAATAAGAAAGTTGTTACGTCATAATAATAATAATAATAATTATTATTATTATTATCGTTAGAGCGAATGTATAAATTATAAAGTGTAGGTTAACCAAATGTTGAAACGCTCGAGGAAGATATGATTAAGAGAGTAGGATCGCTTACCTTGTATAAAGTATATTAATTCCGGAAATTCTTAAAATTTGAACGACGATGAAATTGAAAAATAAATCGGACGGAGCTATGATAAATTGTCGCGTGCGAAAAAAAAATTTTTATGCGAACGGACAATCTGCTCTAATATACAAATCCAATTTTAGCAGAAGACAAGTTATAATACGGTGGAGTAAATAGTAAAGCTTAACATACACGATGACACTAAATAGTCGTCTATTTTGACGAAAGCTTCGATGCTAATGATATCCATGCTACACGATGCGAAAGCTGAAAAGATGTACATGTTACTCCGTAGACTATTAACTCCAAGAGAAGGTGCGTGAAGCTATTGAGGCTTGAGAAGTAGGCAATTACGTACCCTAGGTATTTAAAGAATTTCGTTTCGCAATACCCTTCCTTCGCAAACGGTATATTTTTATAATTACAATGTCGTAAATATTATATCGTAAAATTATTATAAAACAGTATGTCTAATACATTAGTCAAGCGTATTAACTCGAATTTTAAACATTGATCCGAAATATGTATAATACCTTTATAATACTATTTTGTTTAATATTAATAAATCACTAAAATTATAATGTTTTGGAAATAATGAAGTCGTTTAATACCTAATGTTATCCTGTGTTACAAAGTATTTTCAATAATCTAATCTAATATTCGCGCTCGTGTATTATTAAAATGGCGGATCACTTGCTCGTCATACATTTTAGGGTCATTTGTTATAAAGCTTAGTGATCCTAAAGGGTTCAATAAAAGCTTGTCGATGCGTTAGTTTAACCTCGCAGTCAAATTTCTGTGCACTTAAAAATATATATATAATATACAAGTAGTAGGAATTAGGATACTGACTAGGTACGAGTGAGTAATCGGGTTAGAAACGCATTGTTTACACAACAATGGATAATAATAAATATGTCAACGATCGGAAGTCTTGATTGATGTGTATATTAATTCCAGAAAGTTAAAGCATTCCAACCGATTGCTTGAAGAGTCATTATTTTGAAAGCCAATAGCAATTTTGTAGTTAAAACAAACTAAAATGACTACAGCTGCTAGGCCAACGTTCGATCCTGCACGCGGAGGTCAAGGACGCGGTGAAAAGGATTTGAGTGCCATTTCAAAACAGTACAGCAGTCGGGATTTACCGTCTCACACAAAGTTAAAATACAGGTACATTTTGCGATTATAAAAACAGTTTTTTAAATTTACATTTTTGTACACGTTTATGAATGAGAATTTGGTCATTGAATTTGGTTTTAGGGAGCATGGACAAGGTACGATCGATGAGCTGAAAAATCGCGATTTTCGCAAAGAATTAGAGGACCGTGAACGTGATGGAAAGGACAAGTCGGGGCCCCGGCGATTAGCCATTGACTCCAGGGATTCGTCGAGTTCTAGTGCAAAAAGACCAAAGGTTGACCAAGTACCTGCTGCAAGTCTTGATGCCGATGATCCTTTAGACGAAGACGATTCGGATTCTGACAGCGACGACGACGATACCGAAGCGTTGATGGCAGAATTACAACGTATAAGAAAAGAAAGAGCTGCCGAACAAGCCAAAAAGGTCTTTCGTTTAATTTATTTTTATCGTACTGCATCATTGTTGTGTTGAAATCAAGCTCGCTTTGTAATTTTCATTGTATCGGTTAATTATCCCATAAGATGTACATACAATCTTGCGAAGCTCATTGTTCTTTATTATATATATATGGTATTTATAATGAATAAATTAATTATTAATATAGATTGTACCTTATAGGAATTAGAAAAACGACAAGAGGAAGAAAGAATTAGAATGGAAAATATTCTCTCTGGAAATCCTCTTTTGAATTATGCTGCCCAAAGTGGCAGAACCGATATGAAAGTTAGAAGAAGATGGGACGATGATGTAGTATTCAAGAATTGTGCTAGATCGGAGCCAAAAAAGAAGCATGATGTATTTGTCAATGACTCTTTAAGAAGTGAATTTCATCGTAAATTTATGGAGAAATATGTGAAATAAACTTTTTATAGACATTCAACTAGATGTGTACGCATCGATAGATATAATTTTATATGATATTTAATAATACTGTATTTTGTTGATTGAATGAATGTCATTCAATTATGGTATAATTTACGAAAAAAAATGTTCAATCCAAAAAGAATCATAAAAATACAGCACTAATTTAATACAATAAAACTTTCTTGTGCAGCAGGTATTTCATTAGAATGAACAAATTAATAAATTACTGTAAATCATGAAATATTCTTAAAAATATTTACTTGTTATTTATTGCTGCTGATAACTGAATTTTATAAAATAATGATTAGTTTATAGTTAATAAAAGTTCAAAGATTATTTATAAAGAACGTAATAATTCATATAATAAGTTTCTTCGAACAAGACGGGGAGAAATACATTTTTGTACAGTACGACAAGTTGTTAAAGAAATAAAAATGAAGAAATGTTTAAATTTAGGAAACAAAAATACGTTTTTTTTATTTATTCTCTCTTCAATTAATAAATGTCACGAATACCGTTACTTTTAAAAACATTTAAAATAGCGGAATGAGATAGCGTTAATAGTAAATATGATAGTTTAATTGGAAAATTATTCTATTATAATAATATAATAATCCACCGTAGAGGACTTTGTAATACTGTTTATTCGATGTTTCTACTGAGAATACATGTAGAAATAAAAGAAATTCAATTAATCAAGACTGTATAGATAAAGGTGCGCACGCATTTTTAACGGAATTACAAATGATGCCCTCTTCAGAGGGAAAGCCGAAATACCTGCAGCCAAGTAAAAGCGAGGTTAGGTCTTTTCTTCCGGTTCGTAGAGCCGTAAGGTGCGTTTTGGAAATATTACTTTTAAAATCCATTAACATCAAAGCAATAAAACATTTGTTAAGTATAGTTGTTGTAAGCCAAAATAGTTAGTGCATTTGGATTTACAGCTGTAAAAATATTTATCTTCGTAAATTTTAGTGAAACCATGTTAAGAACAAAATAGCCTGGCCGTCAACGTGTCCTCGTTGGCTCATCTTGCACAGATTCCTTGATCGTAGCCTTTTTTTTCTTCCAATACAGAATGCTAGATATTCATTATAGCTTTACATTGTGTCGCGTTAATGTTAAATAATAGCAACTTGTTGTTAATTATAATTTAGGTTAAGTGTAATTGTTTATCGGAGCTCAACATTTGTTTTCTTGCTTGGATTCTTTGTAATACACATTTATTTTTGTTTTATATACGTGTTACTTTTCTTTCGACAGTTCGCCAAAATGGTGAAAATTATGAAAGTCGGGAAAGTCGTACTGATCCTCAGTGGTCGGTACGCAGGCAGAAAAGCCATTGTAATGAAAAATTACGATGACGGTACAACGGAAAAACAATACGGTCACGCCATGGTTGCTGGAATCGACCGATATCCCAGAAAAGTTCATAAGCGAATGGGCAAGGCAAAAATACACAAGCGTTCCAAAATAAAGCCCTTCGTTAAGGTAATAGATCAACAAGTTTTTCCATTTCTTTTAATCTCTTTTTTTTTAAAGTCTAAAATTCAATAATCTTGTAGCTCTTTTACAGGCCTTATGGTATTACTTTAATTTTAGATTATTAAAAATGACGAATGTTTAAGCTATTTACAGTCCAATTGTAAAATCTGTCTTTTTTCTTCTACACCATGTTTTAAACAGTACTATGGTTTATTAACTTAATATTTCAATGGATTTCAAAGTTTTACAAACTATATTTTATTACAGATCCTCAACTACAATCACTTAATGCCAACAAGATACACAGTTGATTTATCTATCCAACCTATGCCAATAACTCCAAAAGATTTGAAAGACCCAATGAAGAGGAAAAAAATCAGATTCAACGCGAGAGTGAAGCTTGAAGAAAAGTAAGAATTCATATCATTTATAAAGATTTTAACTCCCTAATATCTTAACAAAACAGAATAAGAGTATATATCATGTTTTCAAAAAAATATTTTTTCAACTTTTAACTTTCATTTTTTACGCATATTTATATATCTTTATCTTGACATATTTTTTACTTTTGGCTACAAATTATGGGTTGTAATTTGTTATTTGTAAATTATTATAAGTAATCGATATATTAATAATTTACATTTGTTTCACTGGAAAATTTATATTAATTTTATTTTAATGTCAAATTATATTCAAAATTTTATAGCAAATTAGTATAAAACATGACTATCATTACTGTTTTAAGTTTTATAAATTAATCTAAGTTAGTAATTTTATTTTTTTAAAAAATATTTACATTAATTATTTTATGATTAATTTGCACTAAAAAGATCTTGTTTTTTTTTTGTAATATTTGATATATATTTTGCTTAATAATTTCTATCAGTATCAAGTAATTAAATGCAACTAATTAAAGTTCTTTTTTTTTTAAAGTATTAATATCATAAATTACAGACTTGACAATTTATAAAGCATATGTAAATAAGCTTATAAAATAACAAATTGTTTCTCTCCTTTGGTATATTCTTAAAGCTTTTATTGTATTAAAATCTTTTTTTACTCACCTGTTGCAATTTCTTTTTTTTTATGCATTTTTTGTTTGTGTCTGTTTCAGATACAAGTCTGGCAAAAACAAATGGTTTTTCACGAAACTTCGATTCTAATTTCTCTTTAAATAAATACCAATATTAAAAATTTATAGTATTTATTATTTACCACTTATCCCATAAGTATTTCAATAATAAAAAAAGGCTAATTTTTTTTAATCTTATAATTATATATAATTTTATACATAACACACATATATTTATATATATATTTACGTTTAATATATTAAGTTTAGTAAAAAGTATAATCTTAATAAAATTATAAATTAAAATTGTTGATTTTAATTATAGATTGTTTAAGAAAATCGTGAAATATAACAATTTATCATATATGGATAGTTGTAGTTATTTAAAAAATTTTTACCTTAAAAAGTGTTCTTTATTATTTTACTCTTAATATTAAAAGTTATGGGAAAATTGTACTAATCATATTTTAAATGTTCATGAGTTAAAGAAAAAATTTCAGTTTTATTTACGAATATTAAATCTGTAAACGCAATTATGTTGGAACATTTATTTCAGTCAATGTTGATCATATCCTTCAAAATTATTAACGCAAATTAAAAAATATGTACCAATATTTTTATTGCACATAATTGTAGTTAATAATTTATGGGCGTATAAGGAATATTGTATAGTATGATCCAGATAAAACTAGATCGCAAATGAAGTAACACAATCTCTGTTAACTATGGGATTTCTGGGCCATTGATCACAATTCAATCGATCAAGAACATTCTCCCGCTTCAATTCTTAATAGTCTCAAGAGACTACCAATTCAATAAGTTCAGATATTTCTATTCTCCGACATGCCTAACAAATTGAACACAGAAAAATCTATAAATTTGATAAATTTACACAAGAGGTCAATACCGATTGGCTGGGCACTTATGCGTGACACACGAGTTTACCTTACAACTGCGCCAATTGTAACAACTAAGCTGTTGCAAATAATAATAAAAATTTATCATCGAGAAGAATCTTGGCTCTAATCCGTTAACGAATTCATTAATCTTATTAAAAACATGTCTCGATTAATTTTACCAGATTGTCATGATGTTTAGCTTATGTAGTTGAACAAACGCGTTTAATCATTCGTAAAATAGTGATTTGTTAATAAATACACGAATGTTAAACCAATTGGCATTATTGAAATTTAAAAGACTTAAGTGAATATCAGTTTTTTTTTCTCGTAAAAAATAAGAGGTTAATCCACTATCGTTTACTAATTAATAAAATTAATTGTATTAGTGTTAAATCAGAACATAATACATAATGCAACATAAATAATTTATGTTGATTTATGAAAAATTTGTTGTAATTAACTTTTTAACGTAATCTTCGAAAAATGATAAAGATGATTAGTCTTAAACTGCAGCAAAATTCAATCAAACTAATTATTTATCGATATGAATAAAAGTGATCTATAATAAAATATGGAAATATAAAAAGAGACGTGTAGGCATTTGTAAATTGCATCCCAAACTTATTTTTTTTTTTTTATATCCATATTCCGAAATCATTCGAATGTTTTACTGACCTTTGTTGAATTTTAAAATACAAATTCGTATGGAGTAATAATGAAGGGAGTATATTGTCGTTATGTTACAAGAATAAATGTCAAGCGAAAATATATCGATAAGTAGTTGGAACGCGATACTTTTTATCTAACGATGGTTTGCAGATTGAATACGCTCGTTTAATATTATAATATCCTATTATGTTCTAATACCTAAATCGTATTGTAAATACGAACAACGTATAATAATTACCAGCGAACTCGCGGTTTCTATGCATAACAATGTAATAATAAATAAGCTTTGAAAAAAAAAATATCGATATTTCTTAAAATGAACTACTTATGGTGTAATTTATATTTACTTTGGTGATTAAATTACGTGAATGTACGCGTAAAGCCATAAACAGTATATGGTAAATAAATAAATTGTATGGAACAGGTTTTCTTAGCATTTGTAAATAAATACTTTGTTTGTCAATAAATTAAGGTTATGAACAGCTTTAAAAAGTCCAATATATACACGTATATTGTTCTTGAATCCACGGAGAAGACGAAAGACACTGTCGTCGATTGCATCTTAAGTGGATGATAATGAATTATCCTATTCGAAGTACAGAGAATTTCGATGAAAAAGTTAAGATAAACTCGAGGGCGCGAAGCGTAGATCTTCAGGAGCCCGTCAGCCATGACAATTGCCAAGTATCCGGCAGGCAAATTAATAATGAAGAAATAATAAATGTAAGCAACCGTCGGCCGTCGTCGACGTTATAAATAACAATCAGCCCTTAAAGTTAATGTCGCGTTATTAATGGGCGGCGGGCCGTGTGAGCCGAGAGAGCGACAGCTGAGAGCGAGTGAGGAGCGCGTGTAATGGTATTATTAGTCGTGATAAAAGAACGTGGCCGAGTAATTTTGAATGTTCCGCCAGTGGCTAAAGTTGTTTTATCAGCCAGTGAGAAGAGGAGCCTCCTCGGTGGTGGCCTACAATCGAAATATGCTCGATAGGGGAGTATCGAGTTTGCCAATATGTCGTGGGTATAAAAGTTGTATTATTGACGAGGATTTGAAATTCGTTCGCAAACGTATTGTCAAGCTATTGTATTAACGGCGCTGACGCGTGTGCGTAGAGTCCGCGCGAGACGTAGCTTAAGTTCAAGGGATCGCTCGAGCGACTCGTACATTTCGTACGGTAAGACGGCCAAATCAATTATTTCACAAGCTAAGAAGATTTCCTTCCATTGCCCTCCGTTTGGCTATCGAGATAGCTTCTACGACTTTATATACGCGTGTGTGTGTCTCTCTCTCTCTCTCTCCTCTCTCTCTGTTTTCCACACCCCTTGTATTTTTTGACGATTGACGCACATCGTTTGGACCTTTAAAGAAGCTCTATTAGTCCAGAGCTTTTTTTTTTTTTTTTTAACGGGCGGACAAGTTGCCGAGGACCAAGGTGTTAGCGAGATTGGTTGGCTGTCGTAATCGGTCGGTAGTTAAGACTTGCTTGAAACATGACTGTGACAGTGAATTTCATAAAAAAAAATTACTTTATTTACCAGCTAATGTTATGATGTTCCCGATCGATTGAAACGTACAACGAAATGCCATGTAGGCGCACGGTTAAAAATACCTCTAATTCTCACCTTGACATTGAAATACGCCTCGCGATAATAATGCCCTGCTACATTTAATACGCTAATTAATGCTGTTTATTTTATTCCAATGTTTTCTCCTTCCTTTGTATGATGCATGTCCCCTGCATGTAAGCCTGTTTAATAAAATTGATTATGCGACATTAATCAATATTCGCTGTCGTTTAAATGTATGCCTTTGGTGGAAAAAGCTTCATGGGCTATCGCCGTGTCAACGCGTTATTACTGTATTTTTAGCAATTACGTTACATAAACAAATACCTGACGCTTTAATAGAGTATTTATTTACAAAGCGTCTGCTCCCTTCATAATAAAATTGTTCAAATTTTAAGCTCGTTCATAAGGTTTCCCTATCTTATGATTATGCTTGTGTCATTGAATTAACAATTAATTGTACCTTCCTTCCAGGTTTTAGTTTAAATTGTTAGAAATATCAGTTGGAGGACAGTTTTGTAACTGAAACGTACACAATCTTTGTTATCAATGACAGTCGATTTGACATGTCATACACTGAGCTGGAACATGGATACCAGGTAAAAAATACATTTATTAAAACAAATCCATTTATTTCTTTAAGTCAATGAAGTTTGAAATAAATCATAAGAAAAGTCTATTAAAATCAGAACACGTTTTTCTTTATCTTATTTAAATTTATTTTGTATGAAATTTATACAAATATAAGTAAATAAAATATAATTAGTAATTTTACTTCATTTGAAGTATTTTAATATCTTATAATGTATTAGAATATTTTGTATCGATAAACCTCTATTCTGATTTCAGGGTCTTAGGAGCGCAACAAATCAACCAATCTTCTACGTAGGAGATATTGGCTCTGTACAGCAGGATCTTGTTGGGCCGGGAGGTTCATCTATCTATCGTTCATCAAATCGAGTGAGTCCTGACACATTCGGTCCAATCAATTATTGTTTTTAAGCTATTTATCAATAATTAAGCAATATTTTTAATAAAAAAATTTTATGAAAATGAAAATTTTGTGCTGTGAAAATTACAAAATGAACAAAATTTTTTAAAAGGACTTCAAATAATTAACGTCAAGCATAAGGGATTATGGAAAGCAGAAATCCTTCAACAACGTCGACAGAGGATCTTTGTTTTGTTAATTATGATGTCAATGAAGTGGAGCCCTACTGGCTCCAATTTATGGTAATACAGATTCACACGCTGTTGTGCTTTCATTTGATTTTTTCCAGAGAGTGACTTGAAAAACTTTTTAAACATTTTGAGTGCAATAGTATTACATTTATTTGAAATTAAAAATTGTATCATAGTTTGAGATAAAATTAACAATTTACATATATTAATTAATGAAGCATGTTTCTTACAGTATAGTAAATTATTCTTAAGCCATAACTTTTCTGCAATTAGTAGGGTTCTTCTTCTAACTTACAGTACATTATATTATTTTAATTTTCATGACTTTGGTAGATTGTTGATGTAGTAAAATTGGAACACTTTATTCACGTAGAGAAATAAATATTCATCACAAAACCAAGTTAAAATATTTAGGCACATTAACTGTTCTAAATAACATTAAACGATGGATCCAATAATTTATTGTAATCAGAGCAATATAGATAATGTGTGTCAAATGCTCCATGTCCATGATTTTTATACATCGGAAAATAAAATAAAAAAAAAAAAAAATATATAATAATAATAAATATAAAAATCGCGTAGAAATTGATTTATCAATGCAATTCAATTGATTATCGGGAATGTAATCGGTTTTTTTTTTTTGTTTTTGTTTTTTTATTTAAGCGATACTTTATCTGACATTTTCTTATAATTTAAATAAAATAAATTATGGGCAGAAAATAATTGACGGCTTAGAGTTTGTGAAGCGTGTTATTATCCACATCGTGTCGCATGTATCTACTAAGTAAAAAGCCAAAGATTATCTAAGCTGAGACTGGCATGAAAAGAAAGAGATAACGGATTTTACAAATACTATGTACATTGTCTATATATATATATATATATTTTTTCACGGTATTGTATAGTCTCTAGTAGATGTTGTTAACGAGTGTATAGCGAGTAAGAGTCGAGATAACGAGCTGCCGAACTTGAAAATAAAATAGTATTGAATAAAATGGGCCCGAATCAGTTAAGGAATTGAATGAACGTCTTATTCTGGGAACAGTACTTCTTGAAAATTTTCTATCAATGGTGGTATGTACGTCAAAATCTTTTTGCGAATATTTCCGATCAAGCATTCGTTTTATCATTAAATTCAATACAATCGAATCTCTTTACAATTACTCATTATAAGGGTCAGAAATCCCAACGTTTCTTTTATCGTCCATCATTCACAAAGTATACTTGGTAAAATATTAACAATATACACGGTACGGCTTAATTAAATTATTACATAAATTTCGAGGATAAAATTTAAATGCGAGTTAAACGGATGTAAGTATTATTAGTCTTTGGCAATTAATTATGATACCCGTCATTTATTGTAATATTTATTAATAAATAAAAAGAACAAAATGTTTATTTACTCGATGTAATACAAAGACAAAATTAATTTTAACACATTGAGCTCCGTAACAATCAATATTCCGTAATAAATAATTTTTTTTTATGTTGAATAAATGTAAACGATTTTACAATAAAAATTTTCCTTTCAAATTTGTTTCAATAATACTTTAGTTTTAGAATTTTTTTTTCTTTTTTCTTTTTCGTGTATTATTCAAGTATATCTATGTCTGTAGAATAATGCTTACGTAGCTGAGTATTCTTGTTAGGCTTTTCAATTAAATTAAGTCCTTCGTTTCTTATCCTTTCGGGGTTTTAATACACTTTTAGCTTCACGAGTTTACGATTCAAGGCTTCCATGAGAATTTTGATAAATTTCGTACTGTTTATTATAAATTACTCTTGTCGTCATTGTTGTTGCTATTATTATTATTATTATTATTAATTATTCCGTCAACGTGGAACTATAAGCGATTTTGGAACATTTTGACTAAGACAAAATATTGTTATATAATATTGGGTTCACAAATCTTATGTCGCGTAAGAAATTTGTTTAAGGAGTATTGTAGCATTCATTGGCTTTACTAATGAGTATGGGGGAATTGTCTGTATTTGCATTCTCGTTCGTATCTTCATTTCCAATTCGAACAAGAAGTATTTACGAATAGAGATAACTATTAACTACATTAGTCGTTGGTTTATGAACATCAAGGCCGATTGTTTATTTGCTTTTATTAATGCGGATCGTTCTATGACTACCGATGATAATTTTGTTTATTAAACTCTTCAACATTTTAATATATTACTGCACTTAAGAATCGTTAAGATATAAAAAGTTAGATCATTGCTAATCGTGGGTCACACATTCATTAAGAAAACCGTGTATACCCACATATACATTGTGTCTTAGCCTTTACTGCAGACTCCATCACTTTAATACTCTTTTCATACTCTTTAATAATAGCTTGTATTGATTACATATTGATTAATAATTTTGGAAATTATTAATTATTAGCATCTCTTATAATATTTGGCAAACTGGAAAAGATCATTAATTTTCCCTTGGAAACGTATGATTCACCGCGTTAACAATTTGAACGAAAATTAGCACGGCTTAAATAACAGCTGTAACAACAATAAATTGTCCGCGTTAATGGAAACTGGCTAGAATCTGGATCAAAGGTGGCGAATGGAAATAAACGAAAATTTCTTAGTCTGTAGAATTGTCACCTTTGATAAACTATTGGATACAATAAAACATTTCACCAACAAAATATTATTCTGATTATTGCATTATTCGTTAGGATTTTCTTATTATACCATCGGTTAACATACATTCATTTAGTTCTTTCCAAATACTTAAATTGTACATTTAACGGATTTCACGTATTCAAATTTAATTTAAATGGGTTAGTGAAACTAATTTCACTAACCCATTCGCTAGTGAAATAGCAATTACTTTTAAATAAATGAAAAAATAAATAAATAAATAAATAAGAGCAGATAAAAATATTTCGACCTGCTAATTGATTTGTTTTTTAAAAATCTAATGCGTAACATTGTTTTTCAGTATGAATATATAATTGTGATATAGCGAATGAATAGACTTGGTACTAAAAGTGTTAAAATTTTAAAGTTTACTGCAGTTTATACGACGTGTATTGTTCAAGCGATGAATTTAATGTATTTGCATAAATTTACTTTTTGCAGCTTTATCTCATAAGCTTTAAAAATATGATGTATTTATTTATTTATTTTTTATTTTTTTATTTTTTGACTTTATACAGTTAATCGGTTATAGGAAAAAGTTATGAAAATTAATAATTGCATCTGGATTTCAAGTTCTAGTTCGGAATAACGAGCGTCTAGGCCACTTGGAAAAATGACAAAACCTAATTCAAGTTAAGAGTTTATTAAAGTTCTCTATTATTATAGAGTCTCGTTGTAAGAATCCGCCTTCGCAGATTTGTATATTGAAAAATATTTTAAGCTCGACTTTGAAAGCTCGAGAGCACGTTATTAAAGACTTACTTACTAATAAACAAGAGACGTAAGTAAAAATAATGGTTCCTTTAACCCTATATAAATGAGACGATCGATTTATTAAACCGACGGAGATATTCCGTTTTGAATATAATTAAATTTTGTTACATCTATTTTTAAATGTGTTTATACGAGAACGCAGAAGCTCCGCAGGCTGATAAAAAGAGTCCCCAACGTTGTGCCAATGAATAAAAAAATCCACGAGACGTTAAAATTTCAAGATCGCGCACATCAAAGCCTCAAGTTTATGCAATTACTCGATACATTTTCAAGTCTAACGAAGCCTGGAACATAGCGGAGCTTATTAAATAAATGAAATAAATTAAATCAATAAATCAATAAACGTACAAATAAATGAATATTTTTACTTGACAGTCGCGCAAACACGAATCCAAAGCAACGGCATCTATTTATAATAATTATAAAGAGAGAAAGAGAGAAAGAAAGAGAGAAAGAAAGAAAGAAAGAAGCAAAAATAACGATTTAAATGTTTTCCTTAAAAAATGCAACAATTGAACATAACGGACCGCTAATAAAATAAAAATATATTTCTAGAAAATGTTGAGACAAATTGTAACAATTAAGGCTTTATGATTAATTTGAGAAAGTATAAATACATTGCATAGTTGTAAAATGCGAGAAAGAGAAAGAGATGAGTCGGATAAGCATGAAATTCGATTACGATTCCTCGTGATTCCTTGTAACGAATGGACATCGTGAGTAAAGACGCATCTGACTCGTCTGACGTAGCGACGAAAACGTATGAGAAAAAATTAGCGGTGATCGTAGAGGGAACAATAGTTTCCTGGCTTTTGAAAGTTCTTGCTTCGGTTTCTCAGATGCAATATAATCATAAATAGCTATAGAGGATCGCGCATAATCTATTTTCAGAGCGTTAAGAGCGAATGGAAAAATTGCTCTCTCCGCTTAGCCTTAAAATATTTGCGAATAACGAAAGTTACCGAGCAATTTATTTATCGATGGCTGGGAGGAGGGCCGATTATTTAAATCGATAAAATAAATTGGGCAAAGGTTCGGCGAAAGAGAGCAGCCGCATTAGGTTATCGGGGTTATTTAATATTGATCGCGAGTGAGCGGGTAAAAAGGTATTGGTATATTTATACTTCGCGTCGTGTCGCGCGTCCTTGATTGAACGTTAAACGGAATGGTTTTTGCGAGATAGAGGGGGGGGGAGGGGCGAGCGAGATGCGCGAATTTCGGAAAAGCTAACGCGTGGGAGGTATTTATTTGGAAGGCAGGCCGGTGCCAAGAGAGACTGATAAGATTCTCGTCAATAAAGCTCCAAAGCTTTATAATAGCCCTCACTATATATATATATATATATATATATTAGGTTGGCGTGGACTCGTGGGCGCACGTGCTCCGATGACGGCCATTCGTCAAACAATAATCGTCGTCGCATACGAAATCCCGGCTCACTGCTCGTTGGCCCGGATATAACGCCTTCCCCCCGCCGCCGCCGCCGTCGCCACCGCCGTCGCCGTCGTCGCAAAGCCGGTCGGGCACCACCTACGTAATGTCTTTGTCGCATTGTAATGCACTCGCTATCCGAACGGCTCGGGCCGCAGCTTTATCGTTATACCGCGTAATAACGCGCATGTATTAAGCTAATGCGCGTCGTTCACGAGCTCCGCGCCTCGCATCCATATAATCCCATAATCTAACGGGGGAACCCTTTTCAATGTAATTTTTTTCTTTCTTTTTTTTTCTTTCATTAACGGGAGCTTTGCCATTGTCGTCAGATCTACTCGAATAATTATCATTGAGAGTCTTGTGTCCGGATGAGAATCCGCACTCGTCATTGTCCAATCCATTGTATCGTTGCTTCATAGAAATAAGTCAATTTGTATTATTATACGCGCTTGCGTCAAAGCCCTTTCATTTATACGATTTTCCAAACCAAAGCTATAATATTTAAATGGATTTTCCGATAATAAAGTTGTATTCTCAATCTAAAAGTCATAGAAAAATTCAAAGTCATTCGCGTTCAACTTCACGTTCGAATACTTTTTTATTCGATAGAATCGAGGGACCGAGACTATAAAATCGAACGGTTTCGTTGTTTCGTCGACAGTCCAAAGTAAAGTATTGGAATTCGATGGCCGTTGCCACTTCATTCGCATTTACAGTAATTGAAATGTTAAATATATCGAGAGGCAAAACGTTGTAGCGAAGAAATTTGAAGAATCGCATATTTTATTTCCCTATTTATATATGCAAAAATCATTTGTCCAGAACTAAATTAATAATAACAACAGCAACGACAACAACAACAACAACGACAACAACAACAACACAATAACAAGTGGAAAGAATAAATATGTGCTAGAAAAGTAATTGATATTGACGGTCAAATAGAGGGGGTTTTTTTTCTTCTTCTTTACGAAACGCTTAAACTGTACGCACAGCCACGTTATTATTATTTTTCGTTGTTTTTTATTAATAATTCTATGACATGAAGTACGAAGAAAAAGACGTATGCAACAACGTATGCTATTGCACAATTCGAATTCCCTAACTTATTTTTAAAGTTGGTAACGACATGAGTTTTATCATTTGAATTGAAATTAGAGCCGAAGATTTAAACGACATAGTTAAATTTGATCATTATTATTTATATGATTGTTCTAAGTGCGGATGGATTTAGTGGGCTTTACGCGAATATTGACAGATGGGTTATTCACGGGACAGATCGACAATTAGAAAGCTAATAATGAATCGGCGAAGCAACGTTAATTGCAATTTATTTGGAATGGAAAGCTATTAATTATATTTGACGGAAGGAAGGATGGAAGCGAGACGTTCTCTTGTAATTAAGAATCGAATGTATCGCTGGGACGCACGAGGCAATGATTATTTCTTATAAATAGCACCGAAATAGTACGATGATACACAATAATAAGTATCTCTCGAAGAGGCTGATTTTATGCTTGGGAGAAGCGAGGTGCATGCGTGCCAAACGTTTCCATCATACATAATTAAAAGCATAGTCGGTTAAATAAAGCCGTTACTTTAAATTACTCTTAATGGCCAAATTTGTTCTGCCGAACGACTGCGTCTGTGCGTGGATAGAGAGAGAGAGAGAGAGGGAGGGAGTGGGAGCACACGAGGTTTTAGAGAGTTTGGAAGGGAGCGGGTGGCGGAGCGGGGCGGGGGAGGATGCTAATACGTGCTATTAATACGAGGGCAGGACTTCAACCTCATAAGTTGAATATCTCAGGGGAGAAGGACACGCGCGGGGGTTATTGGGGAGACATTAGTAGGAGCGAAGCTCGGAGCGCGACTCGTCGACTCGACAATGAAAATAAATAAATAAATAAAAAGTAAATAAGCAGGCCCTTCTCGGCATTGATTAGCAAGCGCAATAATTATTTAAAAGACTTACCTTTAAGATATTCCTAATATACTTTAAAAGCTAATTAACGACGAGTTGGGATGCTATCGTGCATTCAGATATAACGAGGCCGGGAAAACGAATAAACATTTTATCACGTCGATGGTTGCGCGGCGAAGCTCCCTCAGGGTGCCCCGGAGCTTGGTCAGTCTCTCGGAGGAGGTGTCCGCCCGAGCTGGAACGCAAAGAGAGAAAGTACGGTCGAGGTTAACGAGCAGGTGCGATCGGTGCCGCGAGGGCTCGGCTTATAAATAATCCTAGAGACTTTGCATGAAGGTTGGCGCTGGGGGTCGGCGGGCGGGTCCACGGCGCGAGGCGCGGTCAGGCCAGTTGACAAAAAGAGAGAGTGACAGAGTGACAGAGTGTGTGTGTGTGTGTGAGAGAGAGAGAGAGAGAGGTGACTTGGTAGTCCGAGGGTTGGCTGGCCTTTGGGAGTCGAGGATCGGGAAATCGATCGGCAAAAGGTAGAATCGACACTGAGAGGAGAGAGTCGTCGCCGTCGGCGTAGTCGTTGCCGCCTCCGTCACCGTCACCGACACCGCCACCGCCACCGCCACCGCCACCGTCATCGTCATCGTCATCGTCATCGCCGTCGTCATCGCCGTCGCCGCCGCCGCCACCGCCGCCGCCGCCGCCTCGGACGCTACAGCTCGTAAATTCAAAGTAGAAAAGCCGAGGCGCTGGTCGCTCTTGACGCCGAGATCGGCAGAGAAGCCGACTCGAAGGCCAATTGGCGCGACGCGGCTCTTACGCATCGGCCAGCGTAAGTTGGCCAGCTTTTCGCATCTCGGATGGGAAAGCGGCTGCAGTTGTGCGCGAGACGCCGATACGGCACCAGGGAAAACCTGCTGCTGCTGCTGGCTGCTGGCGGACGCTTCGGACGCTTCCCCGTGATTTTCGCCGGACTACCACGCGACCGACGGACCGAACCGTAAAGTTTTTACCCGCCGACTCGCCACCGACCCCATCGCCAAGGTCTCCTCGAGATATCGAATCTTTAGCGCCCGACAGCCAGACGCCGTTTCCTCCGTTACCTCCGTTACCTCCGTTACCTCCTCCTCTTTCAACTGCTCCTCTCAACCATACTACTGGCTCTCTCTCTCTCTCTCTCTCTCTCTGTGTCTCAACTACTTCCGATATTTAAGGGAGCCGAGATCTCCCCCTCCCTACCCCCTCCACCCCCAATGTGCATATCCTGGGAATACTTTTTAGAATAAGACTCGTTCTTTTTTTTATATTTTACTCGTAAGAACCGTATCCGCGCAGGATTAATGCCATTTATTCCTCTCGCGATTTTTACGATTTTTCTACGAAACAAGCACACGTCCTAGTTTATTTTGCGCTTGATAATTCCTTCATACGACAGTCTTGCATAATTATAACTATCAATTATTTCCGAGCCCGTTCATCATTGTTATTGTTATCGTTGTCGTTGTCGTTGTCGTTGTCGTTGTCGTTGTCGTTGTCGTTGTAGGTGTAAGTGTAGATGTAGGTGTAGTTCTTGTTATTGTTATTGTTACCATTACCATTACCATTACTATTGTTGTTATTATTATAGAAATATTCACTTTGTTGGAGCGTTTTTTTTCTACCACGTCAATGCTTCTATGGAATTATTGTATTTATTGTAATCTCTTATTTTCTCGAGAAATTCTCTCACGCCCGGCGAAATCAATTAAACCTTTTAAATCAATTGTTGTTCACTAATTAAATTGTAACGTCCCATTTCGATAAATTAGTTTACTGAATTAAATAACTTCTTGCTACGTCGATGTTGCAACATTTGCAAAGAAATTAGTATGTTTACTAACAAATATCGCGATAGATTAGAAAATGTTCTTTCACAGTTTGTCAATAACAACAATAATTGCAAGATTATGTTGAATTTGTTAGTGGTTTCGAGGCGCTAATTTGTTTACTCGGAATGAGCGTTCGCGTAAATTCTACGTATGTAAAAATTGCTTTCATTAGAAGAATGTAAGGGCGGGGGGGGGAGAAAAGGGTTTTTTAGTCACGCGTTCAAGACTCAAAACAATATTATTTATTTATTTATTTATTTATTTACTTATCAAGTACGTATATTGTGCTGCAAAAGTAAAACAACAGGACATTGAAAGAAATGCAATGAAAATTAATGGGAAGTGAGACAACTCGGATTCTCTGCGTAATTTGAAGAAATTCGAGAAACGATGAAAATTCACTAGCTATTACGATTTAAGAGCAATTTCTCGGTACTTCGTCCACAATTCAATATTTCATCCTGCTCTTCGACACAATACCAAATGTATTTAAATTTATTTTCATTTATTTACCAGTTATTTACCTGCTAGGAGCCGCGACCATCGCCGCCTCTGGCTGTTTAAACTCTATCGAAACCGGGAGAGAACTTCCTTAATTAATTTCAAGGTCATTTTTATAATTTAATCACATTTTTTTGGTTCCACGCTCGATTCCTTCCTAAATAACTTACGTAAATAAAGCGCTCGGAATAACGTGTATGTGTAAAAAACAAAAAAAAAAAAAAAAAAAAAAAGAATAAGCTTAAATTCTTTAATAATGCAGTTGTGTGTGGTATGCTCCAAAGTGTATGTAATTCCTATAATTAATGCGCGTGCGTATTACGTAAATCGCCTTTATACGCGAACGAGTCAGGAACGTGTTGTATCGTTATTAAAAAAAAAAAAAAAAATATTTCCTATCTCTACATTAAAAAGGAATTATTTATTTATTTATTTTTTTTTTTTTTTTTTTTTTTTTTAAAGACAATTTGACTCTATTTCGCGAATCGCTCGTTTGGAGGGAGGCGCGGTTCCATTGGGCTCCATTAACCTAATGTCTTGTCTTCTCCATAACTCACCTCTGAAAATTCTAGCCGCTATTTACAGTGCTTTCAATGAACGCGAGACAATTTTTATAAAACAGGAAATAGAGTTTTTATTTAAATAATTTTCATGCGCAATGTACAAATGGACGTGATTAGCGATAGGGAAATTATCGTACTTATCCAACGCTTCGTGATTATGAAAATTATTTAACGAAATACGTGATTTTCTTTATGCTCGACGTGGCTTTGCAACAATAATTTAATGTATTCGCCTAATTAATTACCGTAACGCGAACAAGCAAATTATGCTCAATATCGTTTTTATTCGCAGCGCGAAGAAATCATTATGTTTAATAAATAGATTTGAAACTGAAATGTCGTCTAAAAGCTTGTTTTATCTTATTAAACGCGATAAACTCTGAATAAAACGCCATTTCGATATTATTAAATGATATTGTAATACCATTAAAAACTCAATAACATTTGTCACCACCTACATTCAGCCATTCTCGACACAATCCGCTTCATTTCTCTTTATTTGGCTCTATTAATTCCTTTGATCCATCGCTAATATAAACAATGTCTTATCGTTATTTGATATTTCATTGCTCCGGTAATTTATTTAATCACTTATTTCTAATTGTTAACGACTAATCGAGATTATGAGCAAAATAAAAATTTAATAAATATTTAAGACGACACTTGAATGCCTATCATCAGACTTATATCCATATATTTCCATAGTGTAAATATTTATACGTTTTGTTGCGGACACAATTAAAATTGAAAAAAGTATCTTTCAACGTACGATTGTCATAATGTAATGTTCAACATAAGCTTTTAATGCGCTCGAATAATTGACTAATAGTAAAACGTTATTTTTTTTAATCAAGATTTAAAGAAGGAAGTGGCGGACGACACGATATTACTTTATGAATTGATGAATAATTAAAAAAAAAATAAATAAATAAAAAAAAAAAAGAAATGAATAATACAAATCGTAAAATGGAGCTCAACTTAATTTTTCTACGATGTATTTGAAATTTTATATGCATTAATTAACTGATAAGTTTTGCATTAAAAATAAAGATAACGACTTCATGGATCTGACAATAGACTATCGCTTGTACAGTGTAGTAGTTAAAAATACACATTATTTCTAAAATCTATCAATTTTATTTGTTTTTAATTTATCCGTTTACCGCCCGAGTAATCTTATCATTGAGATTCGATATAATCTCATAGTGTATTTAAATTCCTGCGCGAGTCATACTTTTTTGCAACGACCGACACTCAACAATAAAACAATTACTTGCCCGTCCATAACATAACATAACATTACATTTATTTTGATAATATGCAATTGAGAAGATTTTTTTTGATTTTTTTGTTTTTTCTAAATTTCCATCGAGGCTACAATAGTAGTGTCGGTAATTGCAACTCTAAACTTGGCCATATTCCAAACGATAAGGTTTTTTAACGTGTACGTATTATATACTTTCACGATGAATCAAAAGAATACAAAGAAGAAATAGTTGGACGAAGCGAGAGGGATAGAAATGCGGGCAAAAGAGAAAAGAGGGAAGATAAATAACCTTCGAGCGTATTACAAAAAAAAAAAATATCGCTATTTTATTTGTAAATTTATTAATTTGTTGATCAGTTTTGCATTCGTAAAAACGTAATTTTTATTATAGACTAGCAGTATCGTATTCTATATATTATTTTATATTGTTCAATGTCCTTTTAGTATTATTTGTACACCAAAGAAACTTGTAATTTTCACATCTTAATTGCAAATTCGTTTCAAAATTCTCCCGATACGTAATGATTAATTGCATTAAAATGCATTAATAAAATGACCTTGAGTACTTAATATTAGTATAACGTTAAGATACAATGTTTCGTAGTCAGTGTATGAATAATTATATATACATATACGATCTTAATATTAATAAAGGTATTATAATTTTTTACTATCTATGTTCATCAATTGCATTTGTTGGCAATACGTGGAACTTTGGCACATGATTGGCAAAGTAATAATAAACCAAATTGACTATTTGAAATATAATATTTCTAGTTCGGTTCTGGCCTTCTGTGCAGCAAAAAAAAAAAAAAAAAAAAAAAAGAAGATTTAATAGCTTCGTATATATACACATATATGTATTACGCATACGTATACTTTATTATAATAAAATATTCTAAAACGTTTTCTCTGATAACAAATGATTTAATACGCACGTGTATTTCAAGGAACTGTTCTCACGTATAAATAAAAATCCTTCTTCGTCGGTCGCTGCTTATCTTCAGAGAAAATATTGTACAAACAGTTAATAAAATGTATAGAATTTAGATAAATTAAGGGCTCGTAAATAATAAAGAATCCGAGACGTGCATAGGATAATAATAATTTTTAGAGTTTATTTATTTATTTATAATTGTCGGTGAATTTTATATAAAATGTCGCTGGGATTGTGTTGGGCGCATTGTAGGTCGTCAGTTGTCAAACTGACTATCGAACAGGTCACGACTGGAGTCACGACTGGAAGCAATAGAATTTTCGTGAATAAAATACATTTAATTAATTAATATTCGACATTCGACAAACAGGGATATTAATGTTTTAATGCCACGATATCACGGCAATTATCTCTATCATTATCATTATCATTGTCATTATCATTATGCAGCATTAACGATTATTATGAGAGTGTATCTTGTTTAAGAAAAGCAATTAATTAATTTAATCCAATATACGTATAATAAGCTGTAAAAGTGACAGTGAGGTGATTTGATAAAATTATTTGCCCCGATAAGAGCTCTCGCGGCAACTACCCGGGCTTTTTAAATTAAATGTCCAGATAAGCGGACGTTACATACAAAATTCCCAAAGAATCCAAGCTCTTAATTCGAAGGTAAGCTTGCTTGGCCCTCGCGGCTCTTAGCCTCTGTAAAATACCGCGTCGGCCGAGCTCGGGAGCTATAAGCGTGTGCGTGTGCGTGTGCGAGGTGGTGGACGCGATTTGCGCGGTCGGTACGCGTGGGGGCGGTAATCGGGCCAGGTAAGCCGGGAAATGCCGGGGAAAGCCGGGGAAAGCCGTGGAAACGGTACGAGGGCCGAGAATGTCTAATGTCGAATGTCTAATGTCGAATGTCGAAGCCTTGGCTCGGTCATTGGAGATATTTGGCAATCGATCCTCGGTCGCCTCGGCTCGAGTACAACACTCCTGCAGAGGAAACGACGGGGTAATGCGGCATCGCGATCGACCATCGACGCACTTGACTCGGCATTGCCAATCGCAGCCACTTTAATCCGATGCACTCGGACCGATTCCTTTCCGTTATTATTATTACGAATGCGATTGTCAATGATAAGATTGTCTGCTACCTGCGACGCACACGGACCCTTTGAATTTTTACGAGGCCGCGCGCCTCCGTTTCCCGCCACGCTATCCGCGACATTTTTTCCATTTATCCCCACCTCCGACCTATCTTTATTTACTTACGCGGTTATTTCGCGTATGCCCGTGCATCAAGGCATTAGAAACTTCGTAGGGAACAGCTACGGCGGTCGGTTACCCTCCTGTAACCTGTAACCTGTAACCTGTAGCAGCGTGGGATCGGCTATAACGTTCGCGAGGAAACGGTTCGGTGCCGTGGAATGAAATCCCGTGCGTTAAAATCAATGGAATCGATGGAAATATTTAATGGGGGCTCGTACCATCATACGATATCTATTGACAGGGGAATAATAATTAGCAGGGGAGTAATAATAATTATTGCCTGGAGCCTGGATTAGTGTCCGGCGTACGAAAGTTCCCAAGCGATGGGCTCGAGTCGGTGATCCAATTACGGATTAATTAATTATTGACTGGGCGCTTCGTTTCGTTATAATAAAAAACAAAGACAACAAAAAAAAGCTTGTTTTATAATCGATGGATTATCGATAGTTTAGGTAGTTTAGACTGGTTGGCACGGGGTCTTAATTGTCATGGGGATCGTTAAAGCGCGGCATGATCGCGGATCGCGTCTCGTGCTAATTGGGAATGAGGGAACGAGGAAACGAGCGGCGACTGGCTGTTTGTGGAGGTGGCCGCGGTGGTGGTTGCGGTTGCGGTTGCGGTGGTCGTGCTGGCGGGGGGTGGGGGTGGGGGGCTTCGTCATTGTTGACCGAGCTCTCTATCCCTATCATTGTTGTTCTTAGGCGCGAGCGCATCGGCTTGATGATTAATTAAGTGCGCGCGAGCCATCATCGATCATATTTATATATATATATGTACGTATGTATATATGTATGCACGTATGCACGTACGTATATATATATATATATATATATAAATGTTGAACAAAGTGTGGCGAAAGGCACTGCGCCGTTGATAAGGCTCGAGCCGAGGGAAGAGGCAATAAACAGAAGGGGATATAAGTGTCGATGACTGCGGAGGCGAGCCTCAGTTCCATGATAAGCTGAGTTAAGTGCGATATGGAGTGGTCCTGGTGGAAGGATTGGTGGCGGTTGAAAAGGTGGCGGTCCCAGGAGGAGGCGCAGACTGGTCGGAGCTGCAGCGCCGACGACGCCAACGACTTCGAGACCTACTGCTACTGTGACGAGTGCTTAGTACGTCTCGTATAATAGAGCCGCGGCAGCCCCCACCCCCACACCCCGGCCCCCACTCGACCGAATCTGCTCTCGCGTTCCGCTTCCCCGTTCGGCTCCCACCCCCTTCCCTTCGCAGCGTTGTGCCCCCAACCCTGTTACCCCGCAAGACGTCATCCCATTCGCAAGTGTTTTACGTTCTCGCCTAAAAAGTCCCCGCTCAGTCCCCCGCCCCATTACTTTTACGTAAAGGCCGACAATGTTTCGATGTCGAATTCTCGCGGGCGAGAAGTGTGAAGTTTCAGTAAACGGCAATGATTCAAAGTCCTATTCAAAAGCTTTGTCTTTATTGGCAATTGCGCCCGACGGTTTTACGGCGCGGAACAAAAAACATTATCTGCTCGGTGTAATATTTTTTGATAAACAGCGCGTTAGATCGTTGACATTATTGCAAATCCAACGAGAGGCGATACTCTGTACGTTTATTTGACCGACCGCCAGGAATTACGGGCTTTTTTCTTCTTTTTATGTGACGCACTTCGACGCGAAGGCATAAAATACAAGTTAATAATTGATATGTGTATATACTTGTCGTTCATTCGAACAAACACAATGAGCTTTATTAGACAAACGTATTAATTGCCGACTGATTTAAGCTTCACCGTCGGGACATTTTACTTTTTCTTTCATTTTACTTCAGCGTTTACGCGGCCGTTTATTCTAAATAAATAAATGTACAGTTATGGGCATTGATTAAACGCCGAGCGTAACGCGTACGGTAATGATCCTTGGTACTTGGATAATCTCCCCGCTTAAGAGATGAAATGCGTAATTGATGCATAATGATTTTAAAAGAAGCTTAATTAATTAATTGCGCGTTTAATATTTTCGATGCATTCCGATTGCGTTGCGCATTGACATCCGAATCGAAGATACGATTTAAACATAGTAACTCTGTGTGTGTGTGTGTGTGTGTGCAAACATTGTCGCCAGTCTTACATGTAACGTTGCATACAGTTCAATTAATTAATTAATTAGTTGGTAAGAGTTAATACGAGAAGGAAACGCATTAGCAAAGCCTCGTTAATATTTTTGCTTTATTAGCTCGTCATACCTAATTTTAAAGAAATAACTCTTGATTTTTATTAATTTCAAGAAGTAATAATTATAATGCCTAATTATCTACGTTATATTAACGTATTAATAATCTTTGTAACGTGGATTTCTGCATAAGTTTTTAAAATAGGCTATCGCGGAAAACCTAAATCCTAAAGGGATTACGATTTTCGGCTGAATTTGAGGAGTTGACGATACCAGTTCGTGCAGGATCATACGTGTCGATACAAGGTTAAATAAATTCCAACTCAAATAGACTAAAGGATTTTTCGAATTTTTGTTTACGATAAAAAAATAAATAATAACAATAAAGTTTATTTATAAAATTCTCATAATCCGTAGAATAAGTGGATTTTTGTGAGCAACTCGTGCCGGAAGAAATATTATTTAAAATTTTTTGTTTTTACGCAAATGTCTCATTTGGTATTATTAATACGAATTAGCGGTACGTTGGATTTCAATATTACGAATAGAGGGTTTTTAGAATCTAATTTATCGAATGTCGGCCAATTATTTCCTTTCATTGAAATGAGGTAAAGCTCGCTCGTACGGATTTTCTTTTCAAGCTCGGAAAATACATAAAATTTGATTGATTTACCGCGTTCGACTGTAAATTCGAATCTTAAAGGCTCGTCAAGAGCTCCATAAAGCCTGACGGAGATCACGCAACGTTAATATTGACTTTACTTGATTTATCCTTTGACGTACCTAAATAACTGTCGTCGTAAGAATATTTTAACTTCCCATCTAATGTCTTGCGACGTCCTTTTCCCGTTGCATGCTTTTCTATACTTTGTAGTTGGCTCTCTACACTTTATTGCCTTTTAGTGTATCGATTAGTCATATTTGACTGCTAATAATAATCAAGTAGGCCGCGGCTTAAAGTAATTCGCTTGAGTAACTACTGCATTCTCTGACGTTGGGCAGAGTCTTTGCTTGTTTTTTTTTTCTTCTTTTTCTTTCTTTCATTCTTTCTTTCATTATTTGTTTATTTATTTATTTATTTCTATGTTAAAGCTCTGCGAAAGTTACGTATACTCGTGAATAAAACAGTTTCTATCGTCTGTATTGTGCTGAGATGCGCGGGTTATAGTGAGGATTGCCCTCCAGGTGCCTCTATTTCTTTCTATCGCCCGGAACGTAATATCAAACCCTATTGAAATTCCATGATAAGTGCACCATACGAATACGCGTAATAACCTTCGATAGAATGGAATCTAACGTTCGAATCTCTCCTATTGAGCATATTGAGAGCTGATAATAAGATAACAATGATATTCAATGACATGAATTAATAAATTAAGAATATAAATCTCGAAGCGATCGAATGTAACTTTGATATTTTGAAATCTTCGTTATTCAACTGCTCTTTTTGTTTGTTTTTTTTTTGTTCGTTTCAGAAATTCGTAATAATTGTATAATTCTGTGACCATTAGCATTTTTTTTTTGTACTGCTGGCTATTGTGCCTTACAAACACTTACAAAAATCACAATTACATTTACAATTATTTTACGTTGTTGGTAATACGTGCCATTAAACTGATAAGACCGAAGAGTACGTAATTACGTTGTTAAAAGACACGTTTTGTAATAGTTGTAAATTTCTATTGCATCGGCTTAATTTAATTTATGACAATATTAATGCTTTCAACATAATTTCTGATCTATATCAATGAAATTATTTTCTCCACAAGTTCATTCACATATTCCGAATTTTAGATTACGATTTTTTTTTTTTTTTTTTAATTTGATAAGTAAATCTTTTCAATAAGTGCAGCGTTTTATGGATTTTTTAAGCTTTGCACCGTTTGTAGAATGTAAAGCTTTCAACTAATTTTAAAATTAGTCTTTATTACCCGCTGCACCTGTTGTACAAAAAAAAAAAAAAAAAAAACACTAGTTAAAACAATCTAAGAGCATTTAAAGAATATTTCGTGCCTCGAGTGCATCTGAAATTAAGCCTTAAAATTAAATTACTAAAAGTTATCCACTCTACTTTTGACATATTAAATATTGTAATTAAAAAAAAAAAAAGAAAAAAAGCAGCGTCAAATATGACAAAAACGGCGCTGTTTATACAATACATTAAACGCTCGCTCTATCTTGTAGCGAAGGTAGTATTATTTAAAATAACTTGTCTATTCGATTTTCAATATTGTACGAGGAATGCGCGTGTATAACGTTAAAAGCACGGAATAATTATTAATGTTTGTGCACTTAGCTGTGGATATTATGCGGACATTTAGGTATTCGCGATCGAGTCCTTAACGTTCGGAATACAGAGCAGATCGAGCCCGTTATTCCTTGCGAGCTATAACGTGCCAGATGAATCTTGAGTCACGCGAGATCGAATTAATTTTACTCATACGCAGATTTCTCGCAAAATGAATTCTCAATATAAGCATAAAGAATTAAAAATAACCGGCATTCTCGTAACGTTCTCGTAAGAATCGTTTCTCATAAGATGAAGAGGAGCTATTCTACTTAACAACTTCCGTCATATAAATTCTATAATTACAGAGGCTCTTACATAATTTTGTAAACAGTTGGCTTGCCCATGCTCAAATCATTCGGCATACCGTTCTGTAGTAATTTAATTCTCCTGGGGACATTCAATGTTTATTATCGCAATAAAATCTCATTAGATTTTTTGACATTCGCCCAACAAGAGGATGATTATATAACAATATTAATTCGATTCATAGAGCAACGATTTAACAACAATATAGTTAAATAATAAGATACGCGCGCGAGCGGCGGGGGGGGGAGAGTAGGAGAAGTACGTCAAAATATTTTTGTCCAAGGCATCGAAGAAAGACTTGTCTGATCCGGGAACAATAAGAAAAACCTGTTCCGCGAATCCAATTGTTTTAACAACAATTGTCAAAAAGATAAGGACAAATTACAAGCTCGTGAATCCTTTTAAATCCCAGTCTTATATTGATTATCTTCTGTCGGAACGAGCCATTGTTACTTAACAGATTACGAGTCGATCAATGAATATTAAAAATCTTCTGGCCCATAAGGAGCGAATGAATTTAACGTATTTTAACGAGCTTAAGTCATAAAGTTAAATAAATAATGCCCTCAAATCGTAAGCGGCATAAAATTCAATCGAATACAAAGGCGGTCGGGGCGCGCATGCCTTGCTCACTACGAACTCTATCTCTTTATAAGTAATTAATTAATTATTATGTAAGAATTATTCAACCGAGAATGACAGCAGCTCAGACTCGAGTAATAAATTCTTATTGCTCGCCGGCGATCGGCAAATATAATAATGCATCGTAAAAACGTGCACCCCGCCCCCCTCACTCTCTCTCTCTCTCTCTCTCTCTCTCTCTCTCTCTCTCCATATATATATATATATGTATATGTAATGTACCTGTGCCTCTTTATTATTGCCGTCGTTTTTACGAAGCTTTGGCGGAACATGTAGAGCCGCGTACACGTGTTATATGTGTATACGCATATAAATAAGGCAGGGAAAAAGATCGAGAAACGGCAATGGATACAGTTATGGATAAGTTTTTAAGGCGTTATGCCGTAAAGATCTTTTGCTTATTCCTGGGATAATATTAATACGGATCGTCCCAACTAATACATGCCTGTAGATGGGGACCGCTTTGACTTAGCGGGGGCCGAGCGACCCGGAATCACTTGGCCAAATTAAAACGATCGACCTTTGATTTTCAGGGCGAACTGTCGGACGGCTGTGTCAACGAGGATGGATGCTTGGGCGGCCCGGAACTCGAGGGCGAGGGGAAACAGGTGCTGGTGGGAATATGCGCGATGGCCAAGAAATCCCAGAGCAAGCCCATGAAGGAGATCCTCACGCGGCTCGAGGAGTTCGAGTACATCAAGATCCTCGTCTTCGCGGAGGACATTATTTTAAAAGTACGCCCTTACACGTAATAAATAATACCATAGTTTATCCCGGTTTCCCTCGTTAATTTAAAATCGTTAACAAAAGGCCCCAACTATTTTCAATAAGGACGCGGCATTAATTTTTATTGAAGCGCCAGGCATTGGTCGAAAGCAGCCTCTAAAGAAATTTCTTTTCTCTTGGCATCGATCCTAACACCAAGACCTATAAATAAAATTACTTTCTTTAAGCTCCACGTTTATTTGGAATCGCTCCTTCAACTCCTCCCCTCCCCCCCCGCCATCCATCTGTCTCACTCGTATAATTTTTATTCCCGTTCGAAAACGTAAGCCAATTAGATCGCGGCTGCGCCTTACTAATGGCATCGTAAATTTTTTTTTATTTTTTTTTTCAACAAATAAATGATCTTCGTCCGTGAGATTCATGAATCATTTAAAACATTGATTGATTTACATCAAATAGATTTCTCTCTCTCTCTCTCTCTCTCTCTCTCTGTCTCGATAAACAAAATATTAATAATTATAATTTTATGTTTTGTGTGTATTTTGGGGCCTAACTTTAACGTAAAACGTATATATTCTTTTTGTTTACTCGCCGTACAGCTAATATTAGAAAACGATCAATTATAATTATACTTGAAAGGAACGAGCGTTGATGTAAGATAAATATTATTCAAAAACTTTCCGATTTGATTTACCTATCCTTTTATTGAGCGTTTTTTTTTTCTAAAATTCTTATACGGCACTTATTATTATTGTTGTACATTAAGCGCGTAGTGAACAATAATTTTTTCTACTTCTTCATCTGCTAAATGCAACACGTAGATTTTGTTATTCTGTACGCGGCTAGTATTGCTACGCAATTGAGGAATTAATAACTCTTTGTTAAAAGAAAGAAGAAGAAAAGAGCGAGAGAGAGAGAGAGAGAGAGAGAGAGAGAAGACGAATACGATAAAGAAAGGAACAATATTAGCTATTGATAAGGGAAAGTCAAGTGTTGTAATATTTACAAATTGATGTAAAAGCACGTTCGTTAAGCTATTGCAATTACGGGTAATGATTATTTATTGTCAGTGTCGAATACGTAGTCGTGACTAGAATCCCACGTGACTAGAACGTCCCACGATAAAGGAGATAAAGGGATTTAATGGGACGATAACTTTTACTCTCGACAATAACGCGCACAGATGTCGTAATTACTCTAAACTACATTTACGTTTACGTTTAAAGAGTCGACGGCGAAGAGGTAACGACGCGAATGATTTTTTGTTCAAAGGAACCCGTGGAAGATTGGCCGATCGTCGATTGCTTAATAAGCTTCCACAGCAAAGGCTTTCCACTCGACAAAGCCATACAGTATGCCAAATTACGTAATCCATTTATAATAAACAATCTCCCTATGCAGTACGACATACAGGTAAGTGACATGTACAGGCCATTATAAAAAGATTAAGATAGGCGTTAAAAGGATCTCGAGAGATTAATAATACTGAGGGCGATGGTTTTGCTTGCAGGACCGACGAAGGGTCTATTCTATTTTACAGGGCGAGGGAATCGAAATACCCAGGTATGCCGTCCTTGACAGAGACTCTCAGGATCCTAAACGTAAGTCCAGTTCATTTACAATGTCCGATTCCTTATTGTCTCCGACTGTATCTCTATTCTTTTTAATGTGTGCTCCTGAAGCCGTGTAAGCACGATGGGCGTAATCCTTCATTACGTCCAATCAAATCATTCATTAGTGAAAAAAATTTTTCTATTCTTATTTATTTATTATTCTCATCGTCCCTGCGATTCTTTGTCTCGGTTAAAGAAGTTCGCGAGTCTCCCGTTCGATCGATCGATCGATCGCCCCTCGACTTTTTAATGCTCTATTCGTAAATGCGATACGCGTTAAGTTGTGGAATCGATCGATTTCTACGGAGATTTTCAATGCACAAAATGATCCAGCACGATGAGCCCTTTCACACGAGCTGCACAATCCCCTTGCGAACGTCCTCCCTCTGCCCCTCTACTAACCCATCTCGCAACAAACGACCCTTAAAGCACTCGTTCGCTCGACACCTTCTTTACTTTGTTTCTCGTCTCCTTTATTTATCGGTAGAGGCTCTTCCACCTTCTACATCTTGCATGTTTTGTGTTGTGTTTGAATGTTCTAATTTTGACATTCGAAGACCAAAGATTTAATTTCAGATCATGAATTGGTCGAGTCCGAGGATCACGTGGAGGTCAACGGCGTCATATTTAACAAACCGTTTGTCGAGAAACCCGTCTCCGCCGAAGATCACAATATATACATTTATTACCCCACCTCCGCAGGTGGAGGCAGTCAGCGACTGTTCAGAAAGGTACTATAGGTCTAATTATATTTTCGATCCTCGAGCTCGTACGTACACGAGGTTCAACAATCCGACGTATTAGCTATTATTTATTGTTATTATTATTATTATTGTTATTGTTATTATTATTGCTTCTATCGTTATCTCTTATGATATTCTATTATTTCGAGAGTAATAATAAACATCACAAACGTTATTATTATTATTATTATTACTTACTTATTTACTTACTTACTTATTTACTTACTTACTTACTTACGTAGAGCGAGTTCTCGTAATCTCATTTATTATTTATTTATTTTTTATTTTAATCATTACTTTTACTAATTTATTTGTATTATCCTTTGGCGCGTGTACGTATACCGGAAGATCTATAATTTATAATTCCGTTAGTACACAAATGTATATACCACGTTTGCCCTATTGATATTGAAATTGAGCGTTTACGTGTAATTAATTACAAAGGATAAACTTGTCGTTTCATTGATTAAATGGCGAGAAATCGATTGTTGCGCGTGTTAAAATTGTTAAAAACTAAGTTATTTTAAAGCTTTAGTTTAGAAATTTAAATAACGATCGGTTCTCAACGATATTTTTGCATATTTTTGCCCGTTTCGTCATTAATGCGAATCGATTTCACGTGAAGTTTTTTGAAAGAAACGAAATGTCACTTCCTCCGTCCATTCAAGTCAATTCATAACGGCTTATTCATAAACATCCCCCTCCCCCCAGCACCGCCTCATTCGTTAGCATGTTACGCATGTTATTAGGCGACCGATAGAAAGCGAACTTTCTCTCGCGTCTTTATCCCGCACATTTTTCCTTCAAACACGCATTTTCGCGAACATCGATCGGTAAGGAATAAATATCACAACGAGGGGCTTAAAAGTAAAAAACGATCAGGACGAATGACTGACCGAATCGGAAGCGGCTGCCGTTAATACGTTAGAAGTAGTATCGTTAGCGGGCAGCGAGGGAGGCTCGACGATGACGTTCTTAAGGAGTTATCAGTGTCAATGAAATCCCCAGATCGGCAGCCGTAGCAGCGTGTACTCGCCAGAGTCGCGCGTGCGCAAAACTGGCTCCTATATATACGAGGACTTTATGCCGACCGATGGAACGGACGTGAAGGTCTATACGGTCGGTCCGGACTACGCGCACGCCGAGGCCAGGAAGAGTCCAGCCCTCGACGGCAAGGTCGAGCGAGACTCCGAGGGCAAGGAGATTCGGTACCCGGTGATACTGAGTAACGCGGAGAAGCTCATCAGCAGGAAAGTCTGCCTGGCTTTCAAGCAGACCGTCTGCGGCTTCGATTTACTCAGGTGAGTACACGTCCCTAGCGCCTATTATCCCCATATTATCCCCACATTATCCCCGTAACTCTGCGTTATCTCCATTATGGACAAACGTCGGCAAATAGTCAACGCCGCGCGATGCATTAATTAATGATAGCCAAGGGACGTCGCTCGCTACTTAAATTGGCTAAATGAGCCTGTTGACTACGTGCGCCCGGCACGTTACGTAACTGAAATTGTAAATTTCATGTAAATCCGAGCCCCTCCTCGCGTATCGCCGTACAGCCGAACGGTCAATAATTATTTAGTAAAAAAATTGGGATTTCTTGGGTTTTCGAATGGCCGGCTGCGATGCGAGGTCGCCGATAAAGGAGGAGTGGGGGGAAGATAAAGGCTCGCGTGTCGAGGGAAGGAAGGCAGCGTCGATTTTTCTCGTAAGAACAAATCGCGTTCGTAGCGAAAGAATTTATCAACGTTATCCAACGCTAGGGTTTCGCATTACTTGCCTCGTGCTTTAATAACGCGTAAGGCAACAATAGCGTCGGCCCCGAGAGGGAGAGTAGTGAAAAGCGAGAGTCGAGTCGGCCATGTCAGTTGGCTCGGGTAATCCGGTCCGAATCGTCACCATCCGCCACCGTCCGTCGTTAAACGGGGATCGTCCTACTGTTCCAGGGCTAACGGCCAGTCCTTCGTCTGCGACGTGAATGGCTTCAGCTTCGTGAAGAACTCAAACAAGTATTACGACGACTGCGCGAAAATATTGGGCAACATGATACTCAGGGAACTGGCCCCCACCCTACACATACCATGGAGCGTTCCCTTCCAGCTGGACGACCCGCCGATCGTGCCCACGACCTTCGGTAAAATGTAAGTTCGTCATATATGGATAGATAGATCCCTTTGGTGTTCGATTGGCGCATAAGAACGGGTTAATCGCCCTCGAAACGCTTCAATTATCTTTCGATCTTTCGATGCACGAAATGCCTACAACGGATAAGGATTTTCTTATTCCCAGCCCCTCTCACGCTTCACTTTTTTCTTTTCTTTTCTTTTCTTTTTTGTTTTTTTTATACCTTCGATCAGACGCAACTTGCGCGCTCAGCCGAGCCGTTTGTTTTTCGTTAATTTAAACGTTTATATTCTTCGAGCTCCTCTTAAACTCACATCTTGGCCACTACTTTAATCTACTAATACACGGCTTTTATTATTATTGATTCTTGCAAAATAATAAATAAATAAATAAAATAAAATAAAAAAAAAAAATACTACGCTTCGTAACGTGCGACGAGTAGCCGTTGAAATAATTTTAATTTCGAGCACAATTACATACATCCTTCAGTCTCATTCGATATTTTGTTAATGTTAAAATAATAAATAAACTTTAAGCTGAAGTGCTTTATAAATAATTATTTTTACAAAATTTCTAGAAAAAGGTATTTCAAGTTCTGAATTCTTATATTAAATACACGGAACGTAAGTACTCGGTAAGGCTTTTGCAAACCAAAACGTGTGTCTATGTGCGTGTGTTTGCTCGCGCGCGCGCGCGCGTTTTGTGTGTGTTCGCGCGCGCGCTCGTGTGTGTGTGTGTGCGTGCGTGCGTGCGTTAAAGTCTATTAATTTTATTGTACGTATGACATCGGAGAGAAAAAAGAAAGAAGACGGAGCTATTATTAGGTTTGGTGTACTGCCTATTAATACATAAATTTAAATATGTACATGTGATACTTTAAAGGATGGAGTTACGATGCGTAGTTGCAGTAATAAGACATGGAGATCGAACGCCCAAGCAAAAAATGAAGGTGGAAGTCCGACATCCCAAGTACGTTATCAATTATTGCTTATTATTAATTATTAATTATTATCATTGCGGACGTTAAAACTTACATCTTGTATTTCGATAATAAATCCGAGTTGTTCAATCAATTGAGACGTAAAATTGTAATTGTAACTAAGAAGAAGAAGAGGAAGTAGAAGAAGAAGGATAATATATATATAAAAAAAAACATAAAAAAAAAAAAAAAAAAAAAAAAAAAAAAAAAAAAAAAAAAAAACTTCTCACCGCCGTCGCATTAATTAAACGCGTCCAGCTACGGATTTCAATTGTTCAATTGTATGACGGAATGCTAAACGGTATGAAACTCGAGAAGTCCGATGCTTGTCGAGGCGACGCAGACGTAGAAAGTAATTCCGAGGAGAGTAGAGGGTAGTATAATACGCCGACCTCGATCGTTCTTTAGATTTTTCGAGATATTTGCTAAGTACGACGGTTACAAGCACGGCCACGTGAAACTGAAGCGGCCCAAGCAGCTCCAGGAGATCCTCGACACCGCGCGCAGCTTATTAACGGAGATCCAGCATCGGGCCGCGGGCCCTGAGCTCGAGGAGAAGCAAGGAAAACTGGAGCAGCTCAAGAGCGTCCTGGAGATGTGAGTAGCCCGTACTCGCGTAACAACGATCCGGCCCTCGCGATCGTTCTACGAATCAATACATGCGTGAAACAATACCTTCTCGATGGATCCTTTTAGGTACGGTCACTTCTCCGGGATCAACCGGAAGGTCCAAATGAAGTACCAACCTCGCGGGAGGCCAAGGGGGAGCTCATCCGACGACGGAAACACCACCAGTACGTTTCTCATTCGCATAATCCTCGTTGGATTTATATAAATCGCTTGCTTGCCTGCCTGCCTGCCTGCCTGTCCTCTCTCCCTCTCCCTCCCCCCTCCCTCCCCTTCACCCCCCCTTCTATATCCGACTCGGGTCTTACAAACCTTGGGCTTCCGTACCGTTGCAGATCGTCTGGGCGAGCCGTCATTGGTTTTGATACTCAAGTGGGGCGGCGAACTTACCCCGGCCGGCAGAATACAAGCGGAGGAGTTGGGACGCATATTTCGTTGCATGTATCCAGGTGGTCAAGGTAGACACCTTAGTGGTTCGTATCTTAAGCTCCTTTCGCTTCTTTTGCCGCCGACGACTAACTCTCTAATAAGTCACTTTATAATACAAAGTCTTACTTTATAATATTACTCTCTTATTTATCAATGCCACTTTGTAAATATATATATGTACACGTGCACGTGCACGTACGCGTGTGCAGATAGATATGAATATTGTACAGACGACGGTTTATGCAAGATACATTTAGGATACGGAGGAAGGGGAGCGCGTTGGACTGAGTTCCGAGGCGCCCGTATAAAGCAAGCTGTACATTCGCCAATGTCGTTTTATCTCACTCCCACCATAATATATCTTGTGGAATTTAATATATAATTTACGACTTCTTTTGATTTTTATTGTTTTACATGTTGAGAATCGTCTCGATAATGGAAGACCTTCCGACGATTACGACCTACGGAAAGACAAGCGAATGGTTACACTTACTAGAGTATTCAATTCAATTTTACCTTAAACGTTTACTTTGTCGATTAATCGGCCCACGTTTTTTTTTTTTTTTACTTTATTTTGCTCAATGGCTGACTATTGGCGAGGCGAAGGGCTATTTTAACCGCAGCGCATATATATATATATATCGATATAACTTTAGAGCAAAAAGGACTGATTTTGTTCTTTGCTCATTGGCGATGGTAAAGCTTCGCGGTCACGAAGCTAGAGATTTAAGCCGTTAAAATACTCCTTTACCTTGCGCACTTGGTATATAGATAATATTTCTTTTCTTAGTTTATTAGTGAGTAGCAAAGAGGTAGAAAAGGCTTCTTTCTGCAACTATCTTACTTGTTACTTGTTTTATTTCTTTCTGCTTCATTACTATTTAGGAAAAAATTATTATGCGCAACAAATGTTCAATTAAGAAAATTCATAAATAAATAAATAAATAATGTATATACGTATACATGTATACATGCGTATACTGGTTGGGTATAATAATTTTTCCAAATTCTTTATGGGATTACTTTACTTAACCGGAGTAATTAATTTGGAAAATTTTATTGAAAATTTTCTCCACTAGTTTCAGAATAATTTCCACATAATTTCAAACGTTATTTCAGAGGAAGACTCAGAGATTTTACCAAGCCACGGTAACTTTTTATTCAGAATAATTTCTCTAGTTCGTAGTTAGTGCGTGCCATTCTGTATGTCAATGTTTACGAATTATCGGCATTGTTAGACTAACGAAGATTATTATTATCCATCATCGTAATATTCAAAAGATACATCATCTTCGCAACCCGAGAAACAAAACGAAAGCACGTAACGAGAACGTGGTTTATATTATTATATGATTTTACTTTTACATCCATTCGTCTTCCTGCTTGATATCGCCTGAATCGTTAGCTAAATTTATACTACGCAATACCTCAACCTGGCACCCCCCTCCCTCCCAAACACACAGAGACTGACACACAGACACACGCCTCGCCCACTTTTTATGTTTTAAGGTTGTGAACGTTAGCTTTATCGTTTAATTAAATCGTTATTCTTATGTTGCCCGCCAAGGATCCCAGACATTGTCGATGTATCATTAATGTAGTACATTGTCATTATTATTAGATTAGATGGTCATAGCGAGAAAAGTTGTCAGTTCACGAGAGTCTTTTCACACAAGGTTTGAATTAAAAGTATAGAAAGAAAGAAAGAAAGAAAGAAAGAAAGAAAGAAAAAAACGGAAACCAAACATTAACGAGTCATATTGACACGCGTCAATGTAATATCGAATGCCAAACGATCTCATTGGTCTTGTTGTGAATTAATATGACCGTTCGTTGTCGTTGTACCCGTTATGATCGATTGTTATAATCGACGGAATCCGAGGGAAGCGCACTCACACGCCGTTAATACGTTGACAAGTTTACATAGATCTGGACTTTCTTAGCGAATCGGTTGGAAAAGAGACATTAGCAACAACGGCACACGAGCGCGCGTCTTCGGTCCATTACAACAGTCGTAGAAAGTCGTAAACTCATGCCGTCACGTAAAAAAAAAAAAAAAAAAAAAAAAAAGAAAAGAAACGAAACAAACAGAAACAAAAAAAATTGTACTTTCATCACGTCGGTCAAGCGACTCTTTAATCTTCCTAATGGTCCTCTGGTATCTGATGCAGGCGAGTACGCGGGCGCCCAGGGCCTCGGGCTCCTGAGGCTGCACTCGACCTTCCGCCACGATCTCAAGATATACGCGAGCGACGAGGGTCGCGTGCAAATGACCGCGGCCGCCTTCGCCAAGGGTCTCCTAGCCCTCGAGGGCGAGCTCACCCCCATACTGGTCCAGATGGTCAAGAGTGCCAATACCAATGGGCTTTTGGACAACGACTGCGACAGCAGCAAGTACCAGAACATGTGAGTTGTTGCATCGATGACCAATCGATCGACGAATCTCTTACCAATGTACCAATGGTACATACGACAACAATTGTCATTGTTCGCAGGGTGAAGAACCGCTTGCACGAGCTGCTTCAGCAGGACAAGGAGTTCACGGCCGAGGAAAGGGAGCAGATCAATCCGACGAATGCCTTGAGTATAAACGCTGCTTTGGATTTCGTGAAGAATCCGGTCAGGTGTTGCCAGCACGTGCACCTCTTGATACAGAAATTGATGGACATTGTCAGAATAAAGAAGGACGATCCTAAAACTAAAGGTTAATGGCAACACGAATATTGATTGATCATTCAAGGGCTTACCTTACGAATGCTACAAAATCTTTAGTGCAGTTTATTCATTTGTTTATACGTTTGTTTGTTTGTTTGTTTGTTTATTTTTTTTTTTTGTTTACCCTGTAGACGCGATACTTTACCACGGGGAAACGTGGGAATTGATGGGACGACGATGGGGCAAAATCGAAAAGGACTTCTGTACGAAGCAAAAGCGATTTGACATATCAAAGATCCCGGATATTTACGATTGCATAAAGTACGATTTGCAACACAACAATCACACGCTGCAGTTCGAGCACGCGGAGGAGCTGTACATTTACTCAAAATACTTGGCCGACATTGTTATACCTCAGGTACGTGTCTTTTTTACCCGAACACGACTCGTGGCGTTGAGTTGTAATTTTTTATGAATTTTATTGGTATATTGATTGGTTATGGCCGTTCGTTTAGGAGTACGGATTAACTGTGCAAGAAAAACTGACTATCAGCCAAGGGATTTGCACGCCCCTGTTGAAGAAAATACGTGCCGATCTTCAGAGGAATATCGAAGAACCCGGTGAAGAAACTGTAAATAGATTAAATCCAAGGTACTACTTACACGCACACACACACACGTACTTAAATAGTAATGATAATTGGTCATTGGTATAAAGAGAAGCTCTTTTCTTTAATTATCTGTTTTTGTCTCTTGTCCTCTAGATACTCGCACGGTGTCTCGAGTCCTGGCAGACACGTTAGAACGAGGTTATATTTTACCAGCGAGAGTCACGTGCATTCTTTATTGACGGTCCTGCGCTACGGCGGCTTACTTAACGTAAGGCCAAGAATGTCTTTGCTTTCGTACACATGTACACGTATGCACAGAGTATTATTGATGTATCGTAGAAGAATACTATTAGTTTGATTATTGTTATAATGACCATCGAAACGATTAGAGCCATTAATAAAACCAATATCGTATTTAAAATGGACGGATAATGAAATCAATATGTTTTGCCAGGTACTGAGTGACGAACAATGGCGACGAGCAATGGAATACGTGAGCATGGTTTCGGAACTGAATTACATGTCACAAATCGTCGTGATGCTATACGAAGACCCTACCAAGGACCCGAGCAGCGAAGAATGCTTCCACGTGGAATTACACTTTAGTCCAGGAGTGAACTGTTGCGTACAGAAGAATTTACCACCGGGACCAGGTTTCAGACCGCACTCTCGAAACGAAAGCAGTCACAACCTTGTACGTTGTATTGCATGATTTTTTTTTCTTTTCTTTTCTTTTTTTTTTTTTTTGTTATCGTTTCTTTTATCGGTTATTAACGTCGAGCCAAGCCAAACAAGCAAGGAATATGCGTCGACTGTCGTTTGCCAATTTCCTTTCTTTGTAAATTAAAATTTAAATATCACGACCGGCCCTATAAGGTTTTGTTATTTGTCGAAGGGCGAGGCGGGTTCGAATCAAGAGAATGCGTCGCAGTGCAGCACGCGCATCGAAGAAGAGGATACGGAGCTCAGTGTCGCCGAGGATGACGCAGCAGTACCTCCTGTTGAAACAGTAAGACGAATAAATACGAAATTCTTATAAATGCATAAGGCGGCGAGGGAGTGGGGCGGGGGGGGGGGGAGGTGGATAGAAAACGGTGTTATTAATATTCGCGTGTATTCCTCCGCCGAAGAAGAGGAATTCCATTTTTAAGGACACGTCACCGCCCCTCATGGAGGTTGATATAGCCGACTCAGTATTGGACAGTCCGATTGCGACTAGCAGAGCCATAAACATGATGGACCTTGACCCGAATATTATGGACGAACCTTACGACAGCGGATTCCTACAGAGCTCTGCGCCTATTCCAATCAGGTGGAGTTGCCACTTTTTCGTATTATAAACGATCGAGACTCGATCGAGATCCATTTGTCCTTGTGTAGTCATGCTAGTTGATGGAGGTTTTTGGACTTGTGACTCTCGAGTACAAAAACCTCGGCCAGTTAGTTACAAATGACTTAATGAAACGACGAATTTTAATTAAGCGCTCGCTTAATTATCAGTTTGTAATAATGAACGTGTGCAATGTGAATTGAAGCGCAAGGACCGTTGCCGGTCACGAAGCCGCTAGATTGGGCAGCCAATTGGCGGCGAGTCAAAGGCAACGAAGGGGAAGGGAAGTCGGGGTGATGTGCGAGCCCAGAGCCAGGAGTTACGATCACCATAGGCAAGACAAGCCCGAAAAAAGTAAGGCATTTACCTTGGCAAGTTTAAAATACAATAATTATTATAGCATATACTTTATTGGAAACGTCAAAGTTATACCTTAATCGACTTAGTTCTTTTAAGTTCTATATATTAAACATTTATACTGAATCAATGAATTTATTATGCATTACAATAATATCGTCAAATAAGTTACATAAGAAGGAAATACCTTAGAGCTTAGGAAAAATAGGAATAATACTCTATTTATTGTAACACTCTCAACTAGCTTTATGCATTACACTATTATTATTATTATTATTGTGTATGCATGCAACTTACCGAATAATTTTGCGTGATTCTATATATTCTTATTCAACTAATGAGTACTTTACTTGAGTACGTTATCGTTACTCTATCAATTTCTCTAGATAATCTAAAGCGGTAATTTACGCCAATTTAGGATATTACAGCATTTCTGTATATACGTATTTATACATGTGTTTTAAACTCAAACTCTTTAAACTCTTTTATGATAAGATCGTTACAAAGATTCTTTTATTGATTCTACTTTCTGACTTTGTAAACAACATTAGCTCACACACACCCACACACTTACATGCTTAGGAAGCAAATAAAATAAAAAAGTCTGCAGAATATATATATATATATATATGACATTAGCTAATTAAATATGAAATTAAATACATAAAGGAAACTTGTAATTACCAGTTAAAATAACGAACGTTAATGAACTTGATTCGTACGATAATTAAAAAAGAAGAAGAAAAAAATATTATCCAAGTTACGTTTGTTATTAATTATTAAAAGTACGGCAACGTGTGTTGAATTGTAAGTCTGTAAATAATAATTGCGGAATGGCTTTGAACAGTGAGTGTAGGGCGAAGGGGGTTAGAAGGGGGTTAGAAGGGGGTTAGAAGGAGACTAGCTAGAATGGGTCTAGAGTGGGGCTAGAGTGGGGCTAGAGGATAAGGATGACCTTGGGCCGATAACGGATAGATTTTCGAGATACGTAGCTTTGCTTAAAGTCGGTCCCGAGGCATAAATTATCTAGAGATCGAGGGATTTCACCGTGTAATCTCGTAGAAGAAAAGTTATCTTTTTTCCTCTTCTTCTTTTTCGCATCTCTTTTTGTAGCTGCAGACAAGCTGCAGTATCAGAGCTTGGACGCGGTCAACAATGAAGGTACGTGTCGTTATTTCACTCCCGCCCCACGACTTTTTTTTATTCTTCTTCTTCTTCTTCTTCTTCTTTCAAAGCTTCGTTCTACTTTATTTTATTTTTTTATTATATTATTTTTTTTTACTCTCTCTCTCTCTCTCTCTCTCTTCCATCACTCCCCCATCTCTCTTTTTAAATATAGATATACGTATACATGTATATGTATATACGTATATATATGTATATATATATGTATACGTGTATCCGTGCACTTTACATTGTCTTCTCCGATTGTGGAACCGTTTACTTACCCCTCCAGTTTTCAGCACTTAATATTACTTAATTTGTATTTCGGATGGAGTGATTAGGCATCGATCGATCGGTGCCTGCTGCTATAGCGACACTTTTTATAGACTTAATGAAACAAGCCCACCTAGGACGTATTGTCCTGACAGAAGCATCCGATAATTGGGATTCCTTGCGCTTTCCTTTAAATACGAACAGACTCTCTCAATTAAAATCGTATCGGATACTTTTATCAGGATTAATAAGAGAATGAGTAGGTAATAACTTGTAATAAAAGTTATAACAACAACAACAACAACAACAACAATAATAATATTAATAATAATAATAATTAGAGGAAGAAGGAGGAGGAGGAGGAGGAGAAGGAGAAGAAGAAGAAACGAAAGCAATGGAAATACTAAAAATGCATTCAATTTCTAGTGCACGGCATAATTTCTTAGTGAAGAGTATCTGCATACGTACATACGTACACGTATATTTATATATTGCAACGCCTGGATAATTTTTAGTTCACGCGTAATTGGCAGACTGATTCACTTTTTTTCTTTTTTTTTTTTTTTTTTTTTTTTTTTTTTTTTATTAGCTAGCGACACTCATTCGCTTGTTATCGTTTTCATTGATAGAAATATAGTCAGAGAACACTCACTTGTCTCAATATTCATTAATACTTTATATTATTACAAATACAATTCAATGCCGTGGATTCGTTTAATCGAAGAAAGCCATCGGAGTAGGTGGTAGATAGATACGAAATAAAGAATAAGGAAAAGTATATTTTAATGCGTTAAACCATATGGACGGTTGATTATAATATAACATATATATATATATGCTTTGATGCGTCCCAGTCAATTGTACAAGTCTTGTTTGTAGGGACGAGAATGAGATAAAAACAGGAACGAATCCGTAGGTTAATTCGAACGACTTGACAATAATAGAAAAATAATAGAAATAATAGACTTGTAGATAATAGGTATATAAGAGTAATAGCATATATAATTGAGTATAATGATAATTGAACGAACGATAATTATTAAGCTAAGCTGATTATTAAGAACAAGTGTAAAAGATGCTTAGATCTTTAACCTGCCGAAGCTCAAGTTTTATTTTTTAAAGTTTCTTAAGACCAGTCCAGTCCAGCGTCAACGTCAATTTTCAAGTGATTTTCGTGTCTATTTTTTATCCTCCCTTTTTTTCTGTTTTTTTTTCTCTTTCTTTCTTTCTTTATTTATTTATTTATTTATTTGCCTATATTCGTTTATTCATTTATTATTACCATTGTTGTTTTCTTTTTTGTTCACCTAACGCTGTTTCTTTCGTCTACACGGTTATTAACGTGTGTGTGGTGTGTCGGATAATAATACCACGAGACATTACTCGCTTGAGAATAAAGCTTTCAACAATTATTTCTAATTACCTATTTGGGTTACTTTGTTTTTTTGCGAGAGGACTTGCTGTTTTGTTCCGTTTTCTTTTTCGACTTTTACCATTTTGTCTTAGGCAGTTTCGACCGAAACGTTTATTTTAACAATAATCTCAATCCTAATAACAACGATAATAACAACAATACCCTTAATTAATAATATTAATGTTAATATTAATGATAATGATAATGATGATAATAATCAATGACAATAATTGTAATAATGTAACGATTTATTTGTTTTTTTCTTTTCGACCTGTACATGTGTTTGTTTCTTCCATTGAGTTCTTAGCTTCGTTAAAACTAGCCTCTAAAAACTAGGAGCAAAGCCACTACTGGACACGTGTGCATCCTACTACTCTATTGGCACAATAATGCCAATAATGTCAAAGACTGTCGTTGTTGTTGGTTTTTTTTTTTAATTTTCTTTTTTTTTTTTTTTTTTTTATAACCATACTTTTAATTAATTTGTTTTTTTTTTCGATCCGAAATCTGAAATAACTCTTTTGCTCAGTGATAGTTGTGCGCGTGGAAGCCATAACTAATTGGTTATTGATAATGGCGGCCGCTTGGATCAGATTCGATCCGCTCGACATCTGATCCATCCAGCCACCGTCCTTCGTTCCTCAATTCCTCATTTCTCACAAAATCTCACTCTTCACTTGTATACCAGATCAACATCTTCTGTTTGCTCTCAATATATTTTTTCTTTTTTTTTTATCAAATTTTTTATTTCTTCTCCGTGAACAGTTGGAAAATTGTCCAAAAAAAAAAAAAAATGCATCTAAATATCCACCTCAGTATAATATTATTATTACCACTATTTATTTATTTATTTATTTATTTATTTTTGTTTGTTTGTTAATACTAATATGCATTGTCTCAAGATGATTATATATTTTGCTTATAACGTCACTTCCACATTGCCCTCTGCTTGTCTTATTTAGCGAGCTTAAATTATCAACTATGTAAAATTTCAATTATTTATTTGTTAATCATCACTTAGACCTGTCATCTCAAAAGTAATTTTAGTTCTACTATTCTTCTTCTTCTTCTTCTTCTTCTTTCTTCTTTTTTTTTTTTTTTTTTTTCGTTTTATTTGTTTTTTATCGTAGCTTTTATTATATTATTTCACAGACACGTACACACGTACACACGTACACACACGCACACGCACACACCTTACGTTTACCTTATAATTGTCGATTATCGCCACTTTAATGCTTAGACTATTACTTTACCTAGTACAATCATTAAAATTATTATACGTAGAAAGCCTCGGAACATCTCTGTTACCATAGCATCTCGATAAATAAATTTAAATAATGATCGATTCGGCGAAGAGAAATAATAAAAGCACAAGTAAATGAAAAGTAAATTAACGAACGGGCCGAGGAGTCGTTAAGTCGAACAAACGTATAATGTTCATTGATTCATTCATTACTCGTCACTTGACTAATAAATAAATAAATAAAAATATACTTACATATATATATATATATATATATATATATATATATATATATATATACATAGTTAGAACATTCTTTTAGAAATCATAATATTATCTAAACCCGAGTATCTAAGTCTCTGTATATGTAAAAATTTTAAGCTTATAGTTAACTATATGTGATTAAATACAGTATTGTTGTAATCGGAATGTCGAGTACTGAGCTTGGATGCCGCGAAAACGTTATTACTGGTCATACACCAGTATTCCGTTGAATGCAGTTTGAACGTAAGGATTGTATTAATCCGTTAATAATCGCATGTATGCGGGCACGTAGATGCGAATACCCAAATACCGATTAGCATTGCTTTGACGCTTTGTTAGTAAAGTCCGAGGATTCAGCGCTCGACGTTCAAACATTATAAATAAGTACGATAATAGTGAATATATGGTTGTGTACCTACTTAACTTGCTTTGTTATTTGCATGGCTAACTCTTTCAAGTAGTTCCTATCGCGGATGCTGGTGGTCTATAAATCACGCGCAGAGACTTCTCTCTCTCTCTCTGTGTCTATGTACACGCATTTATATTACTACTTACTGCAATGAATGTTTACGCGCGCAATGTATTTCCTGTACATGTATATTGAATATTACACTGTGAGCAGGTTAAAGGTGCAGTTCTACACTCCCAAACTTCTTTCCACGATTATCTTCAAACTTATTTATAATTTTCACTTTATTATTATTATTATTATTACTACTACTACTGTTATTATTAGTTCTTTTTTTCTTCCTTTTTTTTTTTTTATTTAATTTTTTACGCTTCCCGAGTCGTTCGAAGGGACCTTCACTCAGTTTTTACGCAGTGACGAGTGTGTCACGCGCGTGTATGTAAAAGAGCTGCTTCGAACGACTCCGGATGCGAATTAAAAAAAAAAAAAAAAAAAAAAAAAAAAGTAATAATAATTATTCAGCTTTGGTCACTATGTGAATGTGACATAATCAATCGAACCGTTTTTAAAGACATATTTGCTACCTCTCCGTAGGAGAACTTTAATCTTTATTTCTTTCTTTGTCTCTCTCTCTCTCTCTCACTCTTTCTCTCTCTCTCTCACATACATTCACTATCTCTCTCTCTATCTCTCTATATCTCTCTATATCTCTTTCTGTTTCTCTGTTTCTAACTAAAATTCTCTTTATACCATCTAACGATCCTCAATTGTTCGTCGATCCTCAATCCCTGAAATCTACTAAAACGATCTGAAAACTAATATTGTCCATTCCGACCTCACGATACGACGTCACGAATTGCCCCGAATTCACCTTGAATAACGAACGTAATCAGCGAGTTACCGCGTCTCGAAGCCGCCCAAGTTCACGGAGATATTCCGCGAGGGTAAAGCCGGAGTTCGGAAGCGCTTAGGGAAGCCCGCTGTCTTGGCCCACTCCATAAGCTCCCCGGAGCTCGTCCTCCAGTCCGTAACAAACGTGCCCCAGGTCACGCCGAGCTCGCCCCTAATAACCCTGCACAACACCCCCCTAGCTTCGCCGGGAATCGTGCCCATTCTGTCGGCGGACCCAGACCCCGCTAATCCGAGGATGACCGGGCCCGACGGAGATGATCTGACGGGTAGCTACGAGTCCCTACTGCGGGCGCCTGGACCTCCCGGCAAGAGATACGGGCGCTCGCAATCGGCCATGGCGTTGCCGCTTATCGAGATCAGCGGTGAGTCAGCTGCGCGACCTCGTAACGACGGCAACGGGGATGGGGATACGGAGGAGGCCGTAGCTCCAGTGGCCGACGGCGAGCTCGAACCGGTCACGAAGCTCCTCTCGCCGACGGCCCGACCGAGACACCGCGGTCTTCGTACCCGCTGTCACGACCGTTGTCGTCGACACCGGCGTCGCCGGCACAGGCGCCACCTTCACCTCAACCTCCACGAGGACGCCCGCTTCTCCACGGAGGCGCTCCTCGAGGTCGGCCCGCGCACCGACCCTCCCCGCAGGCACTCGGCCGGTCAGGATCAGCTCGATCGCGTGACTAGCGCCCTCCTCGAGAAGCGCTCGCGTTCCCTATCGCCCCGGGGCTGCTCCTGCTACAACTGCAACGTCTGCGAGCTCATAATGCAAAGTCGCGACCTGCCGGACTCTGAGCGCTCGAACTTTCGCGCCTACTTTCTCCGCTCGCTATCCCATAAGTTCGCCCCTTCCTCGAGCCTCAACTCCTCCCGCTCCCAATCTGCCTCACCCGCCACCTCCGTCTCCTCCTGCTCCTCCTCCTGCTCCTCTTCATCCTCCTCCTCCTCCTCTTCCTCTTCATCCTCATCCTCTTCATCCTCCTCCTCCTCCTCCTCCTCTCTTCATCGTCTACCCTCTGCTGCTGCCGCTGCCGCCGCTGCACCGAGATATCCTCATCGCGCTACTCCTCCTACTCTTTTTCCTCGCTCGATCGCCTCGACCTCGGCTCGACCTCGAGACCGTGTACGCGATCCCCGGCGCGCTCTACCTCCTGCCCGGCGAGGCTGACGTCGGCCGTCCGGGAGCCGCGGAGTCGGCGCAGTGACTCGCTGAATTCGGCCCCGAGTCCGCTCCCCTCCCGCGCCTCCTCGTCCTCGCTGCATCCGAGCTGCTCGCTTGACTCGCACGCCAAGGACCGACACCGCTTACGCAAACGCTGCCGCGTCGACGTAGCGGCGGCGACGGCCACCTCCTCGGGCCTGCGGACCCCCGGACCACGTCCGGGTCCTGGGGAGTGGCTGGTGCGTCGAGGCCGGTGCTGCGTCGACTTGTGGCCCTCCGCCCACCGGCTGGGATGCGCCGAGACGCGGCCGCGACGGCCACGCTCCTACCTGTCCGGGAGGTCCCACCGTCGCGGTAAAGATCCCGGCCGGGGTATCCCAGTTATTAACAAGCCCCGACCTCGGCACCGTCCCGTCCGTCCCTGCGCCGCATCTGCCAGCCGCTCCAGCAGTCCACGCACCATCCACCAGAATCACCGACCCCTCTTCCTCCACACGCTCCGCCAGCAACGATCCTTCTCGTCCCCAGACACGCGACCTTCGATCACTCAACCTGACCCTACCTGCACAGCAAG